>JACEVL010000264.1:147500-205000 GCA_020284085.1 Aporrectodea caliginosa | reverse complement strand
TCGAAACGATTTCAACAGACGCTATATAAGCCTGCGACGCTATAAGCAGATTATCTAAGCTAATACTAGCCGAGTATAATCTTACTTGGTTAAAGGTGATATATACCAAGGAAGCTAATCGAATTCCCCTAAAAAATACATAAAGCATCCATCGATCAAATGAAATCTTAATCAACGACATGGAAATGCCAAAAAGAAATCAGAAAAGTTAGAGGAACCAGAAGTCAACCTTACTATTCAAAACTCATCATAGGAATAACGACATACGATCGGTTGAAGTAGTCGGCTTAGACACTTATGAAACGGTATTCACTGCTGCTATATAAGAATTTAACACGATATAGAGATTTAATGAAATACTCTAACCGGTAATAGAAACCAAAAACAATGAAGTTTGGTTCTGAATGAAATTAAGGTAAGTGACTGAATGAACTAAACACTGTTGACTCGAACAGATTTAGACCAGACACCAACCACCGATTATCAGGCCTACTATTACTAATGCTGCAATTCTCTGCTAATAGTACGGACACCTCTTTTAAGGTTGCATATCCAGTTATAAGTAAAACTTCCGCAAAATACAGATAATCGCTTATCTTCTGAGCTCCGTTGTTTCAACAGTGAGGTTCTAAAATTTAGACCTGAATTAATAACAATTATTATTGTGATAATGTTGATGATGATGATGATGATAATTGTAATTGTAATTATGATGATGATAATGACGATGATGATGATAATGACGATGACGATAATGATGACGGTAACGGTGATTGATGATGATGATGATGATGATGATGATAATTGTAATTATAATTATGATGATGATAATGACGATGACGATAATGACGGTAACGGTGATTGTAATATTTATGATGATGATGATGATGATGATGATGATGATGATGATGATGATGATGATGATAATAGTAATAGTAATAGTATTATTGGTGTCTTGCACTGGCTTCCTATCACTGCGCGCATCCATTATAAGATCCTCTTTCTAGTCTCAAAGGCGCAGCTGAGCAGTGCCCCAAAGTATCTTTCTGACTATATGCGAAAGCCGTTATCTGCGACCTCATCTCGTTCCTTGCGCTCTGCTGATTGGCTAGATCTTTTTTTGTTCCTAGGACTAGGACTGCCTTGGCTCAACGCCGGGCATTTGCTGTGGTTGGTCCCTCTACTTGGAATAACCTTCCCCCTCATTAAGGGCTAAACTAATGACTAGTTTTTCCACTTTGGTCTCTCGTTCTTTAAAGACGTTTCTTTTCCCCCGGGTTTTCGTGCTGAGAGCGCTTCTGAATAGTTATTCTGAGAGAGGCGCTATATAAATCTTTAGATACAATACAATACATTATTATTGCAATCGTGGTAGCGGTGGCACCCCGACAATTGCGCGCAGGACAATTGCGCGCCGACAATTGCGCGCCGACAATTGCGCCGACAATTGCGCGCCGACAATTGCGCGTCGACAATTGCGCGCGGCCAAAAAAACGACAATTGCGCGCACCGTGTAGTATTAGAGGTACTGAAAAGAACTATATGCTAATATAAATAATTTGAATATGGTTATTTTATTTCATTCAAGTTATTTTGGATATTTATCATTCAAGGCGCCGAGCTTACCAATAAGCTGGGAGGTTAACTTCATAGGACGGCAGAGGAGAAATCGACGAGATAATCCCAGATTCGCAATAACCAAGGCCGTATTTAGGAGGGTGTTTTGGGTGTATTAAACACCCCCCGAAATTAAATAATGTATAATATAAATATTGCATTTACTAACATATACGGTGTAAGAACTAATTAGAGCACTCATGTTAAGTTAGATGATGCAGCTCTACTGTAACAGTGATTTGAGAGCTCACAGCGCTCCTCCAAACCCCTTATAAATAGACGGTTGACTTGGTTGCTTGTCGGCTTGTTCAAGAACGAGTAAACACCCCCCGAAACAAAATCCTGGCTACGGCCTTAGCAATAACCCTCTGGAACATGCACGACCGGGTTAACGACAGATTGCCACGCACTAACAATTCTGTCGAGGCGTGGCACCGATCTTTCCAGCAGACAGCAGACTGCCACCATCCCTCTGTCTACAAGCTGGTGGATCAGTTTCGCAAGGAGCAGGATCACGTCGAGCAAATGGTAGAAAGGTTTCGTTCTGGATATCGACAACCAGAGGCTTCGAAGTCGAAATACATGAAACTTAACCGACGCCTGATGGCGCTGACTCCTACCTATCGCACAGTTCCGTTGATTGATTATCTACGCGGAATCGCAAACAATCTTTCCATTTGAACAGTAGAACAGTTTTCTATAGTCAAACAATCTTTCCATTTGAACAGTAGAACAGTTTTCTATAGTCAAACAATCTTTCCATTTGAACAGTAGAACAGTTTTCTATAGTAGCCTCACTAACAGTAGCTGAATAGCTGAAACTCTTTCGACATTAATTTTTAAGGTTTTAAATAGTTTAAAAGCTTTAGAAAAGCAAATGAAAATCATTCGAAATAAATTTGAATTGTTCCTTTTTTTGCGCGCAATTGTCGGCGCGCAATTGTCCTGCGCGGAATTGTCGGGTCGCGCAATTGTCGGCGCGCAATTGTCGGCGCGCAATTGTCGTTCGCGCAATTGTGTGACCCACCGGTAGGGGTAGCGGTAGAGATAGTGAACAAAATTGTTATGCCAAATGAACGTTGGTAACAGTTAGGCCTTAAAAATAATTACAAGTGTGCTTAAAAACAGAGTGGCACAGCAGCCGATTGGTTGTTCGATCTTCCTCATTATATAGTGCGCACATCTACTCTCTCTAAAACACCTTTAAAATATTTGAACCGTTGCTATATTATAGCAGTGAATTGGTGAATCTTTGTTGCTAAAGGATGTCATTAAACATTGGATAAATTAAAAATTAAATTAAATTAAATTAGAATTGGTGAACTCCGCCACTGTTCGCCTTCTGACAGTGCCAGTCCCAAGCCTGGATAAAGGAGGAGGGCGACGCTAATGGTCTTTGTTACCACACAGCTAGTCGTTAAAAAGGAAATACACACTCAATTGGTGAGAGCGCTCTCTTTAGACACCTTTAAACCGTGGCAACCCCGTGCTATATAAGTCTGTGACACCGCATCGAATCGGTTCGGGTCTTGTTTTTGGGCAAGGTATAATTATAACAAAAATTTGCAATATCATATGGACAACTGGAAAATGGTCAGAAGATTGGAAAAGCTCTGTTTTTATTCCGCTATTCAAAAAAGGAGACGCGAAAGAATGTGAAAATTATAGAACAATAGCAATGATATCACACATAAGTAAAATTTTACTTAAAATAATACATAAAAGAATGGAATGTACAATAGAAAGAGAGCTTCCTGAAAGTCAAGCAGGGTTTAGGAAATCTCGTGGAACAAGGGATCATATCGCCAACATGAGATGGATTATGGAGAGACAAAGAGAATATGGACCGAAAGTATACATATGCTTCATCGATTATAGTAAAGCGTTTGACTGTATTAACCATGAATTGATGTGGAAAACTTTGGTAGAAATGGGAATACCGAAACACTTGGTACAACTTCTTAAGGGATTGTACGAAGATCAGATAGCGGTGATAAGAACAGAATATGGAGATACTGACGGATTCAGGATAAAGAAGGGAGTACGGCAAGGTTGCATTTTGTCTCCTTTTCTATTTAATTTGTATGCAGAAAGGATAATGAGGCATGCAGGTATGGATGAAGCTGAAGAAGGAATAAAGATAGCGGGAAGAACATTGAACAATCTGAGATACGCTGATGACACAACACTATTGGCCGGCAATAAAAATGATTTGATAGAATTAATAAGAAGGCTTAAGAGAGAAAGTGAGAAAGCAGGACTCTATTTCAATATAAAGAAAACAAAGATCATGACAACAGAGGAGGAGGATAGTTTTGTAGTAGACAATGAGGAAATAGAAACGGTAACAAGCTTTACATTTCTGGGATCAGTAATAGAAAAAGAAGGAAAATGTGATATGGAAATAAATCGTAGAGTGGCGATAGGAAAAGCTGCAATGAATGGTCTGGAAAAAATATGGAAGGACAAACATGTCAGTATAGACACAAAAAAAAGATTGGTGAAGGCTCTAATCATACCAACAGTAACATATGGCAGTGAGACATGGACATTGACTAAGAAAACGAGAAAAAAGATTAACGCATGCGAAATGTGGATATGGAGGAAAATGCAGAGAATTTCATGGACGGAGAAAAAGACTAACGAATGGGTGCGCAGGGATATAGGAATTGAGAAAGAAGAGACACTTCAACAAACAGTGCTAAGAGCAAAGTTGAGGTTCTTTGGACATATCATGCGGTCAGACGGACTGGAAAAGGAAATGATGTTAGCATATGGAGAGGGAAGGAGAAAACAAGGACGACCAAGGATAAAGTGGATGGACGAGATACATGAAATAACTAGAATGAATTTGACAGAACTGAGAGATGCGACGGCGGACAGAAGAAAATGGAGGAACTTGATCATGACGGTCGCCAGGGTTCAACGAACTGACAGCACAAGGTAACAAGGTAAAAAATTATTTGACGTCAACGGATCTTTCAGCCATAGCCAATTGGCTAGAGCGCTAGTCTTGTAACGTGGAGAGTATGGGTTCGATCATCCTCCCCTAAGACGGTTTCTGTGTAAAGATCTTGAGCAAGTCCTTCAGACACAATTTCTCAGCGCCATCGATTGATGCTTCGTCATTATACAGTTGCGCAATATAACAAATGAAATGCTTACCTGCATGAATGCTTGAGTCACCATATTAACCTTGCTTACCCAATCATACCTTAAGCTTAGGCGAAATACGGCATATTGCAAAAGCTGTCGTTAAACACCCTTAACACGTTTTTGTGATAGGCTATAATAATCATCAGCTACAACGTTAAAACATATCCAGCGTTTATCCGTAGCCAAATAACGCTTCAAAGCAATGACATTGTTACTAGCCTGTAGAGATGCTATTCTAGTTTTTTTATCTTTAGGGATCAATATTACCTCCGTTAATTTATTCATTCATTGAATCACTCACTCATTCATTCACTCGCGCAATAATTCATTAATTCAGTCACTAATTCATTCAAAAAAGGTGCTTCCCATGCCTAACTGTAGGCCTACTCTACCATGTCATACAGAACCTTAACTTACCTAGCTATTTACGTGCCTCTTTCATCTACCTCTTTAACCTTCCTCTTTGACCTACCTCTTTGACCTAACTATTTGACCTACCTATTTGACCTACTTATTTGACCAACCTCTTTGACAGACCTATTTGACCTACCTATTTGACCTATCTATTTGACCTACCTATTTTACCTATCTATTTTACCTACTTATTTTACCTACCTATTTTATCTACCTATTTGACCTATCTATTTGATCTACTTCTTTGACCTACCTATTTGAATGCCCATGTAACCTACTACTTTGACCTACGTTTTTAACCTACCTCAATGACCTACATGTACCTTTCTGACCTGCTTCTCTTTCAGGTCCGTCTGATGAGCCTCTCTTCCCAGACCGTTCGATCAACTCCAGCCGAACCATCTTCCCAAAGTCTTCATCTGAATATCTACTTCTCCCTGACAGATGGCGACCCTGGACACCGATCACGCCCTTGACCTCTTCCGTCGGGTCATAGGTCAATCGTCCTCTTCAATGGCTCCTGGTCAGCTGGGTAGTCCTCTGCCTCCGCCACCTAGTGACGTCCAGAGGAACTAATGTCCGAGTAGCTGACTGATAAAGCATCGGTCTTTCCAATGTGCTACTCTGGAATTCGATTCCAGTTGTCAAACTGTGTTGCCTCTGAGATGGTTGTCCGGTTGTCCTATGAGCTGCTGTTGCCTGACCATACCTTTTCACTGCTCTACCTTACCCTACTCTACCTTTTCCACAGTCTACCTGTTCCATACACTACTTAACCCTACTCTACCTATTCCATAGTCTACCTTTTCCATACTCTACCTTACCCTACTCCACCTTTTCCATACACTACTTAACCCTACTCTACCTATTCCGGTTTTTCCAACTCTACTTTTCTCTACTCTACCTTTTCCTTCTCTACCGTACCATACTCTACTTTTTCGTTACATGCAAACACGTGATCCATTTGGCGAATTATCTTTTTAAAATCGTGTTTGACAACTAAAGTAATTATTATGTCGACGTTTCCATAGAGCTTAACTGCTTGATATGACGAAGTTATTAACAGACGTAGGCCATTGTAAATAAATAGACATAGATTGTTGCTGTACTGTACGTATCTATGGCTCCTAAAAATAGAATGAAAGAAATTATGGTAGAATTAAATGACGTAACAGCTTGATGTGGTAATGATTACGTTGTATACTGCGCTAAAAACATACAGAAACACAAAGACACCTGAATGTTCATCTCATTAAAATTAACAACAGACGAAAAACTAGTCCAAAACGAACTATTCGGATCTGATAACTATCAAACGTATACCTAAATAGATCTATAATTCATTCGAGTTTCAAATACCTACTAACACACCTTTTTATCGATCAAAAACGATGTTATAAAACCGTAACGATGTACAGTATTTTGCTGTTCGCGCCTTCGTCGCCCATAACAACAGTTACACTTGCCAGACATGATGTCATTAAAAAAGGAACCGCTGAAGTCAAACCCTGGTGGTGCCAGTGTCAAGTCTGGATAAAGGAGGAGGGCGACACCATTCGTATTTGTTATGACACAGCGTCGTTAAACATCAAGTAACCACTTGAACTCCGAACTCCGCCACTGTCCGTAATCTGTCAGTGCCAGTCCCAAGCCTGGATCAAAGAGGAGGGCGACGCGAATCATCTTTGCTATGACACAATGCCGTTAAATAGTTACTAATCGAATGTGTTAAGATACGCAAAGGTCGATGTAAGCGACCATGGCTGGCACAAAATATTTTCAAAGAAGGAAAATTATTTTCTCATTAGACACCTCTTTCAAGAATATCTTACAGGGTATAAATACGCTGACCTGTAATAACCGTTACTGATTGCGGTTAGGAGTGGCCAATACTAATCAAAGACTATTCGTTATAAAAAGACATTCTAACGGTTTATGTGATACCTGTCAGGTGAAGGAGACTATTCATCACCTATTACTTGATTGTAAAAAAGAAGATATTTCTATGTTATTAAGAAATAAATGTCAATTGTATAAAGATGAAATGTCTGTAAAAACCCTTTTGACGGTAAATGTGTTTCAGAATGAAGTGTATAGGCTACTTTGTTTGATTACTAATGGGCGAATTTTGTGAATAGATATTTCAATTTTTGTTGCTGTGAGTAATTTTTCCCCTCTTCTTGTTGGTGTCAAATCTGTGGATATTTAATTACTCTTTTACTGGTGCTTTTTGCTTTTAGGATTGCGTATTGCATTATTATGATTTGCATAATTATTATAATAACAATCTTTTGCCTTAACTCTAGTTATATGTATGCGAGTTGGTTGATGAGGCGTATAATTAGATCTTAAGTATGTTTTATTATATAAGTAATAAAAATCTGATGTAAGTAAATTACATATATGGCATATTGTTCATTGAGTATCTATATCACTTTGTTTTAAGTATCACATGTTTAGTTTGGTTGCTGTTGTGGAGTAAATATTACATTGCATCATAATGCAGTACTTCATATGTTGTAATAAGGAAAATGAAGTTGTTGCGTCTCAATGAACATGTTGAAAACAAACTTTAAGCAATTGTAATATGTTTTGTATCAAATATTTTTTTTTACTTAATGAAACTTACGTTTGAGTGTATTGGATGCTTGAACAGTCTACGGGTAAAATGCCGACTTTGTGAATTACTTATATCATTTAATGTTTGTGCTGTTTTTATCAAATTTTTATTCAAAAAAGTATAATGGTAAATAGTGAATGTTGTCACAAGATGCTAAACTGAAAATTAATAAATAATCACTTAAAAGAGTACAAGTAGAATAAGAATCTAACGTCATGATATTATTATAATTAAATTTGTATCGAATCATTTAATCACAGTGTGTGTATCACAGAAAGTAGGCCTAACCGATGCATTACTTTATGTTGTTTAACATTGAATTTTGTGACATTGTAAGGATTTATTTTGACACCTTTAAATGGTGTCGTTTGGACGTTAAATTTCTCGTTTTCATTGTATGGTATAAGCTTACATTGTGAATTGTCGTCAACGGCCTTTGATGTCATAAGGCGACGTTAAACCTTTGATTAATAATAACCGTTACTGCCTCATCTTGGTATTTCTACTGTACTGTATAATAATAATACGCCTTAAATTGTCGTAAACGGCATTTGATGCCAAACATTTAACATTGTTAAACATTGGAAATAATAAGAATAGCGTTAGTACCATTCTACCAGAATCAATTGAACAATTCATATCAACTGATGGCAAACAAATCACAAGACATAATCAGGTCGACATCCAAAAGATAATTATAACGATGATGATGACGATGATGATGATGATGATGATGATGATGATGATAATAATAATAATAATAATAATAATAATAATAATAATAATAATAATAATAATAATAATAATAATAATAATACATCCATCCATCCTACCAATCTATCATCCATCTGCAGTAACTCATCCATCCATCCATCCATCCATCCATCCATCCATCCATCCATCCATCCATCATCCGTCCGTCCGTCCGTCCGTCCGTCCGTCCGTCCGTCCGTCCGTCCGTCCGTCCGTCCATCCATCCATCCATCCATCATCCATCCATACATCCATTAAACTGTATAGTGTATTCATACACATTCATACAAACATGCATGCATGCATACATACATGCTTACATGCATGCATACCATATACATAATATTATATACAATTATACATGTACGTACATAAATACACCTTCACATATACACACAAGCACATACACACACACGAACATATATGCATACATGCATACACACACACCTTCAACACATCATTTTACCTACCATTCACTTCCCAACCACCTCCCCTCACCCTACGTCCTATGCCAGCGAAGTCTCAAGACCCTAACGAACGTCTTCTTAAACTGTTGGTTAACGAACGCATAACAGAACGGATTAATGGGACTATTGAGGTAGCACAACCAGTACGATATGTCGTAGAGAACGGGCGAGACACAAACCACGGATGTACTACAGAACCCGATGATCAGAGAGAGAACATGCCAAGGTGTCCAACACATCACGAACGCTCCGAGTATTATCGTGATGGTACGGAGGGCCTTGCGAGCCCGGTTCTCGTTCTTGATCTGCTTCTCGCTCGGCCGACGCCGGGAGTCCTCCTGACCGCGTCGGCTTCCCTGGAGGAGACGCTTCAGTCCGGGCGGGAAGCGGTCCTCAAACCTCGGATCGTATTCACGGATTTCGTTCCCCGATTCTGGTCCCTGTTTTGCCGAAGTTGCCGCCGGAGCCTCGAGACCAGGAACCTTGAGGTAATCGATATTCTTCTCGTTCGTTCGAGGCTTTTGCGATCTGTTTATGACGTCATCGTTGACGTCATTGTTGATTTCATTGTCATTGTTGACGTCATCTTTCATTTTTAGTGACGTCGGGACAGAGATTGCGCTATCGAGCGATACCATGGCGCGGAAAATCGTGTGGGTAGGGTTTGCTGGGGTGTCATCTTGAACTGGATATGCTGGAGTAGCGTTGGATGGGTTTGTCTTGATGTCTGAGACTGGATGTTCGGATGACGTCTGGGTGTAGAAGATTTCGTGAGCTGGTCTCTTCTCCTCACGGTCTTTTGGAAGCGCAGAATTTGCGGGATATATCTGGGAGTCTGGTTCGGGTATTATTGAATCGTTCTTACGTTGGACTTGGTTCACCCTTTTCGGAGGAGATACGTTGTAGGTTCCATGGCGTCCGCTTCTTCCCCATCTGGGATCAGCTCCTCTCTGTCGCTGGGGAAAGGCTGCTTCCGAGACGCACAATCGCAGACCATCGTTCTTCGGAAGATCCTCTCCTTCCAGGAAGCCCCCGTTATCAAAAAGTGTCTCTTGGTCCCCAGGGAAGATTCGGGCAGCTCTGGAGCACCGTTCCAGGTTGGAAAACCATTCGAGGTGAGTTTCTGTTCTGTACTTCCGCAACGTCGATGAATTTAGGTTTCGAACGGTAGCAGGAGGACCCGACTGGGCATCCGATTCAAAACATCTTACGCTGTTCTGTTCATTGTTGAAATCACCCTCCGTAATTTGTTCTTTGTTCTGTTCCAAGTCGAGGATTTGTACGAGTTCAACGTCGTTTCTGGCAAGATTCGCAGAACTCGGAGATATGACAAGTTCAGGATCCGAGTACCCGCAGCGACCAGTTCGGAATTTACCTCTGATCAGATTTGGGAGCGACTTGTTCCTGTCTTTGTGTAAGACTCTGATCGTTCCTGGCAAGATTCGGAAATTTCGGAGATATGACAAGTTCAGGGTCCGAGTATCCAGCGACCAGCTCAGCATTAACCTCTACATAGGGAGGAATCAGAGTAGGTAGACGTTGTCCTTGAAGTTTCGAGAGATTTCGACCGTTTTGCCGTTTCGTGGCAAAACGCCTTTTTGGCGAATCAGAGCAGGGAGTGCAAGTTCTGGTGTCAAAGACGCAAGATGTCGTATCACGTTTTCTTTCGTCATCAGAGCCAGGGATATTTGAACATCCACCATTCATAGCTTCAACATCCGAGTCATTTTTAGTATTGGATATGATCTCTTGGAGTTCATCACTCACCGCTATGTTTGCTCTCCCGACGTTCCTACACGATCGTGGGTAGTTCTCACTCAAGCTATCAGGATACACTGTGGCGTTTCCTGAACGATCTCCAACAGTTATTTCTCCAATTTCCTTACCTCGTGGTAGTTCCACAGTTCCTCGTGTTGATGGCTGTCCAGCGGAGAGGATAAGACACTCCTGGATGTGTTCGACGGCTTTGAAAAACGCAGCAGCCGTCAAACCGAGTTCGGAGTTTCTCCGCTGCTTTCCAAAGAGTCGTTTACGAGTCGTAAACGACTTAAGCGGCATGATCGAGTCTTTTGCTGGTCTCAGTGGGCGTGGCTGTAAGCCACCGTCAGACTTCCTCGTCGGCGAGGCTTGTAGCAGCTTCTTTTGGTAGAAACAAGCAGCGCTCGTTGCTTCTCTCAACTGATACCCATGGTGCTTTGTTGGTGACGACAGCTCCCCAGTTGTAGCACCTCTACCACTGATTGTCTCCAAGTTTGTCCGCGCTTCCCGCGAGTGACCCCCATCATCGGGTGGGTACAATGCAGGAGTAGCAGCTCCCACCATCTCCTTCTGGGAGGACGACGCACTCGTAGCATTGACCGTCTCCGAGATCGTCCGTACGTCCCCCGATTGACCACACCCGTTATCAGGACCCGTTTCTTGAGTCGACCCCGTCCGGACCTGCTCCTTCGCCGCCACACTCCCAACACTGCGTACCTGTTTCGGACCGTGTGACATACCAATCACCGTCCCCAGCTGCCCTATGGTACATCCGGCCATCGTGGCGAGCGAGTTCAGGTGTCGGCGCCTCTTCTCGTCCGATCTTCGGTGGAGGTCGAGCGCCACGCGGTAGATACCGGCGTAGAGGACGAACATGGCTATCAGGGTCGTCCAGAAGTATCCCACCTGTAGGAAGCAGTTGAAGAACGCGTCGTCCATGTACTGAACGTAGCATTTGCCGTTCGGGACCGATCGATGACCGACGAAGTGTTGCCAGCCGAAGATCGATGTGAAGAAGACGACGATCGGAATTGCCCAGGTCAGGAAAACCACGAACAGAACCTTATGATAATATATACCAATGTTATTGTTAGAGATTGGTAATTACTGTACCACGGTGTCTTATAGTACTTTGCTCAAGGAGCTGCTAGTTTAAGGAACTGATAACTTAAGGAACTGATAATTAAAGGAACTGCTCTTCGTCTTGTCTTCTTCTTCTTCTTCTTCTTCGAATTCTTCACCGTACACCTCGCAATCGTCTTCGCATTCTTCTTCGCTTTTATCTTCATCATGGTCTTATTCTTTCTGCTTCTCCTACTCTTCTTCTTCTTCTCTTTCTTCTTCTACATATTCTTCACATTCTTCGCAATCTGCTTAATTACAATCGATGTTTTATTCCTCCTCCTCCTCCTCCTCCTCCTCCTCCTCCCATATTCTCCATCCCCTCCCTCTCGTCCTCCTCCTCCTCCTCCTCCTCCTATCCTCCTCTCCTCCTCTTCTTCTTCAATACAAACAAATAAACAAAGTAAGTAAGATCCCTACCTTCCTTTCCGTTCTCCAGACCCGATACTTCGTCGGCAGCCGTATGGAACAGAACCGATCAATGGTAATACAGAAGATGGTATAGATGGAGCAGAGACAAGCCGTGTAGTCAATGGACAGCCACAGATCGCACAGGATCTCCCCTAGCGGCCAGTTCTTCCACGTCAAGATGTAGGTCGTGTACAAGGGCATCGAAATGGTTCCAATGAGGAGGTCGCTGACGGCCAGGGACGCGATGAAGTAGTTGGACGGTTGGCGGATCGATCTTCTCGAGGAAGAAGGACATGAGGACCGTGATGTTCCCGAAGATCGTCACCAGGCTGACGCACCCGGCGAGAATCCCGAGGATGATCAGCTCCCAGGTCTTGTAGAGGCTTTCGTCGAGCTGTGGGTGGTAGAGTGTCGAGTTGGGCCGCTCTGGGAAGGGGGCGGCTACCAGAGGCTGAGACCGCGTTGGAGACATCGGTTCCCTAGGGAAGAAAAACATCGTAGAACTTCAACTTTTAATGTTGGACTACCCGGTGGCGTAAATCATAGGAGACAGAGGGGGGCCCCCAAAGTTTTGACTGGGCCTATCTGTACCCCTCAAGATGCAAAAATCCGGCTCCCGAAAAAAATCTGTCCCCCAAAGTTATGTACAGATTTTCGCCTCTGGGACTACCAAATTTAAAAGTCTATTGTAATATAATGCAATTAGTATATCAAAAGTTTAACGACTACTAATGGCTGCTACGGCCGTTGATGTCTTTTAAAAGAAATTAATTGCATATCAGTTCCAGTGCTTCCAATCTCCATTTTCAGAAATCCCAAGATCCTCACACAAAATTCCCAAGATTGGCCAAAAGTGTACCAAAAATTCCAAGTTACTGAAAAGAAAACCGTTGTGATGAAATATAAAATGTGTTTTAACAATCACAATTTTATTCGCAAATATGCCGAGCTAAGAAGTAGCAAAAAAGCAGGAGCATAGCATTAAATTAACAATTTGCAATGTTTACAAGTAACCCTAATAATAAACGTCTTTCAGGCAGACCCAGTGAGCGCGTTTTTTTCTAAACAGATTCCCTGCCACTGTTGAAAAGTACAGTAAAATCTTAGAAAAATTCCAAGATTGCTATGAAAAATCCCCAGATCCGAAGTTGACCCCCAAAATCCAAGGATCTTGTGAAAAATCCCAAGGAATGGATGAGCTGATCAGTTCATTATCTTGATTTATATCTTTCGTTCCAAGTCATCATTAGTTTCTGCTTTTGTAGTCGCAATCGTCGAAATATCTAAAGGTTAAATGCAATTGTACTGCTATATATAGGATCGGCTACAACCATTTTAAAGGTGTCTAAAGGACGACTATTATTCAGTTTCAACACCATCTTGCGGCTCCCCGGGTAGTTTACGTCTTTAGAAAAAGTAACTACATATCAGTTCATTTTCTTTATTGCAGATAATTCGTTCCATGTAGTCATTGGTTTGCATGCGTATATTACAGAGGCATCTGTGTTCACTGTTCTGTAGAGATTATTCAGTTGAATAAAATTTATGTAATTCGCCACGTAGCAAAGGCGTCGTGAGTTTTGCACCTGGCGCTGTCATTTATTTATATGGCATTGCTAAAACATTTAAAAGGTGTCTAAAGGGAGCGCTCTAATTAATCGAATACCACGTTCCATGTATAATAGAATACTATTACTATAATTTTATCCTAGTGTATTAATTCCTATCTAAACAAATATAATTTAATGTTCTGAATTCCGTTATCAAAATACAGAAAGCACCGATAGATATTTGCTTCAAACGAAATCGTGTTCAACGTCATATAATCCACAAGAGAAACCAAATCGAAATTCAAACTCCGCCACTGCTCGCACTCTGACAGTGCCAGTCCCAAGCCTAGATAAAGGAAGTGGGCGACGCTAATGATCTTTGTTATCACACAGTGTCGTTAAACTGAAACTACTACTAAATCGAAATCTGATGAGTCAGAAAAACCAGAATTCAAATTTATACACCTTTAAAACGACATTATATGGCTCTATATAAGAATGAGCGTTTGCTCATGACACCTTTTTAAAGGTGTTAAACTTTGCTATAAAGATGGGAAACCATCGACAAATAAAGATGGGAAACCATCGACAAATAAAGATGGGAAACCATCGACAAATCAGCAGTAAGATTAACTCGCTAGAGCTGTAATATGCCAAAAACTAATCTTCGTCGGCGGCAACGGCCTATGTTGTCATAAGCTGCCGTTAAACTGTGGACACACACAAATCAGCAGTGACCTTGTTGGTCCAAACCTTGTAACTCAGCGAAACTAGAACTGAACTTTACCATTGAAAACTCATCATACAAAGCGCGATAATATTATACGATAGACGAGCGTTTGACTTAAACACCTTTAAAATTGTATTGTATTGTATTGTATTGTATTTGATCATTTATAAAGCGCTTCACATACCATAAGCCTTTCAGGAGCGCTCCCAGTGCGAGGTACTCCGAGGAAAAAGGAAGGTTTTTAAGGTGATAGAAAGAGGAAGAGATGCTACTAGAGAGGATTGTTGAGCGTATAGAGGAGGAGGAAGTCGATTCCATAGAGAGGGACCTATGCACACAAAGGACCTGGATTGAGCCATTGTGGTCCGAACACGGGGAGCAAAAAAAAGTCGTTCACCGATGTTATATAAGGATAGAAGAGGTCGCATTAGACACCATCAATATGGTGAGAGCCAATGCTATATAAATATGGGACGCGACCAGCGATTAATTAGAGAACTTCTATGTACTGATTATAGATGAGCGGTCAACGAAACTTGATGAGGAAGCGTTAATCAATTGCGATGAGCAATTGTGAGCGAAAGGCTTGCTCAAGATCGCTACGCAGTAACCGTCTCATGTGAGGAGAATTGAATCCATACTCCCCGTGTTACAAGGCGAACGCTCTAGCCAATCAGCTACAGTGTCCAACCGATGCTCTATACAAGCATTATATTATATACACCTATTCAGAACCTTATCAATTAAAGGTGTTCCAATATAATGCAATTAGTATATCAAACGTTTAAGGTTTTACTTATGGCTGCTTTGACGTCTTATAAAAATTAATTGCATATCAGTTCATTTTCTAGTTTACAAATCATTCTTTGCAGTTCACCTTTAGTTTCTGGGATTGTGGACGCTGTAGACGAGGCATCTGAAGTTGATGGATGGATGGATCCTCAGTTTAACGGCAGCTTATGACAACATAGGCCGTTGCCGCCGACAAAGATTGGTTTTGGCATATTACAGCTCATTCCTCTGAAGTTGAACGCTCCAGTACATTTTATATAGTTTCGGCTTAAAGCATTTTAAAGGTGTCTTAAGGAAGATTGTATTTCGGTCTTAAACCACACCCTGCGGCTCCCAGGGTAGTTGATAACTTTAGAAAAAGTACTTCATATCAGTTCATTTTTTTGTAATTGTAATTGTAACCGAACATTTATATAGCGCCGCTCAGAAATCAGCAGCGCTCTCGACCTAACTCAGTGCCTCTTGATTGCATATTGTATTGTATTGTATTGTATTTGAACACTTGTTATAGCGCCCCTACCAGATTGCCCATTCAGAGGCGCTCCCGACTACTGCGCGGACGCTGAATCGGAGTTTCACGCCGAAGCGCATGAGCAATTGCGAATGAAGGACTTGCCCAGGGTCCCTACGCGGCGGATTTGAGGTGGATTCGAACCCGCAACCCTCCAGCTGCAAGGCACCGAACATACCCCTATACCACCACGCCCCAGTTGTATTGTGTTGCATATCATTCGTTCCAAGTCATTCGTTCGTTTGCACGCGTATATTCCAGAGGTAATTCTTAAATTCTGGGTCTATGGTGTTAGCAGAGACAAAATCAGTCGAAAGAAATTCTGTAATCCGGCATGTAGCCAAAGCGACGACGTTTCTTTTATCTCACATATAATTATTATATATAACTTTGAATCGACTATCAAGGCTCATTCTAAGTTTATATTGCATCGTTTGAAGCATTTTAAAGGTGTTTTAGGAGAGCGCTCGAATTAATCGGCTATCACGTCCCATGTATAATAGAATACTTTTTACTTTAATTTTCTCCTATTGTATCTATTCCTATCTAATCGAATATAATCTAAGATAATGACTTCCGTTAACGTAATACAGAAAGCATCAATAGATATTTGCTTCAAAAAACATAGTCATTAGAGAAACAAAATCGAAATCCGTTGAGTCAGTGAAATCTGAAGTCAACCTTAGACACCTTTAAAGCGTTATCTAAGTTCGCTATATAAAAACGGGACACGATCAATTTCTGCTGCATTCTGAACTAATTCGACGAGTCATAGAAACGAGACTTCAACCAACTATCCAAAACGCATCATGAGAAAAATTAATAAGGATGGGAGCGGACACCACAAACACCTTTAAAACGGTTTCATTCTTCCTATATAAGGATGGGACACACCGGTTGATTAATTAAAGATTGAGTCCATAGATACTGATTAAAGACGGGCGGTTAAAGCTACATAACGATGAGAGTTGAGCAATTGTGAGTGAAGGACTTTCATGGTCCATACACAGTAACCGTCTCAGGGGAGGAGGATCGAACCCTCACTCTGCCTGTTACAAGACGAGCACCGTAGCAAATCGGCCACCGTGTCCCACTATAATTCGAATACTTTACATATACCAATTCAATACTGATCAGTTAAATGTGCATATAGAGAGAGCACTAAATCCACCAGTTAGTTGTGTGTATGTATGTATGCATGTGTGCGTATGTATGTAAGTATGTATGTATGTATGTATGTATATATGTATGTATGTATGTATGTATTCATCCAATCAGTCATTCATAAATTTATACAGCACTCCGTCAAGGGAATCTTTAGATGCACTCCCGACTCTCGTGGACGTCCAAAAAGTTCTGCATGAGTTTAATAATGGCTGATACCGTTCTTAGAAGACGCGATATTTCCTGACCGCCAGAGGGCCGCGCCCAAACTAGGCACACGACGTTAAAGGAGTTTACGGTCCTACGTATTCTTGGCTTTGAGCTTAGACAGTAGCGAACATCAGGCGATAGAGATCATCTCGCAGCGCTCGTAAATAAGCTGGTGCCCTGCGCCTAGTTACCTTCAGAGTAGCTGTTTATAAATTTCGACTTTACGATAACGATTACGCAGTTTTGGGCGAGAAAGATAAGCTAAACTTCAAGCGACAAAAACCATCACAAAACCTTTGCGCCAAGTGCAAACAAACAATTACTACAACTAGTGCACAATTACCTTTGATTATAATTAACAAGTAACTTCTATCGCCCCGGTGCCTATAAGCAACGTGAAAAAACGACAGCTCGACAAGAGGAATGTTGCAACACAATTAGCATATATACACAAGCGAATAAATACCATCTACAGATTCGTGATTACGAATACGCAAAATACAACGAAGATTCACGCTAATCAGATCAGAAAAAATGACGGAATTTTCTCGTTCCGATGCGAACTAGTTTTTCAAGTTCATGGGCTGAATAC
The DNA here is from genome assembly GCA_020284085.1 of Aporrectodea caliginosa. Lineage (NCBI taxonomy): Eukaryota > Metazoa > Annelida > Clitellata > Crassiclitellata > Lumbricidae > Aporrectodea > Aporrectodea caliginosa. Next base: position 187,133 of record JACEVL010000264.1, on the reverse strand, counting down.
AGGAAGCCCACGAGTTCAGGAATCCAGGGTAACAAGCAGGGAGAGGGATAGCTAGGGTGGTGTCACGGAATACTGTTCCTCAGGGACTTCAACATTATTTTAAAAAACGGGGCTGTCTGGAATTATTATTACTATTATAATTACTTTACACGAGGTATATGTAATTCCTCGGGTTTTAAAAATGATTGCGTTTAAAGCGATGGATGGCGACAGTTAAGCGTTGGTAGTGAAATATAGTTTCTCTGCTATTATTATGGAATTATTATTATTATTATTATACCATTAATATCATCATCGTTTATCATCGCCTTCATCATCATCATCATCATCATCATCATCATCATCATCATCATCATCATCATCATCATCATCATCACCACCACCACCACCACAATCATCACCATCATCATCATCATCATCATAATATGTTCGTTTGTCAATTTCCACTTTTGGATGTTTAGCACCGTTGCTTAAACACTCAAATACCACTACAAGCGGTGCCTTTGATTTTTCCTCACAAACTCAATCATCAGTCCGTCAAAGTCCCGACTAACTCAGATACGATAGCGACTCTCGCTCCCATCGTGGCACCGAAGAAGGACCGTTCTACCATCGATCCAGAGCAGCTTGGCGAGGCGCAGGGGACTCGGGGAGGAAGGGAGTGTAACGGCTGGTACGTTGAAACTCTTGAAGCACTTGGTCTGGTGCGAGCCGATGTTGAAGAGCGAGGAGGATGAGGTCTGGATAAATGGAATCAAAGGTGGTTTTAATTAACGATAATTAACTGGGAAATCAATTAAGTTTATTAAATTGGAAATGATCAGTTTTTTTCTAGCAAGAGTGTTGAGTATGAAGACGACAAAATTAACATTATAACGATTATGAAGAAGTTGATGACGACGGCGATAACGGTGAGAATGAATATGATAATGATGATGGTGTTGGTGGTGGTGGTGGTGATGAAAATGATGACAACGATGATAATGGTGGTGGTGGTGGTGATGAAAATGATGACAACGATGATAATGGTGGTGGTGGTTGTGACGATAATATGATGATGGCGAGAATGAATATGATGATGATGGTGGTGATGATGATAATGAATATGATGATGATGGTGGTGATGATGGTAATGAATATGATGATGGTGGTGTGATGAAAATGTTGATGAGAATGAATATGAATATGATGATGATGATGATGATGGTGGTGGTGATGATGATGATAATGAATATGATGATGATGGTGGTGATGATGATGATGGTGATGATGATGATGATAATGAATATGATGATGATGGTGGTGATGATGATGATAATGAATATGATGATGGTGATGATGATGATGATGATGAAAATGTTGATGAGAATGAATATAAATATTAATATGATGATGATGATGATGATGATGATGATGATGATGATGGTGATGATAATGAATATGATGACGACGACGATGATAATGGTGAGAATATGATGATGGTGGTGGTTATGGTGGTGGTATTGATGACGACGACGACGACGATGATGATGAGCTGGAAATAACCTGACCTGCCAGAGCAAGAGACGATTGTCTCCACACGAGAACGATCCAAGCACTTTGCCCTCCGGCGAAAAAGATACAGCATTCACTTGGCTGCTATGCGCACTCAACGTCTGAAGGGAAAAAAATCAACGTAAAACTAAATTATCCCAAGTAACGGGAACAAACGGTAACTAACGGTAAATAAGGGTAACTAATGGTAAGTAAATATTAGTAAGGGTAAATATGAGTAATGAATCGTAACAAAGTTACACACGGACAAGAAAGGGTAAGTGATATCGAGTGATCATTACAAACCCTTATTATCAATAACTTTACGGTATATATTACCCGACGCGCACAATTAAATGATTTTTGGTTGTATGCAAATAATTAATGTCAACGGTTCTAGCAGTCACAGGATGTCGCAAAACAGAAAAATACACTAATTAAACCAAATCCAGTTGCATTTACACACCTTTAAATCTCAGACAGTTTGCGATATATATACAATGTTTTCAAATTCTCCTATATGGTTGCTTGACTTTGATCGATAAATTTAAGAGATTTACTAGAGAGCATTTTTAGATATCCCAGCTGTAATATGCTAAAATATTTCTGTCGATGTCAACGGCCTATGTTGTCATAAGATGTCGTTACACTCGGGATCAGTCCACCGAACAAGACTAGCTCGGCCACTGCCGGCACTCTGGAAGTGCCAGTTCCAAGTCTTTAGAAAGAAGGAGGGCGACGCAAATCATCCTTGCTATGATGTATACAGAATAGTTAAACAGTAACTACCCAAACAATTGCGGCATACATAGACACCTTTAACATGTCGACACCCGATACTATATACAATATGAAATACGGAAGCCTAATGCTTGGGGCGCTCTACAGACACCTTTAAAACGCTATTAACCGAAGCTATATAGTCGAAAGCAACGACAGGAAATTATTCCTCCATCGACCACTTTGTATTATGTCATACAAACGGTGACAACTGTTGAAACTAATTACACACCTCTTTCAATTGCAGTATTTGTCTATAAGTTCAAGCTGAAGCGCAATGCTGTATTAATCCAGGGTTTCCGAACTATCGCTGATCAAACTAAACTAGACCAAAGGTGTCAAAGCCTTTTTAATGTCGGGCCAGTGGCAAACTCTTTCAGTTGCTTACGTGCCAGGGTGTCGAAGGTACCTGAGCAAAAACTGGGTAGGGGTCTGGGAGGGTTCTGTAAACCCGTCCCCAGAAATTCTTGAAAAGTATATCTTACATAGTGCATTTTTGGCACATACGAAGAAGAGCAAGTATTTAAAGCTAGTCCTAGGGCAGCTATGGATATGAAGTATTTTTGCGACTTCATTTTCTTATCATACAAACAGTCCTAATTTCGATCTATAGGGAGTGAGGGGGTCCATAGTGTAGTGGTAGTAAACATAACTGGTGTGAAGAGCAGTAGGAAGCGGGATCGCTTCCCACAACCCTCCCAAAAGGTCCACTCAGCCTATCATTCGCGAGATGGCGCGTTGCTAAAATGAGATGTAGGACGTGACGGCTGCCATGCAAGGCGCCCAGTACGTTCTACTACTCATTTTACCAACGCCATCTAGCGAATGAGAGGCTGAGTGGACTTTTTAGAGGGTTGCGGGTATTGACCCGCTTCCTACCTGATGCTATGTTACCATTATTCTATCCCCCATAATTAATAATACTAAAAATAATAATAATGACAATTTATATATTGTGCTGTAACACAGCCAAGTCGTTACAAGGGCAACTCACAGTCAACTAACAGCAGGGTAGGCCTTAGAAAACAGATGGACATCATCATTAGATAGTGGCGTCTTAAGATCTAAATGCATACATGGGCGTATTTCGGGGGGGTTTACGGGTTCAAACCTCCCAAATAAGTTTCCGAAAATTTTTTAATATACTTTTACATGCAAAACACAAAAAACCTGGAGTTTTGCGACGATTTTCAATAGAACCCCCCCTCCGAATCTTAAACCCTCCCTATGAATGCATAACAGCAAGCAACAGCAGCAGCAGCAGCAGCAGCAGCAGCAACAACAACAACAACAACAACAACAACAACAATAAAAAAGAAGGAAATAAGAGAGAATACCTGGCATTTGCCCTGTTTCAGTTCGTAGAAGGCCAGACTGCCTGCTTTGGCTCCGACGCAGATGCGACGAGTGTTGGGACAGAAACTGATCATCGGGAATTTGCTACGAAAACACACCAGAAAAATTCCCATCGTCATTCGAAAGAAGAATTAAGAGCAAGACCCTACCCAGTAAACGCAGACTCCTTGGGCCTACGGAGGTCCGACGTGTTCTTCATCGGAATCTCGTCGGTGGTCTGGATTCGCCTAAATTACGACGAGCTGCCTCCGAGTTAGATCTGTACAGCTAATCCGCCAGCCTCAAGATTTAGATCACGTGGCCGAGCGATAACCAATGAACTGCGTGCCCATGATCGTCCTTTTGGCTCTTTTTCGAATCGAGGTATGCAAGTCTTTATCTTTGATTTGTTACTAAAAGTTATAACTATAACCAGTAGCGTTACATAAGGCCTAATTAATCGTTCTTTTTGTAGGTTGCATGTCCTTTGCACAATATTCCCACACAATAATTATTGTCAATCACATATCGGGTAGATATCGGTAACGATATTATTATCTTGCACGTGTGATACATGCACATGATTGTTTATGACCTCCGCTGCCGTCGACCCTCACTGAATTGGGTACAATGCGCACGCCTTATTATTATAAAGATTTTGAATATAAATTTGATATGTATTAAGAAATATTTCATTTGTTAAATGATTATGCAGCCCGTTTTCCCTGTGATGAACATTTGATTTGGCAAGGCAAATAAACTTTTGTGGGCCGCGTGGCAAGCACGTGCTTCAAATCCATGCAGTTAAAAGAAGTAATTGACGGCTAGTCTTTCAATATGACATTTATATTGGCACATTTATGTTTTCAAAATGTTTAGAATGAGGATTTCCAATATTTTAACATAATTATTGGGCATTGCACCAAGAAATATTTTGTTTTGACTTGCTGTGATAATTTGTAAAGAAATTCTTATATAATTATTATCCCAAATTTATCATAGATGCAATATGGTTGCTAGCACCAAACTTCTAAAATGTGAAAGTCCTGTTTGGTAGTGACGGCGCTGATGTTGTTTGATTTCTTTCGTATTAACCAGTGACGGGCACTAAACTAATTTTTTAAAGTTAAACCTCAACTATTTTTCAACTAAAATAAAACAGTTTAGCTTAAGTTGGCAACCAGGGCCTACTACGTAGGGGTGGGGGGATGGAAGCAGACTGCTTCCAATTTGTGCCAGAGGGGAAAGTTGTCCCCCCCCTAATGAAATGGATGTTGCTGTAGAACTGACAGTGCTGCCTCAACTGTTGCAATGGTATCCGGACATTTCCCTTCCCACGCACCCCCCGGAAATTTTCCCCGGGCACCACCCTCCCAACAGAAAGTAGGTAACTCTACCATTGTCCATGATAACTGTTATTAATCCTTTTTATCAATTCAAATGTGTATTTTAGATTACGAAAAATGGCACGAAATACTGTCAATATATGCAAAAGCGTCAGACCCCTCAATTCTCATTTTGCCATACTATTTTTTAAATCGTGGCGACACACATTGAGTGGGGCGGTTGCTTCCAGCTTGCAGGGGGATAGTAGGCCCTGTTGGCAACTGATTTAGTAAATAAGTTATTTAATTAAAAATAGTTATTTAAACTTTTGCAACTTTTAAACAAACGTTTTTCAAAAACATTTTCACAATAACACGTTAAGTGAACTGTAGGCATAATAATGCACAGCATCAATGACAATTTCACTTTCAAACTATGTAATGTGTACTAGACTAATAGTCCTACTGTAACAGTTCTACAAGCAAATAATGAAGCCAGTTGCTAATGCAAACAATGATGCATCATGCCATGCAGTTCACTTGATCTGAATAATAAAAACAGAACTTTAGGCTACTCATGACAGCAGCAGACAGTTTCATAGTTGCTGATTTTTTTGAACTTTTCATTTACTAACTAAGCAATATTAGTTACACTTTAGGTTTAACTAAACTGTTTTTCTCTGGTTAAACTTCATCCTTTATTAAAAAAATGTAAGTTTAACTAAAAGTTTTCAACTTTCAAATAACTTTTGCCCATTTTGCGTCCTTTTGCTGTCTTAAGACCACTCATTTTGCCAGGGTTCTTATGCGCTGGGAGCGCCTCTGATTGGTGTTCACTGTGAGAGGCGCTTTATAAATACCAATACAATACTGGTATTAATTAATTTAATTTATATCATAAAGATAATTTATTGGCATTTGGCACCCATCCCAGCCAAAAGCATGTTATCAGGAACATGATGATGAATATGATGATGACCTGATATATTATACGATGTGTGTGATAATGTTAGTTGCTATGCCTATTCACTAACTTTGTATTTATTTAAATATGTTGTGAACAGATGCTGTCTGGGCAAACTGAATGACTCGCAATGCAACAAATACAGACATTGATAAAGTCACCATGGAATTACAGCACACAGCAAGTTACCGTGGTGGTGGATTCCAAAACAGGGTCCAACTACAGAGAACAGAACTCGTTGAATTTCATCGACACAGAAGATGTTAGTAATTCTTACATCTGAAACTCACATGTAACTATTAATAGCAATGTTCACGTATTGTTGTCAGTGTCAGCTTTATTCACAAGGTGGTAGCAACTCATTACAATCTCGGATATAATCCCTGATTTTTCATGGGACATAATCCTCCATACTTATTCTCCCTCTGTGCAATTAGCCTATTTCTGCATTTAATTGATAAACGTTGCCCATTTTTTTCGTTGTGTCAGTTTGTTAATGTTGCTAAGGTATAGACTTAGACTTGTTAATGTCATTCAGGTCTAAACGTAAGACTTGTTAATGTCATTCATTTCTAAAGTTAAAACTTGTTAGTGTCATTTAGGTCTAAAGTTCAGAAAATTTGTAAGCTCACATTCCGACTGCACATAACAAGCCTTTGAAAATCTTGTTTCTATCACATCAAGGCAATATGTCACATCAGGTCGGCTCTAACTAAGAATATGTCTCATCTATAGCTTCTTCACTTGTGTCCTCTCGCCTTGATTATGCTCATTCTCTTTTGTGGGTGTCTCAGACCTTGAACTCAAAAGGCTGCAATGCATCCAAAACTCCTTAGCTCCTGTGGTGCTGTGTGTCCCACCACGAACATGCTCCTTAGTCCTACTCTTTGAGCTGCATTGGCTTCCTATTGAATTCAGAATAAAAAATTTAATTGGCCTGTCTGACCTACAAAGCCCTGAGCACCAGCACAACTACCTATAGTCATGCACTCCTTACATCCCTCCTCATTGCCTGCGATCATCAAATACAGGTCTTTTAGCTGAGCCACGATGCATAACAGTTATGGGCTCTTATGCATTCCATGCCTCTGCTCCAAAGGAATGGAATCGACTGCCACTCTCTCTTCGTAGCTAAAATGTACTTCCTTCGAAAAGCGGCTCAAAACTTACTATTTCTCCTTGGCTTTCAAGGATTTAGACATCTAAGTGCATCTTCACCTGGCGGCAGACTATCCGCGCCTCAGATACACATTTCGGTGTGACCTTGCGCGCGTTAAAAATTTATTTAATAATAATAATAATAATTGTTAATGTCACTTAGGTCTTGCCTAACTTAAGTCTTGTTAATGTCGTTCACTTTTAAAATTAGTTTGCTGCCGTTGTGTCAAGATCGGTGAGATGGAACAAAATCCATTGAGGATACGCTGCACAGACTTGGTTACAGCATTCGTTTATAGAATGTTGTGTTCCAAAATGGGAACTACAGCTATGAGGCACAATTGATGTACTTTTAGGCTAATTGTTACTTTGTCATCACTTGTAACTATTTTTGACAAATTTGGGATGATTAGAATAATAAACTTTTCCTGAGAAATCAAAAAATATTCTTATGGATGTTATTGAATATATGTTTAAGTTTATCCAAGTTACTTGGCTGAGGTTGGGCTGATTAGGCCTATATCCTAGCCGGGGTCAGATTATGTCCTAGCCTGGGCGATTATGTGTGGGGGATTATGTCCATCTATCTTTCAGTATTGATCTTGGACAGATGTGCACTTTTGCTCTATTAAAATTAATAGCTAATAATTATGCTTTTGCATGCTACAGGCTAAAATTTGCATTTGAATTTGTTGTCTTGGCATGGGTAGTTGGGTATGTGAGATTGAAAATTAATCACTTGGAACAGTGGCTCTATATGAGTAAAATCACCCAAAATTGCATATAAAGAGCCCAAGCATGGTTAAAGGGTAAGAAAACGCACACCACTAATGGAATTCTCATAGTGGAGAAACGCAGGGCCACGTGTTGCCACAAGACCGTACAGGTCACGTGCTCCCAAGCACTAGTGAGCATTTGGCAAATATGTTCCATGCCATGTTCCCAACCACGGGTTCTGCCATGGATAACTTTTAACATTCGTCAATATGTGCAACCTCTTACATGCTGTTTATTTTGTATCTTTTTTGGCTGTATAGCAAAGTACTGCCGGAGCATGGCTTACAACAAGGCGCTGACAAGCAAGAAACTGACAATGCGTCCAAGGGACCAGAACGAAAATGGCGTCTGAGTCTACACCCCTAAACAACCGTACTTGACGCTTTTTATCAGGAATACCTTTCCATCAGTGCTGTGGTCAAAATCACCAACAACTCCTCTTGTCTGCGGATAAAGTACTAGAGTTGTTTGTTAGGGCCATCCACTGAAACTTCAGCATCCCAATTGAGACACTTGTCACTGAAGCCAACGATGCCTTCAACTGCAGTACTCATGCTGAAAGTACTGTGGCAGAGCGACCCTTGTAGAATTTCTGTGGCGAAGAGTTCATAATCAACGAGTCAAGATCAAGAACGCTACAAACTCACAACTGTTAAACTGGATACGCCGGATACTGGAACTGGAAACTGAACTGGATACGCCCTTAGACCTCGTTCGCACAACCGTAATATTCCGCGCTCTGACCTTACTAGCAAGGGATTTATCACTAGGTATACATGTTTCACAAGCATATTACTATTTTCATGTTATTATTTTCAATATTATTACTTTGATGTTTTAGCATTCATTATGTAACTCATATCCTATTGTGCACTTGCAAATGGTGTATTAAAGACTATAGTTACTTACTTAATTTGTATATAAAGATAAAGCACATTGTGTAATAAGAACATTACGAACTGTGACATTGTCCTAGGTAGCTGTTACTTATAGGGTGCTATACAAGTGCTCTGATAAATGCATACATTGTATATAAACTTAAAGACCGCTATATAATAGATTGCTGTATATTACAGCAACATTATGAACTTTCGTCTTGTATATAAAGATCATGAGCATTATATAATGACTAATGTAAATATAGTCACAACAACAGTGGCCAAGATAAGAGGGGAGTTATCCCAACTCTGCTGAACAAGCAATGGAAAATCCTACCTCTAGTTTCCCCTTTGGGTTTTGTGGTTAAGTAGCTGGCTGACAGCACGCCTGTTGTAAACTCCATAAATTGCATATTATGTACTCTAGCTTGTATGTATCAAACTGAAACTGAATAAAACTGACAGGCTGTTTATTATTTGTATGTGAATGATAGCTTAAATCTATACCTTTTCACACGTATTCATCTGAGCTTAGCCACTTGCTTAGGATATCATCAGGTCTGTGCAAAGCTGGTAATAGGCCCAGGCCAGATGGGAAATGTAGGCCCAATTAATTTCAATCTGCTCATTAAGTATTTTGGTTATCAATGAATGCTAACTACATATGTTATGATTTCTGTATATAATATACATGTACTTTACATAGCATATATGTAATTACAATTTACCTGTAACAGAGCAGTTATTTTATTCTGAGAGGGGTTGTTTTATTCTGATCTGTTTCCCCTTTGACTCTATCAGGGAGAGTAGGCCTTAGGCCCTCAGAATCGTAGGCCAGTGCGGGCTGACCCACTTAGGGGATATCAATGACGAAACCAATGCAGTCCCTCTAATTTGTGACAATGGACAAAAAGTGACTAATAAAACAATTGGTTACCATGCATGAGGCAGGGTAACTGATTGTGGGGCCTACAGGAGTTAGAGACGTCAGAAACCCACGTTGGGCCGACGTGAATTAGACACGTCGGACCGACGTCGGTAACACGTCAAGAAGCCCATCAGTTTCCGACGTCGGATCGACGTCTTGCCGCTCAGCGGGTGCTCATAGATCCGGCGTGTTTTTCCGACGTCGGCCCGACGTGAGTTAGAGACATCGGGCCGACGTGAATTAGACACGTCGGACCGACGTCGGTAACACGTCAAGAAACCCATCAGTTTCCGACGTCGGATCGACGTCTTGCCGCTCAGCGGGTGCTCATAGATCCGGCGTGTTTTTCCGACGACGGCCCGACGTGAGTTAGAGACATCGGGCCGACGTCGGAAAAACACGTCGGGCCGACGTCGGAAAAACACGCCGGATCTATGAGCACCCGCTGAGCGGCAAGACGTCGATCCGACGTCGGAAACTGATGGGTTTCTTGACGTGTTACCGACGGCGGCCCGACGTGGATGGTTAGCTGGGTATTGTCTTGTCTGTAGCTTATTACCGTGACCATTATCATTACCATTACCACGACCACGACCACCACCACCACCACCACCACCACCACCGACGACGACGACGACGACGACGACAACAACAACAACAGCAACAACTTTTCCTTTACTAATAGGATTGACAAGTCTCTTCATTTATGCTTCACTCCGTGTTCACCAAGTTCTGTTACAGTAGTCCTCATTTCTGCGTAGAAGCTGGCGAATGAAAGTAATTGGCAGATATATGGCAGCATCAGGAGCAAACTCTTTTAAAGGTGTATAAAGAGATCGCTGTGTTATTCACATTTTAACGACAAATCCACCTAACCGTATTATTATTATTATTATTATTATTATTATTATTATTATTATTATTATTATTATTATTATTATTATTATTATTATTATTAATACTATTATTATTATTATTATTATTATTATTATTATTATTATTATTATTATTATTATTATTATTATTATTATTATTATTATTAATACTATTATTGTTGTTGTTGCCGTTGTCATCATCATTCTTGATCATGATCACGATCATCATGATCACGATCATCATATAATCATTATCATTTGATATTATTAAATTCTATTCTATCTTCAGTACTATTATTACTATTACAAGTATAAACATAAGCCAATTTATTATTATAATTCTCCTCATTATCATTAATATTACTGCTATTAGTTGTACTAGGAGTAATAGCAATAGTAGTAGTAGTTTTAGTTTGGTAATTTTATTCACACTATTATTAGTATCAGAATTATTTTAATACAAAAGTTTAAAAGAATACATTTAGAGGATTGGCTGTAAACGTGATCGTACTTGCAAAGCGTTGGAATGACTTTGTTGATTTCTTTGTTCTTTGTTAGGTTGAGATCAAGACAATGCACCGTCACATCCATCACCTGTTCGTCGTGACAAGGAAAGACTATGAATGAAATAATTAATTAGATCCTCTGGTTATTAACGACATTACTGAATTAGTAATCAAATTACTTAATTATTAATTGAAATACTTAATTAATAATTTCGTAAATTAACAAAACTACACGCCTTCATCAGATGGTAAATCTACCATACCATACATACCTCGACCAGGTCAATCAAACATACCATACCTCGACAAGGTCAATCTACCATACCATACCTCAACCAGATCAATCTACCATAAAATACCTTGACCAGGTCAATCTACCATATCATACCTCGACCATATGGTCAATCAACCATACCATACCTCAACCATATGGTCAATCTACCATAGCATACCTCGACCAGTTGATCGGTGAGGTCATTCGGTATCTTGTCAATCAACAGTTCGACCACCCTCAGGATCTCCGACTTTCCCCGGATCAGGACAGAGTTGTGCAGCTGGTGGTGGTAGTGTTGGCTCTGGTTGTTCTGAGCCAGGGCGTTGTGCCTGGCAACCTCCTTTGCCATGGTGATGACGAAGGCAGGGGGTCGAGCCGTTGCTATGAGCGACAGAGCGTGGCGGGCAGTTCGACAGGCATCGGCGCGTTGAGTCAAGGGTAGGCCAAAGGTCATGCTGAAAGGGAAAAGCGGGTTGGTAAAGGTGATATTGAAAGGTAACATTTCCTCTGTTGTTTAGTTCATTCTGTCATTCATTCATTCGTTCGTTCATTTGTTAATCGATTCATTCATTCATTCATCCATTCATTCGCTCGTTCGTTCATTAATTCATTCGTTAACTCGTTCGGTCATTCACTTATTCATTAACTCATTTGCTTATGAATTCGTTCAAACATAACGTGTTCCCTGGTTCGTTTAGTAACTATGCAAATAAGACCCTGCTTCAGTTTGCAATTCAGATATTTAACAAAGCAATCGAGCTTTTCATAAATCAATCATTCATTCAATCAATCAGTCAACATATTAATCATTCCTTCAATTCAACCATCAAAACTCTGACATTAATTCGCTAATTAATGTCTTCCTCGATTAATACCTTAATTAATTAATCAATACCTTAATTATGGCAGACTGGCTCCTTCACCCACTCACTCACTTTCTCCTTCATTTCCTTCCACCCACCTACCTGAAACACCACTGTGACCACTCCATAAATTTATCCTTCCACCCACCCACCCACCCACCCTTCCTTCCTTCCTTCCTTCATTCATTCATTCGTTCATTCAGTATATAATGAAACCAAACCTTGGCACCAGTCTATCGCCATCGACGCATAGTTCCAGTAGTCCAAGTAGGACGGTCGAGACATCGAGGTAGGGCTCCCAGACGGTGAATCCTCGGCCGAGGAGATCGACGGCCGCCCGACGAATGAGGGTATAGGCAGGCAGAGACGGACTAGGAGGATGCAACAATAGGAACGTCAACGCCTTACCTATACATACGCAATGGAAGAAAATATATAGTCTATCATGTATTATTATTATTATTATTATTATTTATTATTATTAATTTAAAATATCATTATCATTGCACTTATTATTATCATTATCATTATTATATTATTATCATTATCATTATTATTATTATTAAATAGTATTATATTATTATTATGTTATTATGTATTATCATTAATATAATATTATTGTAATAATTATTTATTAATAAATATTAATACTATGTATTATTATTGTAATTACTAATATTATTAAGATTATTATTATTATTATTACTATTATTATTGTTAAAATAGCATTATTATAGTTATATTATTATTATGTTATTATTTGTATAATTATTATAAATTATTCTTATAATTATTTATGATTAAACAACCATATTGTATTGATTACGAAGTTCTCTGTTATACAATCGAGTATTAGAAATTAGTTGACTTTAGACACCTTTAAACGTTACTGCTATTCACAAGACACAGGTAACGACTATTCATACATGCTGAATTGCAAAAACTAATCTTTGTCGGCGGCTACGGCCTATGTAGTCATAAGCTGCCGTTAAACTGTGGACACACACACGACCATTGTTGTCATAAGACCTCGTTAAACCTTGGTATATGTATGTATGTCTTATCAGTGCGCTTTCCATAGGCAATCATATATGCTGCAACCTTCGCTACTGCTCGTATCCTGGCAGTGCCAGTCTCAAGCCTGGATAAAAGACTAGGGCGACGCGAATAATCTTTGTTATGACAGTGTCGTTAATAGCAACTTACCAATTAATAAAACTTACACAAGAATAAGCTGTATAATGCCACTCAAAAGGTGAGAACTGTTCGAACTAATTATACACCTCTTTTAAGAGAACTTTTCGCCCTATAAGTTAAGGCATACGCCTGTGAAAACTGTTAATAAATCACTAATGGATTGAGTAAGAATCTCGTTAAGCTGTTGGTAAATGCCGTACAATGCCTTGTAGTCAGTGTGACCACTCCTTGGGATTTTGGTGGGTCGACTTAAGATCTGAGGATTTTTCATAGCAATCTTAGGATTTTTTCTAAGGTCCGCAGACTAGTTTTTACCTTATTTTCCAACAGTGGCCATTCAATTAGCTATAGGCCTGTTGTATTACATTGAATTAGAAAAAGAAGAGCAGTGCGTTAAACACCTTTTCATAGCCTTGCATTAGCCCTATATATAAAAAGAACAGCTAATCGAATCTAATAGTGACGTTCACTTTTAGAGTTGAGAAGAGAAGAAGAGCTTATTCCCTTAATCTACTAGCCATCGGTATGAAGTGTTAGTGACTTCATTTTCTTAGCCTCGGCATATGACGGTGGGTGTCCAGTACTCTCCCTCGCCGCGTCTCATCTTCAAACTGACAGTGTATCGGTCAGTGTAGCTCATTTATACCCCAAGCCGCCGCCATAGCCGCCGAATTTTGTCCAAGCCGATTAGCCGCCGGAAAATTTACGGCTTAGCCGAAAAAACCGCCGTGAGAGTATTTTACGGCTAGCCGCGGAAATATATTCAGCTAATTCAGTTAGAACACACACAAAGTTGTGATTGTAAAGTTTTCCGCTGGTTTCAAAGAGTTATGACTTTGTAGATTACCGTACAAGTTCGGACATATTGAAACTGTACTGTTTCAGAATGACTTTTTATGTGCCACAAAGTATTAATTGTTCATTTTTATGGCATTGTAGCAGATGTCCTAATGTCTAATTAATTGGCTTTTGGAACTCTATAGTCGATACACGTTTTGAACGAACTATGTTTCAAGCCGTATTTTTTTACGGCTAGCCGAAAAGGTAGTTTACGTCATTTACAGCTAGCCGAAAAGCCATATCCAAATAATTTTCTCAAGCCAACCGTTAGCCCAACACAATTGCGGCAGGGGTATGTGTACTCATTATAGCTAGCAGGAATTGGCTAGGGGGGCACAGGCACAGCCAAATCTCGAACCAAATTTAAGCCCAGACAGGGATTTGAACCCCTACCCTCTATTGACAGTCCAGTGTGCTAACCACTACACTATCATATCACCCAATTATTATTTATATAGCGAATTTAATTACACCTGTATTTAAGTGTATGTAGTATACTGTATTGTATTGTCCTGTTTTTCCATTTAAATATATATCTATTGTCTCCCCATTGTATTGTATTTAATTTAATTTAATAAATTGTATTGTGCTTTATTTTCTTAGCCTGTAGGGTGTTGTTAGTACTTGATCAACAGCTTGAAGTCTATCTCCATCTGTCTGTCTCTCCGTTTCGCATAATTTAGAACTCTGTCTGTCTGTAGGTCTCTGTCTCTCTGTAGGTCTGTCTATTGTCTGTCTGTCTGTCTCACCAATGTCTGTCGCGTTCAGAAAACTGTCTGTACAATGTCTGTCTGTCTCTTTGTTCTCCCCAATCTTCTCCCTGTATCAGATGAAAATCTTACTCGTATGTCTGGCATGTGAGTAGTTGGAGATGCCAAATCCTTCGGCAACATTGCTGCCCCTCTTCTGGTCCATTTTGCCCTCGATGGCCGCCCCAAACTCCGCCCCAATGACCCCCATCATGACAATGGCCGTCGCCTGGCGACTGCGACTCTCGTAGCTCGACGAAACTTTTCCAGGACTCTCGTCATCTGAAACAGACGCAAGAGAAAGAATACAGTTCACAATGAGAATAGAGTGCAAATTATTATTATTATTGCTTTGCTATTATTAATATTTTTTGCCCAAGGTATGGTCCATGATCCACTCGATGGCCGATCCAAACAATATCGGAGATGACTACTATGTTATTATTATTTGTTGTTGTTGTTGTCGTTATTATTATTATTATTATTATTATTATTATTATTATTATTATTATTATCATCATCATCATCATCATCATCATCAATACAGTTCATCATCATCATCATCATCTAGATCATCATCATCATCTCATCATCATCACCAATCATCATCATCATCATCACTATTATTAATAATTTTATTGTTATAATTATAGTTATTATCATTATTACGTATTTACTAAGTGCCACTATCTAATGACGAAGTATATTGGAAGAAAGTGAGGATGAGAGCGAAATGGAGGAAAGGGAGGAAGGAGCGAATTTAAGGGAAGGGAGGAAGAGAGCGAATTGGAGGGAAAGGAGGAAGAGAGCGAATTGGAGGAAAGGGAGGAAGAGAGCGAATTGGAGGAAAGGGAGGAAGAGAGCGAATTGGAGGGAAAGGAGGAAGAGAGCGAATTGGAGGAAAGGGAGGAAGAGAGCGAATTGGAGGGAAGGGAGGAGAAGAGAGCGAATTGGAGGAAAGGGAGAAAGAGAGAATTTGGAGGAAAAGGGAGGAAGAGAGCGAATTGGAGGAAAGGGAGGAAGGGAGCGAATTGGAGAAAGGGAGGAAGAGAGGCGAAATTAAGGAAAGGGAGGAAGAGAGCGAATTGGAGGAAAGGGAGGAAGAGAGCGAATTGGTGGAAAGGGAGGAAGAGAGCGAATTGGAGGAAAGGGAGGAAGAGAGCGAATTGGAGGAAAGGGAGGAAGAGAGCGAATTGGAGGAAAGGGAGGAAGAGCGTATTGGAGGAAACGGAGGAAGGGAGCGAATTGGAGGAAAGGGAGGAAGAGAGTGCGTAAGACCACATTGAGAACTGTTCGGTATTAGATCATTCGGGCGTGTCCTTCCTAAGTATCTACTGCTGCTCGGATATACTACTTCCCAGTTACTAACCCTAAAAGTCGCAGTTCTTATTTACCAGCGTGTGATATTACATTAATGTCTGCCGTCTCTAGACATCAATTTCAAAGGTGTAACTTGAACAAGGCATTTATCAATTATTTTGAGTGAAATGTCAGTACAACAGTCAATCATGAATTAAAACACCGTATTTAATATGAGGCGTAAAAATGGAAGCGGGCAAGGCTGCAACCGGATATACGACAAAAAAGGTCTGCTGAAGTATTAAAGCATTCGATAAAACTAAACTATCGCCCAACGGGGGAAATTTAACTTAACTGAAGCCACGAGAAGTGCAACAAAATGGTGGTAATTTATTAAATAATTTTTTTACGTTTATCGTTAATATAGAGTGAAGAGTCTTCGATTTACAGGTGTTTAACTGAAGCTTCATTGTGGGCACAGTGTTTCACTGATGTATCGGATTTCCACTTGGCTTTTCTAATGGATTTATTCTGAATTATCTGATTTACTTATTATTCATTTATTAAGGAAATTCACACGGTGCCACTTGTCGTCGTCATCGTTAGTAGTGAGTGTTAGCGACTTCATTTTCTTAGCCTCAGCATATGTGTACGGGTGGCCAGTCCTTTCCCTCACCGTCTCATCTACCCATCGACGGTGTACGGTCAGTGTTCTCATCATAGCTGAGTTGGCTAGGGTGACGAAGGTGGAGCACAACTATGGAAACAAATTTCCGCCCTTGCGAAGATTTGAACCCTCGACCTCTCAGTCATAGGTCTCTACCACGTTAACCACTAAACTATCACAATACAGCGTAGAATTTTCTTGTTAAGAGCTGCAAGTAATTAGTGATGATAAATTAATTACAGCCTGATGGTTTCGCGGACCAATTCACTTTAGGGATTCCATTGAAACGCTGTATCATATTAGTATTATTATGCGTTTATCAAATGAATAAGCATCAATCGATGGCGCTGAGCAGTTGTTAGCGGGGTGGAGGCTCGAACCCAGCCTGAGGCAAAAACTTTACATTACTTGTCTAGAAATGTCATCTGCATTTGTGTGTGAACTCCTATCTCTCCAGCACGGTAGCTGACTGGTAAGAGCGGTCGCCTTGTACCTTGGTGTTTTGTATCAGATGGTTGGAGCATTTCCCAGGTAACGCGGAGAGTCTCCGAGTCTTCTTCCTTGAGACGTTACTGTGTAGGGACCTTGAGCAAATCCTTCTCTCACAATTGCTCAGCGCCATCGATTGATGCTTTCTCATTGTTACTAACTGTTATTACTGAGCGCTGACCCTGTTAAAAAATAACGATGATTACTATTTCGTAGTTGTTTGCGACATACGTCTGCAGTTCACATAGACCCTACATTACACCGATAGCCAAACGGCAGTCTTATATAACCGTTTATTGAACGCGTGATCTATAAATAGCGCCTGATGCCAGCGTTTTAGCGGTGTTTAAATATTTGGCTATAATCGATTGAGGCGTTGTCATGAGAAATTGACCTGGATTCTGAGGAGGAGAAAGCGGACTTAACGTCCAACGGTCCCAGCCCATACGCTCCACGTTACAAGGCCATTCGTCTACTGTGTTTACATATTTTCATTTTTATTTATTGTCTCGCTCGTAGTTTTAAATTAAAATTAATTTCTAATAATTAATTTCTAATTAATTAGTTGTGGCGGCCTCTGCAATGAAGCACCCTTAGACTGAGACCTTGTTTGTTTCTACTGTAACAGCGTTAGCCGAAAAATAAATTATATGCAATCAAAGCGTGGCTTTATATAGCGTCATTTGAATACGTTAAAAAGGTGTTTAGTATAAACCATTACTCACGGCCTCGTGCATTTCTATATAAATCGTTTAACTACAAAAATTACTATTTGTGGATCCAGAGTTTAACGACATCTTGTGGCATAGACTGCAATAATATTATTTTAAACAGTCCTCTCCGTTTCTATACTGTAGGTCCCTAATATACATGTCGCAGTAGCTCACCAGAATCAATTAGCTACGATATCTCAAGTTTATATATAATCGGTCTACGCCATATTTAAGGTGTCTAAAAAGAATCGTTGCGTGGTAGGAGGCTCGAATCAGTACTCGAAGTTCTTAAATTCCCTGCGTCCACCAGAGTTGAACTGAGCAAAGGCATCTGTAGGTTACGGCTGATGCCGGTGTCACGAAATAAAGTATCCCCCATACATGAGTATCCCCCTTAGCGAAATGGAATATTCGTTTTATTTAACATTTTGCCGGTTTCTAAGTGTATTCAGTCGTACTGTTTGATTTATTGTACACATAAAATATTTTAAGTTGCGTATCTTTAGTTTGTACGTCGACCTGAGGCTGAAATTAATTTATTTCGTTTTTGGTGATTTTGACTGGATTTTCGTCGAGGCTATCGTGATGCCTATGACGATGGGGATAGAATGGTTAACATAACATAGCATAACATAACAAGGGTTTTAAGTGGTTCAGAAGACGTTTAGTCTGTGTTAGAACCACTGTAATTAACCTGGAACATGGTTAATAGCCCAATTTTCCTAGCTTCTTCTTAAAAGCTGTGATAGTGTCCACTGAGACAGTACTATCGTCCAAACTATTCCACAAATCTACAACTCTTGCACTGAAGCATTTCTGCCCTAATGTCCCTTTTGGTTTTCTTAAATAATTTATACCTATGTCCCCGAGTTGCCTTGTTTGGTGCTAATTCAAAAAACTTCTCCTTCTGCACTGCCTCCTTTCCAGTAATAATCTTGTAGGCTTCAATTAGGTCTCCTCTGCTCCTCCTTCTCTCAATGTTGTTAGTCCACACCTTTTCAACCTTTCTTCATATCCCAAATCCTTGTAGCCCCAAATCATTTTTGTAGCTCTTCTTTGCACCTTCTCCAGCTTCTCCATGTCCTGTTTCAGGTAAGGACTCCACACCTGGATGCAGTATTCCAACTGTGGCCTAACCAGTGATTTGTATAGCCTCAATATTGTATCCTTATCTCGGGTGACTATTGTCCTTCTTATCACCCGGATACTGTAAACCGGTTTATTCCATCATGGGGGATAAATTCATACATCCCCCGGATAGTCTTAGGACGGATACTCTATTTCGTGATATCGGCAAAGATTGTCGCCTTCATTGAGCGTACGGCATAGCTGTGGATATTACTGAAGCTCAGCATCGTAGGCAGAGTCATTGGCCACCTGTTTCAGAGCATCGCTTCGCACCGAACAGTTAGAGATTAATTTGTTTTGTCTCGAAGACCTCGTCGCGATGAAATGCGGGTTTGCATCAACCATATAGACGTATAATATATAAATATATCACTAGAGCGAGCATTCTATGTTTGAGGCTGCCGATTCAAAACGGCCTTCGCCCTTAAGCTAGGCAAAATGAACGTTGACGGACGTCATACTCGAGAAATCGACGTCATCATCGACGTGTATTGCGTGGACACGTCACCAATTATGTTAATGAGCGCTGGCTTGCAATAATACTCTGACCACATTATAGTTTCTGCTTGCACACATTTCACAGCAGTGTCTGAAATATTCAAACGTTAAGCTAAGCAGACGTCGCTAGATGGAGTTGTTAATTTCTGTGGATTTCTGTATTCAATTGGAAGATCCGATGGGCTGCAATTAATCTTGTAATATTAATCTTCGGATGTTAATTCCGTGTTGTAGGGAGATGAAGTGATGCCTTCCAGATGTGTCCTATTAGGAGGGAGGATGACCGGCTGGAGGTCGTTAATCTTTCCCTTCTTCAAAGGAGACAATTCCTGAGGAATAGTTTGACCCATGGAAGGTAGCTTCCCCCGATTGGGTGGATGCGATGGGTGGATGGATGGATGGATGGGTGGGTGGGTGGATGGATGGATGGATGGATGGATGGATGGATGGATGGATGGATGGATGGATGGATGGATGGATGGATGGATGGATGGATGGATGGATGGATGGATGGATGGATGGATGGATGGATGGATGGATGGATGGATGGATGGATGGATGGATGAGCGGTCCAACCCATCCATTTATTAGTATTCAAATGTCCCTCCACCATTGCTCTATTTCTCCTTCCATCAGGCCAGTCCCTACCCTGAATAAAGTAGGAGGGCGATGTTAAACATCTTCGCTATGAGCCAGCGTCGTTAAGCAGCAACTAATTACCAAAAGCAGATAGTGATTCCAATTTATTTGCCACCTTAGACACCTTCTAAAAGTGATTGCGTTTACTATAAGAGCAGAAAAACGCTAAAAGCAGCTCTTCTAGATACACTTGTTAGCGTCATTGTACTCTTATAGCGAAAATAATCACTTTGAAAAGGTGTTCAAAATTAAAAAAAATAAAATCGGTATCTACAGACGCTTGCTGTATTTGGTAGTTGCTAGTAAACGACGTTGTGTCATAATAAATGCCATAAATAAATGTAACATTCTGCCAGTCTAAAGTCTGAATAAAGGAGGAGGGCGACGTTAATTATTTGTTTATGAAATGGTGTCATTCAGCAGCAAATAACCAACCAATCAGAGTTTTTAGTCGAAGTTTAAAGGCCAAAACAGACTTTACTTTAAAACGAAAATTGATTGTTTGATTTTATCGGAGGAGAATTCACAGTTGACGTCTAGTGCGTTGCGAAAACGACGCTTTGAAAGTAACTAGATTTCTCTTTAAACGTGATTTGTAATTTCCAAAGTCACAACCATTATCTGCCATGCTGTTGAATAGGCTTGTTGTAGATCTCACGATCCTATCGAACCCCCTTCTTCATACGGATTAGATTAGAATAAATTGAAGTCCTATTGTTCATGCTGCTGACCCTGTCTGACCTTCTATTCATATGGATTAGATTATAAGAAATTGAGGTCGACTTTGGAATCTGTCACAGTCAAAGGATGTCGTTCGACAAGGAATACCGATATAAGAAATGAAGTCTGATTTTCGGTATTTTTGACACCCTTTTTAACAATTAGTAACATTCTATATAAGTAGTCCTACGTATACAATTTTATTCAAACCCGGATTAGTGGCTCTACAGTACAAGATGTGGTTACACAACAAAATCAGAAATATTAGCGAAATTTATAAATCACTATTATTATCCCATTTATGAAACGGTGTCGCTTAAGAGACGCTAAGCAAAATTTAATAAAATACCAGAGAATGCGTTCAAATTCTCGTCAACAGCCTTTAAAGTCATACGACGAAGTTAAATTTTGGAATAAATAAAAAAATTAATGCAAACTTGCGAAGCATATTGTAAACTGGATGACAAAGGCTTTGCGGCCATCAAATGTAATTAACCAATGGCTATTAATAGAAAAGACGGATAGCTTTGGAATAATCATTTAGGCAAGGTCAGTTGATGCTTAATGACACTGTGACATAACAAAGATGATAATCGTCTCCCTCCACCTTTCTCCAGGCATGGGACTGGCACTACCACATCGACCTATGCAGCGAAGTTTTTCAATCTGCGGTAAGAATTTCTCCTTGGCTTTTAGCACACAATTATCCTTATTTTTTCTAGTAATAAAAGTAAAGTAATTTTAATTATTTATCATTACTTTAATGATTTGACATCGAAGCAAATATAATATATAAAAACTAAATAACAGGATTTCAGAGGATCTCAGTAACCATCTTAACAATCGCGATCCACTCATTTGTACTCTTACAACCATCCATCCAACCAACCATCCATCTATTCATCCATCTTTTCATCTATTCATCCATGTATTCATCCATCCATCCAACCATCCATCATTCCATCCATTTCATCCATCGATCCATCCATCCATCCATCAATCCATCCATCCATCCATACATCCATCCATCCATCCATCCATCCATCCATCCATCCATCCATCCATCCATCCATCCATCCATCCATCCATCCATCCATCCATCCATCCATCCATCCATCCATCCATCCATCCATCCATCCATCCATCCATCCATCCATCCATCCATCCATCCATCCATCCATCCATCCATCCATCCATCCATCCATCCATCCATCCATCCATCCATCCATCCATCCATCCATCCATCCACCCATCCATCCATCCATCCATCCATCCATCCATCCATCCATCCATCCATCCATCCATCCATCCATCCATCCATCCATCCATCCATCTATCCATCCATCCATCCATCCATCCATCCATCCATCCATCCATCCATCCATCCATCCATCCATCCATCTATCCATCCATCTATCTATCTATCCATCTATCCATCCATCTATCCATCTATCTATCCATCCATCCATCCATCTATCCATCCATCTATCTATCCATCTATCCATCTATCCATTCATCCATCTATCCATCCATCTATCCATCTATCCATCCATCCATTCATCCATCCATCCATCTATCCATCCATCCATCCATCCATCCATCTATCTATCCATCCATCCATCTATCTATCCATCCACCCATCCATCCATCCATCCATCCATCCATCCATCCATCCATCCATCCATCCATCTATCTATCCATCCATCCATCCATCCATCCATCCATCCATCTATCTATCTATCTATCTATCTATCTATCTATCTATCTATCAGATCCATCTATCCATCTATCCATCCATCTATCCATCTATCTATCTATCTATCCATCTATCAATCTATCTATCTATCTATCTCATCAGATCCATCAGATCCATCCAATCCATCGATCAAGATTCATCTATCCATCCATCTATCCATCCATCTATCCATCCATCCATCCATCCATCTCTATCCATCCATCTATCCATCCATCTATCCATCCATCCATCCATCCATCCATCCATCCATCCATCTATCCATCCATCCATCCATCCATCCATCCATCCATCCATCCATCCATCCATCTATCCATCCATCTATCCATCCATCTATCCATCCATCCATAATCCATACACCCACCCATTTATTCATTCATATATCCATATATGCCTTAGGCATTCCTCTAGCTCTCCCTCCATTATCTATCTTTCCATCGTTCCATGCTTACAATTTCGACGCCTTCTTGACGGTAGCAAAAGTGACTTTGCCAGGCTCTATAATGAATAATGTTGAATATCGATGTTTTCACCCAGCGTCGTTAAACAGCAACTGGCTGCCAAAGCTAGCAAGTGATATAAATTTCATTTTTATTTTGGGCACCTTTAAAAGAGTTCAAATTGGCAAAAAGCGGCTACCAGTCACAATTTTATTTTCTTTGTGCTTTTATAGAGAACGCAATAACTTTTTAAAAGGTGTCGAAAACTTGCAAGTAAAATCGGTATCAACAGACGCCTCCTGCGTTTGGTAGATAGTTGTTGTTTAACTACGCTGGACCATGATAAATGTAATAAATAAATGTAACTTTCTGCCAGTCCCTAGCCTGGATGAAGGAGGAGGTCGACGCTAGACATTTTGTTATGGCACAGTGTCGTTAAACAGCAACTAACTAACCAACCTACAACAAGGACGAATCCAATCTAACCTAATATTATTAGTACAGCAGTTTTATTATAGAACCCTTTCAAGACAGACTAGACTCAGAAGCGCTCCCAGCTAAACCTCGGTCAAACAGGACAGTCTTAAGGCCAGAGAAGAACTGAGCAGAGTGTCCTATTGAGGTCAGACGCAGTGCCACCGGAAGCCCATTCCAGGTCACTGGGCCAGCCACAGAGAAGGCGCGGCGATGTCTGTAACGAGCCACGACGCGGAACAGTCACAGTAGGACAGCAGATTTCCCGCAGATATGGAGGAGCCAGGGCCTCAGCGCAGCGCCGGACCAATGCAGAGACCCGGTAGGCAATGCGCTGCGGATAAGGGAGCCAATGGAGGACATCCCGCACGTACCCCGAGACAAGTAGTAGTAGTCGTAGAGACAAAATCATGCGGAAGAAATTCTGTAATCCGCAGATGGCAAAGGCACCAACATCTCTTTGATCTTCTGAATTTCAAATCAGTTTCTTCCTTTAATAAAACTGGGCATAGTCGAGCGAATTTCTGAAATAGAGCAAATGGAATATATGTAAGGTCGATTGAATTCTATTTACAGATGTCTAACATTAACATCGTAAACCGGGTTTTTTGCGACATCTATAGTCGCTTCCACAGTCGTTAGCTTCCAGAGTTAGAGTAACAATTACCTATGGCTTTTCCTAATTAGTTTCCTAATATTTAATTCATTTCTAACTTTTTAATTCAAATCAAATCAATGTGAACAGACCTAAGAGCCACACGGTAAAGATGATGATAGTGGTTGATATACTGAATGAATGAATGATTAAGTGAATGAATAGAAGCAGAAGAATCTAAATAATCCAAATTCTCTTCCCACTTTCTCCATTTCAGTAAGGTCAATACCAGACCCTCCGTCTGACCTGACGCAGAGCGACGTCACTTTCCTCGAAGGCCACTGGCTACCAACAAAAGACGCTCCAGTCACCAAATACAAGGTGGCGCCACGTTACAACATACGACATATTATTAATACTATTATTATTACTATTATTTATAATAATTATTTTTATTATTTTGTTAATGTTATTTGGTTGTTGTTAATGTTATTGTTATTGGTAGAAGTGATTATTTTCTCAACGGTTTATATCCATCAGGCATTGGCTGATTGCCAATTTGCCTGTATTGTTACCAAGTTACTTATATAGCTTCGTTCAACAAGGTTTAAAAGGTGTTTATTCACAGCATTAAATATAACGATCTATCTATCTATCTATCTATCTATCTATCTATCTATCTATCTATCTATCTATCTATCTATCTATCTATCTATCTATCTATCTATCTATCTTCATCGTCATCATCATCAACATCATCATCATCATCATCATCATCATCATCATCATCATCATTTTGTTACTGTTATTTTGTTGTTGCTATTGTTATTGTTATTAGCGACTGTTGTCACAACGGTTTATGACCACAAAGATAGACTGATTGCCTAGGTTATATCGCTTCGTTCAACTGAGTTTAAAAGTAATACAGTAATATGTTAATAATCGCGTCATGCATTAATTAGCTACCATATCTTAATTTGCATGTACGCAAATAAAATCTCCCAGCTTGTCGGTTTGGGGTGCCTGAACCGGGTCCTGCGCTCTGCCGCACGCCTTTGCGGACGTAGTCCAAAATTTGGCCACGTCTCAGGTTATATGCTGGATGTGCTTCATTGGCTCCCCGTACTGCAGCGGATCTCGTATCGGATCATCGCTTTGGTCTGGCGGTCTTTGCTCGGCCTAGCCCCTGCCTATCTACGCGACCTCTGCTGCCCTACCTTGGGTGCTCCGGGTCGTCGCTCTCTCCGCTCTACTGAGCGGGGCGTGCTCATGGTCCCTTTTGCCCGCACAGCTACTAAGCAGAATCGCGCCTTCTCAGTGGTTGGCCCCTCCCTCTGGAACGGGCTTCCTTTGACGTTGCGCTTGCATCCCAGAATCCACTCTGAATCTTTCTATACTTGCCTCAAAACTGTCCTTTTCAGCCGTGCTGGGGTCGGGAGCGCTCCTGAGTAGTAACCTTGAAGGGGCGCTATATAAAACTTGGTAATGAATGAATGAATACTGTTACTGTCTGTGAAAACGTCATAAAAACCACTAAGACAAAGGTAACAACGTGGACGCCTAGCAACCGAAAGATGTCGCTAAATTCAATACCCATTACACACCTTTTAAACGCAAACCAACGACTCTATAAAAATTATATACGATAACTTTCCGCATTTTCTATTCCAGATATGTGTCTCGAAGTATATAATATACTCATGAAAATTACTAATGGGAAAATCATGTAGAGATTATAAATAAATAGAGTAATTATATCTGAAAATACTATCTATAGGTGTTGTAAGTAAGTACATAATCTAGGTAATGGCAATAAATAATGGTTAAATACAGTTGCATAACGGTTACTTGAGTAAAAATATCATAACTTCTTTTTATAATAATGTTCCTTGTTTATAACATGTTAATTGGTTTGTTCATAATGTTAAATGTATGGATTTATAATGTGATTTTTTTTCTTCTTTTCGTATTGGATAAAACTGATGCTTAATAATATTTCTAATATTCTTGGTCCTTAGTTATTGCTTAAAATTGGTTTGTGTTTGTTGATGAATACGATTCATTTTTGAGCTAATTTTGTAATACATAAACCAATATTGAATAATATTGAAACGTTGATTGTCATGTTGAAATTGTTAATTGAATCTGTATGTACTATGACTGATGGATAATGAATATTGAGCATCTCCTGTAAATGTAATAGTGATAGTTTGATGGTAATTTAGATAGATGAATGTGATATTCTCTCAAATATTGTTAATAAGATTGACGAGAAAACAGTATATAATGATTTATATGAATAAGAGATTGACAACAATCACCTGTCACAGCATACTATCAGAAATGGAATCCAAACCAAGAAGAGAGAAAGAAAACTGATGATAGACAGTATACGAAAATGAACTTAATCCGTCAGAAACTTTAAATATGTCAACATCCTATCAGAAACGGAATCAAAGACGAGAAAAGAAAGAAAAGAAAACTTATGAGAACATTACAATAAAATGAACTGAAATACATCAAAAACTTAAAGACGTCAACAGCCTTGTAGCTATAGGATGTCATAATTTCCGCATTTTAACGTCTATGTTTCGATTCCGGTTCTGATAACATCGAAATTGATGTCGCTAACACTGTATAAAGTAAAAACCCATAATATTATTATTCCGCTATGTAATCGTTAATTTTGAGACCGTACTGTGTGAGGATCATTGAGCAAGTCCTTCACTAACCAATTGCTCAGTTCATCAGAATAAGTTTGTTGATCATGTAATTGAATTAATAAAACTAATACTAAACGCCAATGCTAATAATAGTCGTATTTACTAATTCTTAATTGTTTGGCGACATCTTATGTCTGCCGTTAACCACGACCTTACAGTACTTTTGCAGCAGCAAGATTATAAACGAAATATTTTGGACGCGTGAATATAAATATGATCTTATGCATACGTTTTAAAGGTGTCTAAACATTATAGATTGATAGATTATAGATTTAGATTGATGCTTGAAAATGAGAAATGAAATTTATCTTATATTCTCCAAGCTAATCAAGGTTATCAGTAAAGGTTATCAGCTAAGAACCTTTTTAACGCATTCCACGGAGGCTATATAAAACAGCCCGCGGTTTGTCCGTTGTATGAACTGCGCCACTATTCGCCTTCTGACGGTGCCAGTCCCAAGCCTGGGTAATGGAGGAGGGCGCCAAAAGTCTTTGTTACCGAACAGCTAGTCGTTAAAAAGGAAACGCGAACGTTCGTTGTATGATAAGTAAGTGAGTAAGTAAGTAAGAATGTTCTTTATTAAACGCGAGCAAACACACAGCGCTTTATATACAAAGTCAGAAATAATTTATATATAAAGCAAACGTATAATTAGAAGATAATTAAGTCAACTAGAAAAACAGGTGCCAGTCCCAAGCCTGGATAAAGGAGGAGGGCGAAGCTAAAAGTCTTTGTTACCACACAGCTAGTCGTTAAAAAGGTAATGATGCTCATTTGTATGTTACGCTATACGAACGGTAAGAACTATTCAAAATAATTAGTATCGACGTCAACGGCCATTGTTGCCGCAAGATGTCGTTAAACTCTGTATCCATGGGCCAGTCCTAAGGCGAGTAAAGGAAGGAGGGCGACGATAATCATCCTTGTTACGATACCGTGTCCAATTACTAATATACAGCATTCCTAGCATTATCGCATAAAAGTGAAAACTAAATGATTACTCGAATATCGTGTCCCATCCTTTTATAGCTTGAGTTGATAACGTTTTAAAGGTGTCTAAGGCGACGGTGCAAGTGTTTTACAACTCACGCTTCTTAAAGACGATTTCAGAAGTTTCCTGTTTCCATGGATTAACAATCCTCTGACGACATGACACTGATACTAGCCATTGAACTGTTGTCTTGAGTTACCATGGTAACGCCTGCCACCTCGTTGATCGTCCATGAGTAATAATAATAATAATAATAATAATAATAATAATAATAATAATAATAATAATAATAATAATAATAATAATAATAATAATATCTTTTCTTTAATAAGCGCCTGACAAACGCACTGCGCTGTACATTTACATGTTGAGCTATTTAAAACTTAACTACTAACAGAACAGACAGCCTGCAATACACGGCGTTAATAGCAGCCTACAAAGCATATCCGCCATACGAGACTCGATCTCGGTACCTCTCGCTCTCTACGCCAGATGTTATCCAATGCACTA
The DNA here is from genome assembly GCA_020284085.1 of Aporrectodea caliginosa. Lineage (NCBI taxonomy): Eukaryota > Metazoa > Annelida > Clitellata > Crassiclitellata > Lumbricidae > Aporrectodea > Aporrectodea caliginosa. The sequence goes on along the minus strand of JACEVL010000264.1, from coordinate 158,512 downwards.
TCGAGTAACCATGGCGACACCAGCCAGGGCGTCGTTTCCGCTCGCTGCGTTGCTAGGTGCCTGTCGTTGATGAGGGTAAGACGTTGCTGTCTGTCGCCATGGTTACTCAGGATCTGTCAGTGATTGTGACGATGGTAATGAGAAGGATTATTATGCTGATTATTGTTGTCGTCATCATCATCATCATCATCACCACCACCAGCTGAGAGAATGCCTTACGTGGTGGTGGTGGTGGTTCTGGTGGTGATACAGTGAGTGGTGGCCATGTTGGTGGTAGTGGTGGTATTGTGAGTGGTAGTGTTGGTGGAGACTCTGAACTGTGGTCGTACGTGCCAACTGCCATCTACGGACCTAGTAGTAACAGACGACAACAAGTGTAACAAGAGTCAAATGTAACTATATGGCAGCCATGCAGGGCGCCCATCTGAACTAACTGCTTATTTTACCAACGCCAGACTGAGTCAACCTTATGAAGTAGCGGGTATCGATCTTGCTTCCAACAGGATGCTATGTTCTTCACACCAATGTGTTACCATATATCTATCGCTCCCATCAGGCGTTCTGCTATATCTAGACACTAGTAAAACATTGACTTCGTAAATTGTAAATATGCAAAGAGTCAGAGCAGTCTTTTAAGCTATCCCAGAGAAAAACCCATGAGCATATAGTGTATGCGACTTCAGTTTATTAGCCTCGGCTTATGAGTACGGGTGGCCAGTCCTCTCCCCCGCCGTCTGATCTTGCCAGTGACCGTGTACGATCGGTGTACTCATTACCGTTGGGCTGGATAGTTGGCACAGCTGGAGCAGAAATAGCGAAATTAATTCATGCTCATGGTTGACGGTCTAACGCATTTATCGTTTACATCGACGAACTCTAACCGATATAATAGCCACCGTCAGCACCGATTATCAAGCCGCTAGTGATAGAGTATTTATAGAAAATTGAGTACGCTAAATGAGGTGTTGACACTCTTTTGAAAAATTGAAACGCAAAAATTAAATGACGTGTAAAAAATTGACATTGATGCTACGAGCGTTCTTCTGTTTAAGACACTTTTATAAAACATTGACATCGTATCAATATTTCCTGCTTCTATACTTTAACTGTAATAATACGCTGATCACACAACAGTTTGTGCTTGTATACAGTTAGCAACAGTGTCTGAAATACTCAGACTTTATGCTAACCAGACGTCGCTAGATGGAGTTGTTCATTTCGGTGGATTTCTGTGTTCAATTGGAAGATCCGATTGGCTGCAAAATTAAATCTGTTAATTACTGTATTCATACATGTACTGTGATGTACATTGTGTCCACTGTTCATGGAATCGATTCAAAGAAATGTGATGTGACTTGATTTGATTTCGTGAACACAAATGCCATTTTAAGGTTATGTTTGGACAGTCTTAAATGGTGTCTTTTGGACGCTATGAATTCATTTTCACTGCACTGTATATGTTTTAAATTGTCGTCAACGGCCTTTGACGTCATATGACGACGTTAAACCTTGGAGTAAAAGATAGTTCTTGGTATAATAAAGCATCCAGAAAGAGTAAATATAATACGAGAAGTCCTAAAATGCGTTCTAAAAATCTCCATTTGCAGTAGTGCCAGTCCAAAGCCTGGATAAATTAGGCGAGACCAATCGTTTTCGTAAAAAAACACAGCGTCGTTAATCGGTTAATATTGAGATTAATTAGATAAAAGTAACGAGTTAAGTCTTCGTCATGCACGAGATATCGTTAAAACGTCAAATCAAAATAATCTACTAATGTCTTTGTTACATTATATTTATATACGGTGAATAATGCCTACTAAAAATAAATAAAAGATGAAAACAATTAACTTGAATATAAGCAAATAATAAATGCCTATAATTAAAACTATTTTCATATACACCTTGGATCCCTAGTAAGCGAAGGACGACGTCAACGGCCCTGGCAGCCACAAGAGGGCGTTAAGCGGTGAAGAGTATGGCATGAAATATACGGTTCCACTTAAACACCTTTAAAATGTATTGAATAAAGATTATAAAAGTCCACCGTGGCAACGGGAAGTAACTAGTAAAACTCAGCAATGTGACATGAGAACGATGTCGCTAGTTCTCTCAGAAACGACACGGTTGACAAGATGCTTGTGTACTGGTCCTCTGAATCGTGTGCTTTTGATGAGGCTTTATGGAATGACATGGAACCGATTGATTGGTATAACAAACGAGGCATGAGTTGATTTTAAACCTTTTTTACGCCTTTCCGTGAGTAGCCTATATATAAAGTTTTGCTTAAAATGTTGAAGTTAGATGCACAGCTGTAGCTGCTATAATATTGGAAGAAACGAGGCCATGACTATTGGTTCATGGTATACACCTCATTAACCAATTCATCTGACGCTATCACAGCGCCATTGTAGATTCATAGTAATTAAATAGTTGCGCTTAAAAATACGTAATAATAGAAATCCAATCATCCGTCCATCCTTTAATACATCCACCCATTCATCTACTTTTGCTTCCAGTCAGTTATTCATCTGACCATCTATCCATCCTATATTCCTCTATCCCTCCCTCCATTATCTGTGTATCCATCGATAAATTCATTCGCCATTCACTTTCGACGCCTTCTTCGCAGAGCTTGAATACTTCATTACAAAACCAATATCATACTTTCATGGTGCCAGTCCCAACCCTGTATGAAGTAGGAGGACGATGCTAACCCAGAGTCGTTAAACGAAGGCTACCTACCAACTAATGAGAGCGATTTTATTTTGTTATGTTTGACACCTTTTAAAATTGATTACGTTCACTATAAGAGCACATTTAAAACGATATCAGGTCTTTTAACGCCAATCATCGTCGTTATGACGGCGTCGTTAAATAAACGTATTATCTCTCATATCAGGTCTTCATATACAATTGTCAATTTCTTTGAATTCTTATTGTGAAGGTAATCTCTTTTAAAAGGTGTCCAACATTAGCAAATAAAATCCGTATCAACAGACGCTTGCTGCGTTTGTTAGTTGCTGTTCAACGACGCTGGGTCATTATAATTGTAATAATTAAATTTAACTTCCTGCCAGTCCTAAGCATGGGTAAAGGAGGAGGGCGACGCAAATCATTTTTGCTGTGACAGTGTCGTTAAACAACAAAAAAGAACAACCCACCTACAAAAAGAACGAATCCAATCTAATATAGTAACTTCTATGGCGCCAATGTCATAATGCTCAAATTATCTGTTGATATTCGTTACTATGTAAAATGTTGTGCATGTGAAGTTCCAGATGAGTCCAATCGAAAGAGAAGATGGGAATCGGAGAAGACAGGGATATGCGTCTGGGAAATGGTGAGTTTTTAGTTGAGGACTGGAAGCCAGAACAGACTTTATAGACTGAACTTTTGCCGGAAGAAAGTTCAAGATTGATGCCTAGTGCAATGCAAAAACGAAAGACATTAGATTTATCTTTAAACGTCATTGGTAACTTCCAACGTCATAACCATCTCACACATCTCACACAACCTCATAGGGATTAGATTAGAATAAATTGAAGTCGACATCAGGGATATTCGCAGCCAAAGGAAATCGCAGGGCAACAAATACCAATAGAAACAATCAACTCTGATGATCGATTATTACGACACCTTTTTAGATTACATTTTGTTGATTATAAGAGGTCCAACCGTATAAGATTTAATCAGTGTAAAACGTCTCACTGACAGTCAGACCTACGTGTTAAGAGCCATAGAGGCAACGTTACATAAGGAATGTATAAAATAAATTTAGGACGACTTCAAACAACTTTATACATGAAATTCCATCTATGTTAAGTGTGCAGGGCAGGCAGTATTAAAATTTTAAATACTCTGGAAGTGACAGTCCAAAGCCTGGACAAAAGAGGAGGGCGACGCTAATCATCTTTGTAATGACTCAGCTAGTGCCGTTAGCAGAAACTAACCAAAATTTAATGCAAATACCTTTAAATTTTTGCTAACGGCCTTTCATGTCATACAACGTAGTAAAACTTTGGATAAAATAAACTAAAATACATTAATACAACTTTGTGAAACATATTATTGTAAACTGGTTGCTAAGGCCAAGCGGGCACAATAATATTATGTTGTTAGCCAATGGCTATTAATAGAAAAGTGGATAGCTTTGGAATAGTAATTATTTAGGTAAGCTTAGTTGCTGTTTAACGATACTATCATAACAGTAGCGTAGTGGCGGTGTAGTAATAATAATTTTAAGATTAGTCATTGAATTAATACTGCGCTGATATCATAAATAAAGGTGTTTTAAACATATTTTAAACTATTTTATCCAGTGTTCTGAACCGTGTAATCAGATGTTCGTTAACATCGACCTATGCAGCGAAGTTTGTCGATCTGCCGTAAGAATTTTCCATTGACTTTAGAGCTCATCTAGATCCATTTTTTCTCTAGTAATTAAATTAATTTTAATTACTTATCATTATTTAAAATGATTTGATAGTAAAGCAAATGTAATACCTGAAAACTAAAGAATTATGTTAACTGCCATCATTAATTATATTTGGTTAATAACATGCATTTGTATTCCAAGACACAATATGGCGCACTTTGAGTACCCCCACAGAAGCGCTAAGAATTTATTAATAGTCAATTATTATTAGTTGTAGGCTACAGTGAATTACTATCAATGATTGCGATTGCTTATCACACAAATCCGTGTACAGAAAACAACCCACCCTTTAACCCTCGGGCTACCAAAGGGGGGTGGTTGCCACCCCCCCTAGGTTTTTGTCATCTCAAACTTTTTCCGTATGGAACAAAAATTTGACCTTTTAGGTAGCTGTAGGGGGTTCATTTACACACGTTTTGAGGTAAAATGTGAGATGATATCTCACACCGTTCAAAAGTTATACCCAATATACCCGAGGCACCAGAGGGGTGGATACCACCCCCTAGATTTTCGACTATATCTTATCCGTCATTTAATATTAAGAGACACAAATTATATCATTCTATAGAGGGAATGTGGGGCTACATTTCTATGGTCACTGAGTTGACCTGAGACAACCAGGAAGTGCTCAAAATAAATAATAATACGCGTAATATGCGTGAAAAATGGCTGAATGGAAGCACTCCCCCCTTAGGTTTTGTCTGTAGCGTATTCATTTGTCTTCCTGGAAGAGAAACAAAGATACAATTCTTTAGAGGGAATGTAGGGCTTCATTTGCATACCAACATCTTTGTCTTTTGAATACCGGAAGTGCTCAAAATAAATAATAATACGCGTAATCTGTGTGAAAATGGCTGAATACAGCATTACAACGTAAACCGATATAATGTATGGATATATATGTATGGATGTACATTTATACTATATAAACATGTGTAGCGATGATTTTGTGTATCTTTTGTACATAGATTAGTTTCAAAACACACATAATCTTATATTTGTTTATCCAAAAGGTACAAAATGTACGCAATAATATACAATATTGCTAAGTAATGGGTTCCGTTGTTAAAAGTGATGTAATTTCGAGGTGCATTCACATAATGTACAACTAAATATACCATTCTGTGCAGAAATGAATGCTGAATCCATTGCTATATTACGAGTTATGATATGTGAAACCAAACACGAAATCCAGGGGGTGGTAACCACCCCCCTGGTAGCCAGTGTTACAAAAAGCTTGGTAGCCCTAGTGTTAAAGAAACTGTTCGCCCTTGATGCTGTAGCGGAACATTGAGTAAAACGCAGCTATTTCGACTGATTTTAAACACCTTTATTGAAATGTTGCGGTATGCCTTATAAGGCGGTTAACCTCTACTCTTAAGCATATGGACTCGTTCCTCCTTTAAGTTTCCATACGTACCGGTTCTTCAATACACCACAATTGCATGTATAATATAGCTAAGATAGTTTCTATTGCCATTTTCAACCCATTGTATCGCGTCTAATAATTTATAAATCGTCTCTCGCAGAATTACTATTCAGCACGGAAGCCCCGGGAAAAAGGAACGTCTTTAAAGAGCGAGAGATCGATGACTAACAACCAACCATTAATTTGTCTAGCCCTGAGTGAGGGGTAAGGTCATTCCAAATGGAGGGACCCAACATAGTAAACGCTCCGTGTTGGACCAGAACAGTCCTAGTCCAAGAAACAAAGAGATGAAGCCGATCTGAAGAGCGCAATGAGCGAGATGAGGTCGCAGCTAACGGCTTAGCATACAGTCTGAGACCTACATGTATTTCGGGGCACTGTCTAGCTGGGATTTGGACACTATTTGGATACTATCCATCTAACCTCAATTCACCACGTCTCTGTAGAGAAGCCCGTGTCTCCGCCTCTGTTTAACATAACAATGATATATTCATTCGTGCAATATGAACAAGTAAGGCATCACATTACCTAAGTTCTGTGTGATAACCTGAGTAGAACGTGACAATTGCGGCCAATTCGGTGATCTACTTATATATAGTAACAGAGCAGATTTAATAAAGGTGTCAAAAATGACGGTCGTTTTTGTGGGTCTCGATTCATTTCTTGTGGTTGTTTAGTTGCTGTTTAACGACACTGTATAATTACTAAAATGACTAGGGTCGCCCTCCTCCTTTATCTAGGCTCTGGACTGGCACTACCACAAAATGTCGATATTATTCCTAGTCCAAAAGTTTAACATCTTATGGCTGCTATGGCCATTGACGTCTTTATAATCATAGCATCATTTAACACCGTTTCATAGACGAGTAATAACTCTCGCTGATCGCCCACTGTCAGTGCCAGTCCCAAGTCTGGATAAAGGAGAGGGCGACGTTAATGGTCTTTGTTATCACACAGTGTCGTTAAACTGAAACTACTACAATTTAACTCACTGCTAGACAGCAATGATGATGATAATAACGATGTAATAAATAGGGGTGGTTAACGATTAAAAATTTTAATCGAAATTAATCGCACGAATAAAATATTTAATAACGCGACTAATTTTTAGCGCATGTCTCAATATATAACAGGTAGAACTACTCTACCGAATCCGAGTAGTTACGTTGAATGTGCGCTATATAAATGCTTGCAGTCAATTAACAAAAAGCAAACATGATTTTACCAATTATTTTTACTTTTTAGCTTTTACTTTAAAGTTTAAACTGAGCGGTTTTATCAAGAATTGTTTTAGCGCATTTCTAGAAATAATTGGGCGCAGTGACAATCGCGTTAACTGCGTTAAAAATTTAATCGCGTTAATTAATTAACGCATTATTAATTAACGCATTAATCGCGTTAATAACGCGTCAAATGCCCAGCCCTAGTAATAAACAATGAGATTGACGATGAGGATGATACTTATATTGGTAGTGATAATGGTAGTGCCAGGCTTCGTAAAGATGATGATAGTGGTTGATATACTGAATGAATGAATGAATGATTAAGTGAATAAATAAAAGCAGAAGAATCCAAATAATCCAAATTCTCTTTCCACTTTCTCCATTTCAGTAAGGTCAATACCAGACCCTCCGTCTGACCTGACGCAGAGCGACGTCACTTTCCTCGAAGGCCACTGGCTACCAACAAAAGACGCAACCGTTCCAGTCACCAAATACAAGGTGGCGCCACGTTACAACATACGACATATTATTAATACTATTATTATTACTATAATTTATAATAATTATTTTTATTATTTTGTTAATGTTATTGTTATTGTTAGAAGTGATTATTTTCTCAACGGTTTATATCCATCAGGCACTGGCTGATTGCCAATTTGCCTGTATTGTTACCAAGTTACTTATATAGCTTCGTTCAACAAGGTTTAAAAGGTGTTTATACACAGCATTAAATATGACGATCTATCTATCTATTTATCTATCTATCTATCTATCTATCTATCTATCTATCTATCTATCTATCTATCTATCTATCTATCTATCTATCTATCTATCTATCTATCTATCTATCATCATCGTCACCATCATCAACATCATCAGCATCATCATCATCATCATCATCATCATCATCATCATCATCATCATCATCATCATCATTTTGTTTACTTTTATTATTGTTGTCGCTATTGATATTGTTATTGATTGTTGACTGTTATCACAACGGTTTATGACCCCAAAGATAGACTGATTGCCTAGGTTATATCGCTTCGTTCAACTGAGTTTAAAAGTAATACAGTCATAATATGTTAATAATCGCGTCATGCATTAATTAGCTACCATATCTTAATTTGCATGTACGCAAATAAAATCTCCCAGCTTGTCGGTTTGGGGTGCCTGAACCGGGTCCTGCGCTCTGCCGCACGCCTTTGCGGACGTAGTCCAAAATTTGGCCACGTCTCAGGTTATATGCAGGATGTGCTTCATTGGCTCCCCCTACCTGCAGCGGATCTCGTATCGGATCATCGCTTTGGTCTGGCGGTCTTTGCTCGGCCTAGCCCCTGCCTATCTACGCGACCTCTGCTGCCCTACCTTGGGTGCTCTGGGTCGTCGCTCTCTCGCTCTACTGAGCGGGGCGTGCTCATGGTCCCTTTTGCCCGCACAGCTACTAAGCAGAATCGGGCCTTCTCAGTGGTTGGCCCCTCCCTCTGGAACGGGCTTCCTTTGACGTTGCGCTTGCATCCCAGAATCCACTCTGAATCTTTCTATACTTGCCTCAAAACTGTCCTTTTCAGCCGTGCTGGGGTCGGGAGCGCTCCTGAGTAGTAACCTTGAAGGGGCGCTATATAAAAACTTCGTTATAAAAGAATGAATACTGTTACTGTCTGTGAAAACGTCATAAAAACCACTAAGACAAAGGTAACAACGTGGACGCCTATCAACCGAAAGATGTCGCTAAATTCAATACCCATTACACACCTTTTAAACGCAAACCAACGACTCTATATATATGATAACTTTCCGCATTTTAACGTCTATGTTTCGATTCCGGTTCTGATAACATCGAAATTGATGTCGCTAACACTGTATAAAGTAAAAAACATAATATTATTATTCTTTAAAATAGTTCTTAGATTCGAATCTCCCCTCATTATATGACCCAACCACTTTCCCTGTTGTCTTATTGTTTAGCCTTTCGCTCCATTTAGTTGACTCGCTCTATTCTTCGCCACATCCACATCTCAAAGGCCTGCAATCTTCTTATATCTTCCTTCCTCAAGGTCCATGTTTCCGATCTGTATAGTACCACACTTCATAAAGTAGATTTGACCATTCGTCTCTTCAAGTTCTTGTTCAACTTTCCTCTCATTAATACCTTCCTTCTGCAGAATTTAATAAGGTTGTCAATATTCAATATATATAAAATCGGTGGTGTCCATTTTAGAGGTGTGTAATTGGTTTTTATTATTGACTGGTTTTATTCAGTCGGATTCTCCTTCTATGAATGTTCTTGCTTATAACGCAGACACTTCACTCTTTAAGGCCGTCCTCTTAAATGAGAATCATTCACTCAGATGCCTTTTTCCTAACCAACATTTCACGCCCTATTTTCTTTGGGTCAGACCACATAACTTTAACCTTCCTGACAAGGACTCACGAAAGTTTATATCTCGCATGTTATTCCTGAGCTCTTAATAAATTATTATTACTTCATACTATAATATCTAGCTGTTTTTTCCATGTACACCTAGACTGTCCTACAGCGTTATGTCTGTTGTTAACACAATAAACGAATATATGATGATGACTATTATTATTTTAGTTATCATCATAATAGGTTCACACGTAATTGCACCTGGTCTTTGTCTGGCGAATCTTACCTGGCCATGCATAATGACCTTCCATATTCTTACTCTATCTCACCTGAACTCACCTTCTCTTACCTACAGGTGTCGCTAGTTCTCAGAGAAATGCAACGGTTGATAAGATCCTGATGTACTGGTCCTCTGAATCGTGTGCTTTTGATGAGGCGTTATCGAACGGCATGGCACCAATCATATCTGCCATCACTCAGGTCAGCAGAGGTCATCGATTGAATGATTGGCTGACCGTATGAATGAATCATGAATTAATGAATTAATGAATCAATGAATGAATCAAGAAATTAATTATAATTACACCAAAACTCGTCTTGTAACGCGTAGTGTACGGGTTCGATCCTCCTCCTCTGAGATGGTCACTGTGTAGGGTGCGTGAGCAAGTCCTTCTCTCACAATAATTATTGCTTAGCTTTGTGGACTTTGATAGTAGTAATTATTCTAATTCGTTATTGTTTGGCGACATCTTACGTTTGCTTAACGTCGACCTTACATCGTTTTTCTTATTACTTTGTCAAGTCAAGTCAAGTCAAGTATTTTTTTATTGCAACCAATTTTCAAACAAATACATATTAATGAGGAAAAGTATAAAGGTTACAAAGGGGAGGCCCAAAAGGGATCGAAATCCCGCTAGAAGGGACACCCTAAGTACGAAAATTACCAAATCAATCGAAAGATGGAAATGAATAAAGACACAGAATGGAAAGTAAACAAACACGGTATAAGCAACATTAAAAAATAGTCCATAATCCAGAACTGACTAGGAGCATTACATTGTCATTTGAAAAACTTAACTACAATCTTAACTACAGACTTAACTAAAGAACGCGGTAATGCACTCAGAGCGATCGATTCTATAGAGTTGGAGTGAGAGTCAGTGAAGTTTTTGACGAGTTCTAATTATCAAGGAGAAAAGAATTGGTCGCAGTAGCGATTTTGCACGTGTGAGATATAAGTAGCATCTCATTCAGACTTTTTAAAGGTGTCTAACTATTATAAGCGCCTGATGCTTGGTCATGAGAAAGTGAATTTTATGTAATCTTCTCAAAGCGACGTTAATCATCTTTGTTATGACACATTGGCGATAAACAGCGACAAACATAACACATGAATTTAAAGTAGAATTATCTGAAGCTAGGTGCTCAATGATGAAGTGGTTAGCGCGCTGGACTGTCAGTCGAGAGGTCGGGGGTTAAAATCCTCATAAGGGCTGAAGATTTGGTTCACCCCTTAGCCAACGCATCTATAATGAGTACACAGACCTTACAGTG
>JACEVL010000264.1:20000-142500 GCA_020284085.1 Aporrectodea caliginosa | reverse complement strand
TAGTGTGTGGATGCGGCAACTTATTAAAGCCCGAAAACGAGGCCGCTGGAATATTATTTAATCGATAAGTTGTTATTTTGTGTGTGGTACTTTTTGCAAGTCGTAAGCTTTGAAAAGAAATTAAACAGTCTCGCTTAAGCTTGACTGCGTCCATGAATTTCAACCAATCAAAACGCGTCATTTCAATTTAAATTAACTGCGGAACTCTCGATAAGGTGTTATTATATCTATGGTTGTGGCTTCAAAAATTAGCGAAGGGAATATACGTCATGTTCCCTCTAGCGATGATAATAATATCTCATTGGTTATACTAGCTACTTCCCGTGGCCACAGTGGACATTTATAATCTTGATTCAATACATTTTAAAGGTGTTTAAGTGGATCCGTATATTTCATCCAATACAATTCCCTGCTTAGCGACCTCTTTTGGTTGCCAGGGCCGTTGACGTCGTCCTTCGCTTACCATATAGGCTACAACGTGTATAAAATTATGAAAATAGTTTTTATTATACTCATTTATTATTTGCTTATATTGAAGTTAATTGTTTTCATCTTTTATTTATTTTTAGAAGGCATTATTCAGCGTGTATAAATATAATGTAACAAAGACATTCGTAGATTTGATTTGACTGTTTAAAGATAATATCTCGTGCCTGACGAAGACTTAACTCGTTACTTTTATTTATTATTAATCTCAATATTAACTGATTAACGACGCTGTGTTTTTTTCGAAAACGATTGGCCTCGCCTCATTTATCCAGGCTTTGGAGTGGCACTACCGCAAATGGAGATTTTTAGAACGCATTTTTAGGACTTCTCATATTATAGTTACTCTCTCTCTGGATGCTTTATTATACCAAGAACTATCTTTTACTCGAAGGTTTAACGTCGTCATATGACATCAAAGGCCGTTGACGACAATTTAAAACATATACAGTGCATTGAAAATGAATACATGCAATGTGGTATCTGATTCAAATTCAACAATATTTAGCAGTGAAAAAATATTTTTTATAAGTTTATGAGACAAGTAATCGCTAATGCAATACTTATTTGGCGCGCTCTTACTTTTATAATTGCTCTGGATTTATTAAAAAGGTGTCTAAAAATCAAGCATCGTTTGTGAAGTATGGGTTGCGAAACATGCCAGATTGTGCGTGTCCCAATCACATTAGTGTCGACTGTAACCAGAAACCTTTCTCATCACAGATGCCATTCAATAAACAATGCATAATTTGGCTATAAAAGCAGTTAAATATTTGCACAGATGCCAGCCAGCATCAAACGCTCAGCCTCAGGACGACAGTTGAATCACGGCGGTTGTTTGTGAAATCGATTCGTTATAAGGGTGTCTTATATTATTATTATTATTATTATTATTATTATTATTATTATTATTATTATTATTATTATTATTATTATTATTATTATTATTATTATTATTATTATTATTATTATTATTATTATTATAACAACAATATTTATTCTCTCCATCAATCAACATCAATACTGAAAGCTACAATAGACAAGGATGCAGTAGCTGTCTAAAATGAGCGTCATAAGTGCCGTTAGTGTCACATCTCCCTAAGGTCTGGCTCCGCTAAAGTGCCGCGGAAAGCCACCGAGTTGAACCGCTGGACAGTTATAGAGAGACGCTGCAGCAAGAAGCAGGTCTCTCTCTTGTCTACTGTGGACAGCGTCAGACTACGACCTAGATCTGATATAAAGTTTTGGCCAGTGATGTTAATTGGACCTAAGGTCTCGAGAGCTAGAGGCACGAAAAAGTGCGTGTTTAAGAGTGCATTGTACTTGGTCATTTTCCTGTCCGTGGCGATCTCGGCTGCCGCGCCCGCCGTCGCTGCCGTGGCCTGGATGTATGATGGAGCAAGGGTATCTACCACCGTCGCGTCCCACACCAGATGACGACCCGCGCGCCATGGAATCATTGTCAGGCCGTCTGGTCTTCTGCCGTCCGTGCGTAGACAGTAGACCTGGTGGTTCCTTTATTGACGGAATCCCTGCCTTCGAAAGGGAGCGATGTATAATGTCATTGATTGTGTTATGATTGTCGACTTATTATTATTATTATTATTATTATTATTATTATTATTATTATTATTATTATTATTATTATTATTATTATTATTATTATTATTATTATTATTATTATTATTATCATAATTATTATTTTTATTATTATTTTGTTATTATTATTATTATTATTGTTATTTTATTATTATTATTATTATTATTATTATTATTATTATTATTATTATTATTATTATTATTATTATTATTATAATTGTCATTGTTAAAACACGGTAAGGCTTAGTGTTGTTGAGGTGGTCGCTCCTCAGCGCCGGGCAACCTCGACATGGTGCCCTGGAAGGCAACCGCGTTGAAACGCTGGACCGTAACCGACAGGCGCTGGAGGATGAATCCTGTCTCTCGGGTGTCTCCAGATATTTTCGTCAGGCGGCGAAATTATTATTATTATTATTATTATTAATATTACTATTATTATATCAAAATCTAGTGTAACTGGAAGGGCTATCCCTCTTCCATCTCGGGCATAGGGTCAACAAAAGAACCGGTGAAGGCCACAGCGTTAAAGCGCTGAATTGTCAAAGAAAGTCTTTGAAAGAGAAAGGTTGTCTCTCTGACGTCGTTCGTCGCCTTTGTCAGATGACGGCCCATCTCTGTGATTAAGTCAAGGCCTCTTAAGTTAATGGGACCTAAAGTTTCCAGGGCCAGCGGGATGAAGTCATGTGTGTCAAGAAGGGTCTGGTATTTTTGATTTTTCTGTTGTCCGCTATTTCTGCTGCTGCTCCTGCTGTCACGGCCGTTGCCTGCAGGTAGGAAGGCGCTAGCGTGTCGACCACCGTTGCGTCCCACACGAGGTTTCGGCCCGCTCTCCATGGTATAAGCGTGGTGCCGTCCGGTCTCTTACCATCCGAGCGCAGCATGCCCCGTGGCTCCTTAACCGCTGGGAAACCGGCTTTGATAAGATTGCGATGGATCTGGTCGTTGATGGCGGCGTGTCTGGCCACTCGACCAAATCCCAGAGAGCAAGAGAGGCCGTGTGTTCCTCTAGCGGTAACCAGTGCGCCACATGCGCAGACGTGAGGTTGGCATATGTTGGCCCCCAGACGAAGGCCAACCGCCACTCTGATGGCCTCATCGCTGAGCCTGAGGCCGCAGGATGTAATTGGTATTATTATTATTATTATTATTATTATTATTATTATTATTATTATTATTATTATTATTATTATTATTATTATTATTATTAATAATAATTTTATTATTATTATTATTATTAGTGACATTGTATTGTATTTGAACACTTGTTATAGCGCCCCTACCAGATTTCCCATTCAGAGGCGCTCCCGACTACTGCGCGAACGCTGAATCGGAGTTTCACGCCGAAGCACATGAGCAATTGCGAGTGAAGGACTTGCCCAGGGTCCCTACGCGGCGACTTTGAGGTGGATTCGAACCAGCAACCCTCCAGCTGCAAGGCACCGAACATACCTCTAAACCACCGCCCCCAGTTGTATTGTGATGTGTTGTATTGTGTGTTGTATTGTACTCCACGTTTATAATGCGACCGAGCCACCCGCAGTAAAGATCCGAGAAATTAATCTCTGATAATCCGACCCGACCGGGAAGCGAACCCGGGGCGCCGGCGTGTCGAGCAGGCTACCAACCCACTCGGCCACTCAGGATCCTTACATTGTCCCATACAGGAAATCTTAAAAAGTAAAAAAATACAACTTCAGCCTCAAGTGCTTAAGGATAATTACGACATTATATTTTGATTCAAGTTTTAAAGTGATTATTTATTAATCTTCTGTTTAATTAGTGCCCTTTGGGAATCCATATTTCATTACGAAAATATCGTCGGTTACTTATAAAGGCATATAGACCCTTAAAAGAGGTGTCCAACATATAGCCAGTGTATGGTATGACTACACCGTAGACCACGTTGGCTGATTGGATAGAGCGGTCGCTTTTGACACCTTTAAAACGGTAATAATTGAAGCTATAAAAGGAAAAGCCACGATAGGCGAGTAATTGGCGGTATACTAGAAATGGATTTATCACTAGGTGACTAACATCATCAGCCGTAATAATTATAGTCTTTGGGCTCGGCCGTTTTTCTTGACTGGACTGAAGTCCTTCGAATTAACTGTTTACTTATTTCATTCTGTCGGTTTTTTATGCAATTCAGAACAAAATTAAAAGCACCTCTGTTATTATGCATACCTTTAAGATTTTCCTATTTGCAAAGTAAACTGTTGCGTAGGATCCTTACTCTGCAAAGTTTGACACCGTTTAACTCATGTTTAAGGTTCCTGAGTTGCTCCTGAACGACACTGTCATAGCAAAAACGATTAGTGTCATCCTAGGGCCTTAGGGCTGGCACTACGACAGTGCGTAACATGGCTCAATATTTTTATGTCATCGGTCAACCCCGTTTCAGAGATGTCTATGCGTCCGTTCTATCAAATCAGATACCTTGTCTCGCAAGATGAGTTTGAATAGTATGCTTGACTTCTGGTTCCTCTGACTTATAGAATCATACGCATTGACTCATGAGATTATCATGGGGGGGGGGTGGCGCATTGGATTACATCTGGCACGGAGACCGAGAGGTACCGAGTTCGAGTCCCACCGTGGGCGGATATGCTTTGTAGGCTGCTATTAGCGCCGTTGTATTGCAGGCTGTCTGTTCTGTTAGTAGTTAAGATTTAAATTGCATAACATGTAAATGTACAGCGCAGTGCGTTTGTCAGGCGCTTATTAAAGAAAAGATATTATTATTATTATTATTATAATTATTATTATTCAAAAGTTTAACGTCGTCCTATGCCATCAAATGCCGCTGACGACAATACAGAAACAATAGGATGAAAACTAGAAACTAATAGCTTCCGAACGACACCATTATAAGTTGCCAAACGGAGCTTTACAATCGTACTAATGTTCATTTTTAAGCAACATAACCTGACATTCGTAATCGTAATCGTAATCGTGCTTCTGTTTAGTATAGACTAGGGGTGAGCAACGATTAAAATTTTTAAACGAAAGT
Source organism: Aporrectodea caliginosa (assembly GCA_020284085.1). Lineage (NCBI taxonomy): Eukaryota > Metazoa > Annelida > Clitellata > Crassiclitellata > Lumbricidae > Aporrectodea > Aporrectodea caliginosa. The sequence goes on along the minus strand of JACEVL010000264.1, from coordinate 137,405 downwards.
AATCGCACGATTAAAATTTTAATAACACGATTGATTTTTAACGCATGTCACAGTAGATAATAAGTAGCCTACAACTACTCTACCGACTCTGAGAAGGTCCTTGTCAGAGCTCGGCGGGCTGGATATCTATCTATGGACATTATGGAGAAGATGGTTACTATAGCTGAGGGTATACGCTGTTATCTGCGGTCCAAAGGAACAGATCACACGTTCTGACAGAACTTTTCCCACCTACTATCATGCGCCAATATTTAATGCGACACCGACCTCATGATTATGTACATCCCTTTATGGGCAATAGAAATTTCTTCCTCGTGTTCTTTACCGGAAATTGGTACAAAGAGTCTTAGTAAAAATGTACCATTTAACACTAAATTCCATCTTTTGAACCTTCCTGTTAACATTGGTTTTATATTTTGATTCTATCTTTATTATTCTTTTGAACTAACTGTGATCATTTGCAGTGTGTCAGCTGCTTTTTGTGTGACAATAAACGAATATAATTATAGTAGTATCAGTTTTGTTTCTTCCTTTATTAAAAGCAACACACGTCAAAAAATTTTCGAAATAGAGCAAGTGGAGTATATGTAATGTCGATTGAACGCCATTTACAGGTGTCTAACATTGTCGCGTAAACCGAGTTTTTGCGACAACTGGTCGCTTCCAGAGCCTTTGACTTCCAGCTTACTCTATTACCTATAGCTTTAATTTATTTATTTTCTAATACTTAAATAATTTCTAATTTCCTTGCATTTAATTCAAAATAAAATCGAAGTGAACAGACCAAAGAGCCACACGGTGCGATAAGCAATGATGACTCCGCCACTGTGGTAGTACAAGTCCCAAACACGGATAAAGGAGGAGGGCAAATCTATTCTTTGCAGCCACAGTGTCGTTAAACATCAAATAACCAACCAAGAAATGAATCCAAGGGCTTAAAAACCACTATCACTTTCGACACCTTTATTAAAGTTCATAATTTATTATATATTTGGAGATCAAAGAAATTTCTATTGTATAAGGTTTCCTAGCACGACCGTCTAGACTTAGCGCTTACTGTCGACACCTTTATTAAACTTGATCATTCATTATATATAACGCGTCATTTATAGGCATAGCCACAGTAACGGTTGACGGTACACTAGTCCGTACTCTTCCACGAGTTGAAACCTTCCTCAGGTGGAGCTCACTGAGAGGTTCGAAGCCCGACTGTTTGTCGACGAAATAGGATGGCTGTAGATGAATCACCTTTACGTGGGGGTGATCAGGGGCTTCTACTTCGGGCCACAGTTGGGGTTTTAAAGGAGTTCATGCACTCCAAACCCAAAAAATGGAGCCTAGGGCTCATTTTTGACATACACAGAAAAGGAATGTTGATAGGTTAGTTTATGTTTGACTATAGATGATCAGTCGCCCTCCTCCTCACCCTGGGCTTAAGACTGACACTTTCAAAGTGGCGAAGGCAGATTTTCCATAATTATTTGCTACATCTTAGGTCTATTATGAGCGTTGATGTTTTCGAAGCATCATTTCATTTTTAACGTTTGTTTTTCTGTTTCTTATATACGACACCGAATATCGTTTTAAAGGTGTTTATATTCATTCCTTCAGTCTATCAACCACTATCATCATCACAACCATGATGGCACTACCATGATCGCTACCATAATCATTATTTATTCTCATTATTATTATTATCCTCATCATTGCAGTTCGTGGCAACTCTTCATAAACATCGTATATCCACTTTTGGCCTATATTAGACTGTTAGTGTCATTCGACGTGTTAAAACATCCTTCATGTCCAGCAAAAAACCCTATATCCATAGCGAATAGGAATACAGAGTTATATCACATGACGCAAATTATCCTATCAGACCAAGGCTCGGATTGCGCCTTGCAAAATATCGTACATCCAAATAGTCATTGCTGAGACCAATCGTACGGCTAACACGCGCTATTTTTTAACGATTAAAAGCTAGCTTAGTTAAATAATGGCGTACAATTTCAGACCGAACAGAAAGAAGACGTTTAAAGGAGAGGAAGTATTGTCGCTAATTGGTGAGTAAGACTATTATTTGACATTATTTAGCATTGTAAATTTGCTTTTAAAAAATGTTGGGCGATGATACAAGTATTTAGATAACAGTTATAATGCAGCCAACTGTCGCACAGGATAATAAAGTAATTTTGCCAGAGGAAAATGAGGCTGTGAACATGTTATTTTTAGCTAAATTGCAGGCAGACTATAATTGTTGGGCGTTTAGTGTTGACGAGGGGACGGGGTGGTAAGTCACAGTAAACGAGATCGACGACTGTACACTGTCAAGACATTACAGTGGTAGCTTAATGAAAAGAAATCAATATTTACTATTAAATACTATATAATTAATTATAATAATGACGTGAATTTCATGACTATCTTGTTGTAGCTGATATGTCGAGCAGTGACGATCAAGGTTCCTCATCCGAAGACAGTGACCCAACTGATGCTTCGTGGCTTCCGAATGGTGATCTACTGCCTGTTGTCGATGCTTCAATTGAGCCAATGTTCATAGACGGTCAACCGGCTTCTCTACTGCCTGTTGTCGATGCTACTGCACCCAGTCTTGTTGCTTGTGTTGCGGATCAAAATAATGACAATATTATTGATGAACGTTCCCTATCAATGTCGAGAAAAATTGCTAAAAAGGGCAGGGTAACCCTCAGAAATGGAAGCGAAATATTGCAGCCAACAAGAGATTGCATGGGGACAAAAGGCAAATGAAGCCAATAAACTGTAAATGCTGTCGTAGTAAAATGTCCGATGAAAACCGCAAAGAAGTTTTCGATGATTATTGGCAGGTTACCTGGGAAAGAAAGAGAGATTTTGTAATTTCCCACACAGAGACATGCAATGCTTCTCGTAAGAGAACGCAGAATGTTGTAAGTCGCAGGGGGAAAACCATTAAGTATTATCTTCCAGTTGTTGGAAAGAAAATCCAAGTATGTAAGCAGTTCTTTTTAGGCACCCTATGTGTTGGCGAGATGTTTGTCCAGCTGGCAGTACGTAAAGCCAACAATTCTGGAACCATTTTTTCTTCTATACATGGTCATTCGAAGCGAGTTCCCCCAAATGCTACACCGCCTGCTGATCGCTTATGCATTACAAGCTTTATAGAGAAGTTTCCAACAATTCCTTCACATTATTGCAGGAAAGACTCCAAACTCCTTTATCTGGAACCAGGCCTTAGTGTCGCCAAAATGTATGATCTTTATAAAGAAGAGTGTAATGTAGCTAAGCGTAAACCATGTTCTAAGAAAGTCTTCACTTGCATTTTCAAAACTTTGAACCGTTCTTTTTTCCATCCCCGTAAAGATCAATGTGACTTCTGCATTTCATATAAAGATAAGGTGGTTAATCAAGCTGATTATGATAGTCATGTAGAAGACAAAGAACGCGCTAGAATGTGCAAAGATGTAGATAGGATGCTGGGCAAGTCGCACCGTGATACAATGCGAGTGATTACAGTAGATCTGCAGCAAGTTTTGCTCTGCCCCAAAACATTTGCATCCGCAGTTTACTATAAACGGAAGCTGGCTTTGCATAATTTCACTACATATGATGTTGCAAGTGGGGATGGCTCATGTAATGTTTGGCATGAAGGTGAAGGTGCCTTAGATGCCGAAGAGTTTGCAAGCCTAATAGTTCATTACCTAAGGACCGTTCCAGAGACGGTCGAATCCGTGATTATATGGTCAGATGGCTGCGCATATCAAAATAGAAACGCCGTTCTTGCTTCTGCAATATTTCATTTATTGCGCAGTGGTGAAAAGGCAAATCTGAAAGAGGTGCATCAAAAGTATTTATGCAGAGGACACACTCAGATGGAGGTTGATGCAATGCATTCCTCAATAGAAACAGCAAGTTGTAAAATTGAATTGTTTACTCCGCAAGATTGGATGGCAGTCATGAAGGCTGCTAGAAGAAGGAAACCTTTCATTGTCAATTCAATTGATCATACATTCTGGAAGACATTTCCAAACCCAATCCCATCAATTAGACCTGGGAAAAGGGTAGGGGACCCATGTGTTACTGATATTAAACACTTACTGTTTACTCAGGACGGTATTTTTTACAGCCTTACTCATGCAACCCCTGTACAACCGTTACAAGTACGTGGGCTTGACAAAATGATGCCACCAGTTCAGAAGTACTCTAAAAAGTTGACTATCCCTAAACCTAAACTGGCTGATTTGAAAGAACTTTGCAAAACTGTAATCCCACAAGCTCACCACAACTTCTTTGAGCAACTTATTTAATAAAACTGTTGGGAATGAACTATATGATAATTTGCACTAGCACGTAAAATGCATAAATGTCCGGGAAAATATCGTATAAACCAAAATTTGATATAATTCACAGTGTGATGTGAATTAATTAATTTACAGTTTTAATTTAGACTTCTGATATGTTTCTGAATGATGCTATGTAATATTTTGCATATGTATTAATAAATTTAAAAAATAAACAGTTTTTTGTGTTTATCTCAGAATTAACTTTTATGGACATACGATGTTTATGAAGAGTTGCCACGAGTAGCTATAAAATTTCACTCCAGAAAAGCGCTCGCCTTAGATACCTTTAATTTGGGTAATTTCCTCTTTTTTGTAAATACTATTCCAGTGGTTTTAGCTAAAGAAATTTTAAATCCGTTTTCATCACACCAATCATTTATTTTATTAATAGCTTTTTGGATTTTATCTTGAAGTAATTTTACGTTTCGACTAGCATAAAAAATTGCACTATCATCAGCAAATAACGATAGTTCGACATTTTCCGAACCAGGATCCAGATTATTTATCATTATTAAAAATAATAACGAAGAAATAACAGAACCTTGTGGAGTCCCATTTTCTTGGGAGAATTTTTCAGATAATTCTATCCCTACTTTAACTTGAAAAGTTCTGTTAGTTAGGAATTTAGAAATCCAGTCAAATATATTTCCCGATATTCCCATTTTATGTAATTTTTCCAACAAAGTTGGAACATGGAGCATATCATACGCTCTTTCAAAATCAATAAATATTGCTAAGACATTTTGTTTATTGCTCAGTTTTTTATGTATATAATCTTGAAGTCTAAGAATTTGGTCTATAGTGCTTTTATGCTTTCTAAATCCTGTTTGATACGGAGTGAGAAGTTTATTGGTTTCTAAAAACCACTGTAATCTGTTTGTTATCATCTTTTCCATTATTTTACACAAAGTTGGTGTAAGTGAGATTGGTCTATAAGATTCAGGAGCTGTAGGATCTTTATTTGGCTTTAGAATAGGCATAATTATAGCATGATTCCATTCTTTTGGTATTACACCTGTTGTCCAAACTTTGTTGTAAAAAGATAACAATACCTTTCTGACATTTTTGTGGAGATGCTTAATTAGTTCATAAGGGATTCGATCCTCGCCGGGGGATTTATTATTTTTTGAGGCGTCTATGGCATCTTGAAGTTCTCGAATAGTGAAGATCACATTAAGAGCTGATGTATCATTATTATACTGATTTGGTAATGTTTTATTTTCATTATCTTTATTTTGTAAATAATTTAAGAATTCGTCCTTATAATTTGAAGTACTACTGGCTTGGGAGTAAATTTTTCCCAATAAATTAGCTTTCTGTAAATTAGATTCAGCTTTAGTGTCCTCACTCTGAAGTGTGGGAATGGATGTTGCAGATGCCACCCCTTCCATTCTGCGTGCCATATTCCAAATTGATGATAATTTTGACTGATTATTTAATTCGCTACAGTAAGTTTCCCAGCTAGTTTTTGCCTCATCTGCTATCACTCTTTTTGCTATTGCATTTTGTCTTTTAAATTCTACATAATCATCTAAATTCCTTGACTTATTCATCTTATTGCGAATTCTATTTCTCTCGTATATTGCTTTATTGATTCCATTTGTTTAACGACATCCTTTGGCTACTATGGCCGTTGACGTCTTTGTGTTTCTATTGTATTTCCTTTCTGTTTGGCTCATTGGCTCTTTTTATTTCAATTCTATATATTATTTTCTTTTCTTTTTTCTGTTTTTTTGAGTGTTTTTTTTGGCAGTTTCAGCTCTTTTTTTGGCAGTTTTCAGCTCTTTTTTTGGCTATTTCAGCTCTTTTTGGCTATTTCAGCTCTTTTTTGGCTATATAAGCTTTTTTGGCTATTTCAGCTCTTTTTTGGCTATATCAGCTCTTTTCAAATATGTTTACAAAGTTATTTACAGTATTTCTAAGTTTTCTATAATAACATGTAATGTTATTTGCAAACAGAATTTCAGCACATTAACAGTTATTTACATAACAGGATAACTTAATTAAACATTTCATTCAACATTTTCTTTTATATAACAATGCAATATTATTACAAGATGTAATAAAATTATTAATCATCATAATCAAATGACCCTTAATCACACATATAAGCACACTTGTTTTGTTTTAATTGGTATTTTAATCACAAGCAATGTGTTCAGCTATATGTTTGTAATAGATGATTTGATATGATAATGATATTCATGAGAATAATTATAGTATTTTTCCTTTATTAATGATTTTAATAAGATTATATACTGTACTCTGCAAACATCCTGTATCAAGCAGAGATTTTAAATTAAATTCTGATTTATAACTATTACATTTATCTTTTAGGATAGTTGAAATATTTTCCTTATTACATTCCAATAGGATATGTTCTATACTTTCCGTTACCTCACATGTATCACAAAACCCAGTAGGGTGTTTTCTCATTTGAAATAGTCTTTTATTAGTAATGGCAACACCAAGCCTCAATCTACTAATTTGTACCTCTTTATGTCTATATGTATCAGAAAATTTTATATTTGTAGACACAAGTGGGCATATGGTTTTATAGAATTTCCCTTTATTATCAATGTTATAATCTATTTGCCATTTATTTATTATATAGACTTGCTTTCACTTACGCTACCAAATATACTCTTGCCTAGTGGCACAGCCACTTGTGCACAAATAACTCACCCAAAGATGTCATTGGTCCGCAATGAATGTGTTAACGGTTGATGGTTCGTGATTGGACGAATTGGCGCTTAACGCGAATGCAAAAGAATACGACAAATAATAAAGAGACCGTTTTGTGCGACGATCTTGGCTACAGTGCCTCCTCGAAAATCCATTTTGGGGATAAAGTCGATATCAGTCTTCACAAATCAATAAGTAAGAAAAATGACAATCCTGAACTTCTCCGTCTAATCTCCTTGGATCACATGAGCAGATATCAAACATACACGCATATATACACTGATGGTTCTAAGGCTGGAGATTTGGTCGCTGCTGCTTACACAATCCCTATCCTTAATTTAGATAAGCAAATCCGTCTCTGCAATAGCTCTAGTATATATGCCGCCGAATTAACTGCTATTAAAGAAGCCTTTTGTTGGATATCAGAGAATGAAAATCAAGAACTTAAACATTTTGCCATTTTTTCTGACTCCTTAAGTGTTCTTATTTCTATTAGAAATTCCTTTTCAAGATCCAGACCAAACCTATTACAAGAAACATTAAGAACATTTAATAAAATAAAGATAAGTAAAGTACATTTGATTTGGATCCCTAGTCATGTAAATATATTAGGTAATGAAAAAGTTGATGCTTTAGCAAAACAATCACTCAGTTTGCCCATTATTAATTCAACAAATTATCTAGAATTGCAAGAAGTCTTTTCAATTATAAAATCGCATGTAGTTAACGAATGGCAGAGGAAATATGATAGTGATCCTAAGGGTCAACATTATAAATATATATGTCCTGTGGTGGACACAAACATCAAATTTGTTGATTTTAATAGAAAGAAGGAGGTTCAGATTTCAAGATTAAGATTAGGAAAAGTAAATCTAAATGAAAGACTTCTTCTTATGAAGAAACTTGAAAGTGGTCTTTGTACTTTATGTAAAGTCCCAGAAAATATAAACCATTTATTATTAAATTGCAGAAAAGAAAATATTTCTAACATATTAAGAGATGCATGTGTCTTATATAGAGTAGATTTTAACACTAAGAATTTACTTGATGTAGGTTGCATACAAAATGAGGTTTATAGGCTTATAAGTCTTATTTATAAAGGAAAAGTTGTGTAAATGTTATCGTTTGTAAGCTCTTGCAAGAGTTTCATTTATGTATGAAATCAGTTAATTAAATGTACATTATGGTATAGGTTAGGAAGTCTTGTTTTATTTTTTAATGTGTGTTAATCTTTCTATAATATTTTTTTTTAAATTTTCTCATTGATTATATGTGCCAAGAATCTCATGCTCCGGTTGATAACATTATAAATTGTCCTCCAAGATTTAAGCATTTAGACAAAGGAGATTATGAATCTCATTTCAGAACAAAGTTGTCAAATATGCTGAAATCTGTAATAAAAAACGATTTTATTTTTACACTTATGTGTCAAAACTGATGCTAAGTGTTTGTTTGATAGCATCAGATGTCATAATCATAATTAATATGATATGATGTTTCTTGTGAACTTTGGTCTATAGTTATGCTCGTTTGTAGACTCTTGTTGAATTTGCTATATTATATACATACTGTGGATGTGTTAGAGTCCTGTTCTAACTATTTGCATATATTATGATAATATTGTGTGATTGAAATTATTAAATACTTCCATACAATGTACCAAAAAATTACAAACTTCATGTCTTACTTGCATGTGTGACAAATATCAATCAAGCTGTATTAAGAACATTGAATGTAATAAATTGAGAATTTCGGGTGAAGTTTATTCTATTGTCAACACGGTAGCATAATAAATGATAAAGAATTGTCATATTCACTGTTGAATATATTTCTTTAAAAATGCTTGACTTTACTGATTGATGACTTCTTAAAAATCCAAAAGTGAACTTCATGTTAAACTTTCGTGTCTTCTAAATTTGTAAAATAAATGTTATTGAAATAAATAGATTAAGAAGTAAATGTGCATTAGTAATGGTGATCAAGAATTAATTTTAAGAAACCTTTCTTGTATACGACAATTGCTACTAAATATTGTTGAATTTGCATCAGATACCAAATTGCATGTATCAAACTGTATATTTATGAATTGTATTTTTTAATGTCGTTAAACAATGAACACTAATGACATTTTAAGGTTATGTTTGGACAGTCTTAAATGGTGTCTTTTCGACGCTATGAATTCATTTCACTGCACTGTATATGTTTTAAATTGTCGTCAACGGCCTTTGATGTCATATGACGACGTTAAACCTTGGAGAAATAAAATAACATAACAGATGCTGAATACCATAGTAAGTCACGGGATACGATTGTAACGCAGAGATTACGGGATAGATCCTCCTTTCTCACTGTAAATGAAGTTTGACCAAGTCCTTCACTCACAATTTGCGTTCAGAGCCATCGATTGATTCTCTTGTCATTATGTAGTGTCACTTAATTAATGCATCGCAATAATCTGGCTCTACTCTACAATGCTGAAGAAAAATCAGTTTGTATATGATGCGTAGAAACTGTTTCCACACACCGTTGACTCTAACCGGCATTTAATCTTCTGCGAAACTGTTCGGTGCCAAGCGATGCTCAAACAGGTGGCCAATGTCTCTGCGTCTTTCCTCTGCCTCCGATGCTAAGCTTCAGTATTATCCACAAAGATGCTGTTCGCTCGATGAGGGCTACAATCTTAGTTGACTTCAGTCTCAACCAGCGCTGCCTTTTCTCAGTACAACTCTGGTGGACGCTGGGAATTTAAGAACTTGGAGTAGGAGGTTCGAGCCTCCTAACCTGCAATGGTTCTTGGCAAAACTGCATTTTTGCGTTATTAATTATTTCATCGAACATACCCTGTGCTTCCTGACCGCCAGGGGCCGCGCCAAAACTAATCACACAACGTTAACTAAGAAGTTTCGAGTTCTATGTATTCTTGGCTTTGAGCTTAGACAGAGTTGCGAATATAAGGCGGAAGAGATTATCTCGCAGCGCTCGTGAATAAGCTAGTGCCCTTCGCTTAGCACTTTAGCTTTAAAGTAGCGCTTTAGAAATTTGGAATTTACGATAACGATTACCCAGTCTTGAGCTTTAAAGGTTTGCTAATTTAAAAAACCCTCACAAAAAGTCAGTGCCAGTGTCAAGCCTGGATGAAGGTGGAGGGCGACGCAAATGATCTTTCGTTAAACTGAAACTACTGCTACCGTTTAATGTTATGGACGTTTACCATCTCAATCGAATTATCAACTGGTCTATTAAGTGAAAAAAACTTAAACACCTTTAATACTGAGGCAATTGAGGCTATACATAAATATCAAAAGAAATTTTTTAAATAATGTTTTAAAAAATGTGTATAGCATGATTGACGTCTTTGCCAGAAGATGTCGCTAAACATTAGGTAAACTAATATTACTATGCAGTTGCACTTAGACACCTTTAAATCTACCACACTTTACGATATATATTTTATCAACCAGCAAAACATTTGGTGATTTTTTGATGCGCGCTATGTAGCATAAAGTGGAAGATACTATGTCGTTGAATAACTAAAAAATAACAATAAAATTTTCGGGATTTTTGTCTTCTGTTGACGTCTAAATACTGGATAAGAAGTAATCTTCTAGCGGTTTGGGGCCAGGGCCTGGGACTCGGCCCAACCACAGACCGTTGGGCCCAAACCAATAATGGCGGATTGGGGCTTTAGAACCCAGTCCCATTGGTAGAAGTTGTTCCATACTTAAGGTGGGCCCTACCCCATTTGAGCCCTGGGGCCGCTGCTCGTGGGTCAGCCAGAGCCCATGAGACCAACCCGACCTTGGATCGACATGGGACTCCAGTAACCCAGTCGCAATAGACGCCATCCCACACTCAAAATTACAAAGGTCTGCTAAACCCTTCAAAGGTCCACAAAGGCCTGAAAGGTCCTACAAAAACCTACAAAGGCCTGCGAAAGACTACAAAGGTCTACAAAGAAATGCAAAAGACTACAAAAGCCTATTAAAGCCTACAAAAGCCCGAAAAGACTTACAAAGGCCTAATAATGTCGGGTTCGTTTCTGGAAACAATTTATTCCCTGTCTTCTAATGAGACACAAAATCAATAGGACTCGGCTTATATTTTTTTTAATCAGGTAAGTTACCAGAGCTGAGCGACACCTTGTGTGCAATCAAGAGCCACCGACTTCTTCAATTATGTAGAGTCATTGCGTTTTTCTTATTTTCTCTGTGTCTTTCTGTTCCTGTGATAGTATTGTATTGTATTGTATTTGAACACTTGTTATAGCGCCCCAACCAGATTTTTTCCATTCAGAGGCGCTCCCGACTACTGCGCGAACGCTGAATCGGAGTTTCACGCCGAAGCGCATGAGCAATTGCGAGTGAAGGACTTGCCCAGAGTCCCTACGCGGCGACTTTGAGGTGGATCCGAACCCGCAACCCTCCAGCTGCAAGGCACCGAACATACCCCTACACCACCGCGCCCCAGTTGTATTGTGATGTGTTGTATTGTGTGTTGTATTGTACTCCACGTTTATAATGCGACCGAGCCACCCGCAGTAAAGATCCGAGAAATTAATCTCTGATAATCCGACCCGACCGGGAAGCGATAGTGCCCGTTCCAGGCCTGAAGAAAGGAGGAGGGCGACGCTAATGATCTTTGTTATCACACAGTGTCGTTAAACTGCAACTACTATTTCAGGGACTAAAAGAATTAACGTCGATGTCAACAGCTCTGGCAGCCACAAGATGTCGTTAAAACTAGATAAGCGATTATTATGCAGTTGCGTTTATACAATTTACACATCTACAACAGGAAAAAGCCGAAGAGCTGTTGGAACTGTATTATATCACAAAACGCTGAAAAGTGCTAAAAATAATTTCTTTCGACGTCAACGACATTTGTTGCCACAAGATGTCATTAAACTCGCGAGACACTATTCACTGTATGAAATACACGATACCATGAGCAATCAAAAGGAAAAATAAATGATACAATGATACAATACAGCTCTTATTAACGGTTGATACTAAACACCTTTTTAACAGATTCAATTGTGTCTATATAAGATTTGCTTTGTAGCTTTAAACGTATTCTTGTTTGGAGCTCCATTAATTATAATAAAAACAAACGAGGTCTCGCTCGAAGGCCGGTAAATTCCAGTGCCCGGAAAAACAAAATGATCAAAAATTGGAAAAAAATAATTTTAATTTAAAACAACGAACGAGACAATAAATAAAAATAAAAGTGATTATAATTATAATTATATGAGTGGAGAGTTCGATCCTACTCCTCTGAGACGGTTAGTTACTGTGCAGGGACCTTGAGCAAGTTCTGCTTTCTCTTTAAATAGTTACGCCATTATAAGTTCTGTCGAATGGTCGTTTGTGTACTATTGCACTTTAGAAAACGATCAAAATTAAATAGGCCTACAGTCGCATTGTATTGAAAGGTTATGGTAGGAAGAGAGCAGATCCAGGAAGGATCGATGATGCTTACCAGTTGATCAATGATTCCCTCTTCCGAAAGAGACGTCACACATTTCAGACTTACCACTGCAAACGCAGCCTCAGAAGAACATCTGCAAAGTTTCTCAATATCACGATTCAATGCGTAGATTGTATTGTATTTATAAATATATATATATATATAGCGCCTCTCACGGTGCACATCAAACAGAGGCGCTCCCTGTGCGAGAGACCCAGAGAATAGAAAGATGTCTTCAGATGCTCCGGCTTGGTGGAGGTTTGCAGGGAAACAAGAAAAGAACCGCCTTCAGTCGGCGATGCGGCGTCTGATTCGTCTGCGGTACCTGCCAGAGGACAGTCCATCGTTTGAGCATCTTTGCAACACTGCCGACTCACGCCTCTTCTCTGCGGTCCTAGGAAACCCGGGGCATGTACTCCATGGTTCCTATAGTAAATCCAAGGCTAAAAAGCCGCTTCCCTACTACCTGCGCCCGAGATTACATGACCGTTTTATTCCACAAGCGGACAATCTCACACGCAGATCGTTTATAATAAGAATGTTATACTCTGTATAGATGTATGTACAACAAAGTGCGGATATGCAATTGGTTGAATAAAGAATATACTTACTTACTTACTTACAACGAAATGATGCACTTAGCCAAACAGTTAGTAAGGAGGAACGTGTCGAATCATGGAACTGGAAAACACCTTTTAAACTCAGTTGAACGAAGATATATAAGTGCCTGGTTTCCAACCTAGGCAATAAGATTACCTCTGTGGTCCATAGTGCAAGGCCAATGAAGGTTCCCAGTTTAGCGACATCTAAATTGCCTTAGGACAGTGGTCACCAACCTTTTTTCGGTGAGGAGCCGCATTGCCAACTTTAGCAACTTTTGGGAGCCGCCATGGTTTTAGGAGCACAACAAATACTAGCGGCTAGCACCATTAGCCGCTAGTGTAAATCATAATATGTAATATCATAATATTATATACGGAAATAAACAATTCAGCGTTAATCAAAATATATATCTAAGAAAATAGAGTACAGAGAACAGTAGGAGAAGAGAAAGAAGAACGAAGAGGTAAATGGGAGGAGTTGAAGAAAGAGTAGGGAAACACTAGGAAAAGAGAAAGAAGGAAGAAGTAAAGGAGACGAAGAGTTGAAGATAGAGTAGGGAAAACATTTTCTGGAAAGCTCCGGAGAGCCGCAACAGAACTTTTCGAAAGCCGCATGCGGCTCGCGAGCCACGTGTTGGTGACCACTGCCTAGGATGTCGCTAAACTGAGAACAGTTGATATAAAATTATAATTTATACTTCTTATAATTTTAAACAGTTTATGTTACAGTTCAAAAGTAACAACAATAAATGTGATCAATCGCTCTGCCTGTTTGAGCCTATATAGCACTAGTTAGCATCATTTTAAAGGTGTCTAATGCAGAACTAATTATTCGGCTAAATAAGATTATAATTATTGTATTGTATTGTATTGTATTGTATTTGAACACTTGTTATAGCGCCCCAACCAGATTTCCCATTCAGAGGCGCTCCCGATTACTGCGCGAACGCTGAATCGGAGTTTTACGCCGAAGCGCATGAGTAATTGCGAGTGAAGGACTTGCCCAGGGTCCCTACGCGGCGACTTGAGGTGGATTCGAACCCGCAACCCTCCAGCTGCAAGGCACCGAACATACCCCTACACAACCGCGTATGTTGACGACGTGTATAAAGACAGCGCTCTAAACCAATTGGCTACCGTTATAATTCCAGAAAGTTTGTACATTCTGAGTACTTAGCGTGTAGAATTTATATAGCGCCAAATCATATACCTACACAGAGGTGCACTTAAACCATCCTCAGAAATAATCGTCGACACAAATTATTTTTAACAGTTCTCAACGTTCGTGTGGAATAACGTAGCCTATACATGTGGATCAGACGAGCAATAGACAAATGACAAGCTACGGGCACATTTATATAGCGTGAGAGGAATGCGTTAAAAAGGTGTTTAGCATCAACCATTACTGATGACCTCGTTGGTTCCTATCGTTGAGGTATTTGTATATCATATCGGTTCCTATAATAAATCCAAGGCTTTTTATATAATAATCTTTTCTTTATTGAAGCGCCTGACAAACGCACTGCGCTGTACATTTACATGTTATGCAATTTAAATCTTAACTACTAACAGAACAGACAGCCTGCAATACACGGCGTTAATAGCTGCCTACAAAGCATATCCGCCCAACGGGGGCTCGAACTCGGTACCTCTCGCTCTCTGTGCCAGATGTTATCCAATGCGCTATCGGGCCCCAGGACTTGCCGTTCACTTTCTATCATACGCTGCTAGCTACCAAATACACTGCTAAGTAAGACAGGCACAAGTAACTCGCCCAAGGGTGTGGATACATGAGCAAGTGTGTTACCGGTGGACCATCGTGGTCAGAGAGGTAACCGTGTAATGCGTGAGTACGGGTTCGATCCTCCTCCTCCCTTGAGACGGTTACTGGGTAGGGACTTTCACTCAGAACTCTTTGGCTAGAGCCATAACTAATACATCCAAATATGAACATATAATCCCTGTGCTTAAATCTTTGCATTGGCTTCCTGTTCAGCAGAGAATTCGTTTCAAACTGCGGCTCATAGTATATAATGGCAAACCACAATATTTAAAATCAGTTCTTATTCCCCAGACTTATCATTATTCAATGAGGTCATCTGATCATCTTTGTCTGGTCATACCAAAATCAAGAACTGTTCTTGGCAAACGAGCTTTTTCAGTTGCTGGGCCTGCCTTTTTGGAACTCTCTTCCTGTGTCTGTTCGCTGTGCTCAGTCGCTTGTGTCATTTCGTTATCGGCTGAAAACTTACCTCTTTCAAATTTCTTATCCACCGTAGGCTGTCTCTCTGTCTCTTACAGACTGATCTTCTGGTTACGGCTAAGTTTTGGTGTGCCATCGGTTGATGCCTTGTGCATTAGACACCGGCGCAATAGAAGTTGCTAATTACATTACCTCACAAAAATTGCTCAGCGCCATCGACTGATGCTTCGTCATTAGATAGTGGCGCTTAATAAATGCATACTGCTGCTACTGAAAATAATATGACTATAATAAAGAGCCCGTTTTGTGAGAAGATCTTGCGTCAATGCAACTCTGACAATGCACGTTTTGGGGACACGGTAAAAAGGCAGTCTCTCTACACACCTTTTAAACGTTATCAACCGAAACTATATAAGTATGAAAGACATTAATTGACAGTTGCCATTTTACAGTTCTTTCACCGCAAATGACGTATAAATTGCCTGTGATGCACCACAATTAAAGGTTTTTAAATATAAAAAATTGCGTTTGACAGTTGTTGTTTTAATGTATGCAGTGTTTAATGACCTTTTATCTTATCGTTGCAATTTTTACCTTTAATACACCGCCACCGACACCGACACCACCACCGCCACCACCACCGCCACCACGTAAAACCTTCCATCCGCCTCTACTCGCGTTAGTGATGATAACGATGATTATTATTATCACAATCCTTGTCATTAAAAGTGTCACCATAACAACTGATCCTGAGTAACCATGGAAACAGACAGCAGCGTCTTACCTTCATCAGCCACCTGGCACCTGGCAACGCAACGAGCGGAAACGACGCCATTAGTGGTATCTCCATATTAACTCGCCTCCTCACGGACGCTCAGCGAAATGTCAGGCGTTACCATAGGAAACCCAAGAATCATCATGTCGTTGTTAATCCATGGAAACAGGAAACATCTGAAATATTTTTAAACGTGAGTTTAATTAGCCATTGACAAGTAATGTGATACAATCTGTAATCTTTTCAAATTCTCAGCCGTACAAACATTGCATCACGAGCACAATAATTAGACAAAGAAAATCAAAGCCACAATTAAGTCGGAAACATCAAAGTTGATATAACGGTTTCAAACGATGCCGCCAAGATCAAAGACTCGCAACTGAAACAATAATTACAGTACTGCTGTGATCTAATGACTGCTGATATCAATCAGACGTTCTCCACTGGCTCCCCTCTGAGCAGCGGATTGCGTACAGAACAGCTGCCCTAGTCTGGCGCTGCTTACTAGGTTTCGCTCCTGCCTATCTTCGTGAGCTCTGCTGCCCTGTCCTTAGTCCTAGGGGCTCTCGATCCCTCCGCTCATCTGAACAGGGACTCCTACTTGTCCCCTTTGCTCGAACCTCCACTATGCAGAATCGTGCTTTCTCGGTGGGGGGCCTCTCGACCTGGAATGGCCTTCCTCTGGAGCTTCGCCTTGTCCCTAGGACCTTCTCTCCCACGTTCTTTTCTCACCTTAAAACTGTTCCTTTTGGCCGTGCTGGAGTCGGGAGCGCCTCTGAGTAGTTTCCTTGAAGGGGCGCTATACAAATGTTCGGTATGAATGAATGAATGAATGAATCTGTTTAAGACATTCATTGGATAGGGGGATAGCAAAATAGATAACATTCCTGCCTGAAGTTTTCACGCACCGGGTTCGATTCCCGCAAAGTCCCTGGGTTTCGCTCATGCCTTCATTCCCTAGCAAAAGGTACACTTTACTATATGCTGTCACTCGTTGCCATTATTTATTATAGTCCTAAGTACTCTTTTCTACCATCATCAGCAACCCTGCACATGTATTACATCAACTACTGCCTCCCGTGAAAACTGTTTCATACTCGCTACGCCCCAGAACCCACAATAGAATAATACCTAAGGCAAACTCTCTATCTCGTAAAACATTTGTCACACGGATGCTTTATACTTAATTTTTTATATTTGATGATCTTTGTACACCAAAATGCGGTTAGCAGTTGGTTTTTCAATAAAGGATATACTTACTTACTTACTTACTTACTTACCTCAGATTTAAAGGTGTCTAGATGTAACTGCAAGGTGAACTTAGTAACATTTATGCAAATACAGAGAGAGACGCTGTTAATATTTACCCTGGACTGGCGCCACATAAATTCCCCTAATATATGAATAATAAATAAATTAGACTATGTCGAATCATAATCCATTGGAGAAGCCAGATTGAAATCCGATAGACCCGATCAGAGAAACACTGTATTCACTATAACGTTTAACTTAGACACCTTTAAATTGGAAGCAATTTACACTATATTTAAGGGGCAATTCTAAAATTATTAATTTTTGTATCTCGCCTTCCCGCCATTTTCTGCGCAAAAACTAAAGAAGCGCCCAACTGGCGAAAAATAAACTGAATCATAAGACGTTCAACAATTGAATGATGGTAAATCGTTAAAATAGTCGTATATCCGGTTGCAACCTTACCCACAGATGTCGCTCCGCTTAAATTTTCAAGCATCACATTAAATACGACGTTTCAATTCTCCACAGGCAACGAATGTCTTACTCTGTAATTGTCACTCCTCGTCGATTGGCCTCCATAGATATAACTAACGGAAAGCACCTTTTATGCAAACAAGACACGACAGCTTCCTGACCGCCAGGGGCTTCGACAAAACTAATCACATGACGTTAAAATAAGGAGTTTCCAGTCCCATGTATTTTTGGCCCTTGCCTTTCAGTTTAGACAGAGTTGAGAACATGAGACAGTAGAAATCATCTCGCAGCGTTCGTGGTTGATAGCACACCATCATTCCTGGTTGCAGGCTGGAATCCGCGGGCCTGAAGGGCGACACTGTGAGCAAGAACATTTCCGCCTTGTGATAGCGTAGATTGGGATTTTATAGATCGCATTTTTAGAACTTTTCATGTTGTTGCACATTAGCGATTCTTATTCTAAGTAAACCACGGTATGGTTCCAGAGTTTAACGACAGCTTATGACAACAATGGCCGTTTCCGTCGACAGAATTTTTCCTCATAAAATTATTACAGGTCTTTCTCAATACATAAATCCGACAGATTCTAATTCTCTCGCTTTTATAAATGGCCTGAATTTATTAGACAGGTGTTTAAGAAGCAAGCACAGCTGCGTGGTGTTAATGGTTACAGAAAATATCTACAAAATTGTTGCAGCCGGAACGTTTGGTCTTCTTGTTGACAATTTCAACACCTCTTTTAAGGTTGACTCCAGAACTATATAAAAGGGTGGAGGCGTATGAAAAACATTGTCGTCAACGGCCTTTGATGTCATAAGACGACGTTAAACTTTGGTTAAATAATAATGAAAAACATTAAGATAAACGAATGTATGCATCTCAAGGTGTCTTTTAAACTGCGCCACCCTAAATCCGTGCAAGAAGTGCTGGGTGTGCCAGTCCCATGTCTGGGAAAAAGAGGAGTGCGATACCTGAATCCATCCACACTCCTCTCCACATCCATATATTCATCCATCCATCCATCCATCCATCCATCCATCCATCCATCCATCCATCCATCCATCCATCCATCCATCCATCCATCCATCCATCCATCCATCCATCCATCCATCCATCCATCCATCCATCCATCCATCCATCCATCCATCCATCCATCCATCCATCCATCCATCCATCCATCCATCCATCCATCCATCCATCCATCCATCCATCCATCCATCCATCCATCCATCCATCCATCCATCCACCCATCGCATTCACCCAATCGGGGGAAGCTACCTTCCATGGGTCAAACTATTCCTCAGGAATTGTCTCCTTTGAAGAAGGGAAAGATTAACGACCTCCAGCCGGTCATCCTCCCACCCAATAGGAGGTCACATCTGGAAGGAGGCCTGACATCTCCCTACAACACGGAATTAACATCCCTGGATTAATATTACAAGATTGGTTACAGCCAATCGGATCTTCCAATTTATTGAACACAGAAATCCACCGAAATTAACAACTCCATCTAGCGGTGTCTGCCTCGCTTAACGTCTTAATATTTGAGACACTGTTGTGGAATGTGTGCAAGCAGAAACTAAAATGTGGTCAGCGTATTATTACAATTGTTTACGGTTGCAGCACACAGCGATATGAGGTCAATGTTTCATTACGGTGTCTAGAAATAGGAGAAAACCCGTGAAGAATTCAACACCTTATTTAGAGTTCTGTGTTTGGTAATAAATATCAAATCCTCGCCTTGCTAAACAGAATCCATGGTATCGGAATAGGTTTCGGAATTCGTCGATATTAACGATTAAGAGTTAGACTGTCAATTAAATTCCCCGAAAAACACTAATTTTGCAATTTGTGATCCACTTGCATTGATTAGCAAACGCAGCTGTAATGAGTACACCGACTGTACACTGTTAGCAGTAATATCAGACGGCGTGGGACAGGACTGGAAACACGCCTTCAAATATATTTTTAAATAACTTGTTGGCGTCACTTTTTGTTCTTCCACCATGCAGTGTGATTCTCCTTACAGATTTTATTTTAGTTATAGTTACAGTTATAGTTAATGGTTTTTTATTTTCGTTTTAGTTATAGTTATAGTTAGTATTATTTGTTAGTCATAGTTATAGTAATAGTTAATGATTTTTTTAGTTTATTTAATTTTAGTTACTACTTAGTTACAATAATTAAGGCTATAAGCAAAACTGTGCGTATTAACACGCTGTTTCACAATTTGCTAAGAGCTTAGAAAGCCGTTGAAGCGTGGGTGAATTTAGCTTCATGAATACAGGAGTTTCCAAAGTAACTGACAAATTGCATAATAAAAATATCGCATTTTTCGTTTTCATTTATGTCGAATCATCCATATTGCCCTTCCTATTTTTATTTTTTGTATTAACGATAATAAAGATGAATTTCAGTTATTATTATTTTCGTTATAGTTATAGTTATAGTTAATGATATTTTTAGTAATAGTTATAGTTAACGAAATCATTTTATTTTCGTTAACGAACATTTTTGTTATCGTTATCGTTAACGAGAATCACACTGCAATTATGTGATCTAAAGTAGGTGCCAAGCAATGTACCGTAATTAGCAGCCGACACCATTGAGCATAAAGCCCTTAGACTAGCATTTGATGTCTATTATAGTACGCAAGCCCCCACTGGCAAGCTCGCAATATGTAAATATGTTAACATTAGAAACAGTCCTGTAAGCTAACCTCGAGAAACACCCATGATAATGAAGTCTATGCGACGTCATTTTCTCAGCCTCGGCATATATAACGGGTTGCCAGTCCTCTCCCTCGCTGTCTGATCTTCCCACTGACAGTGTATGGTCGGTGTACTCATTACTTTTGGGCTGATTAGTCGGCGCAGGTGGAGCAGAAATAGCGAAAGTAATGTATGCCTTTAGCGGGATTTCAACCCACGGTCTTACGATTGACATTCTAACACTTTAATCGTTTACATCGACGAACTCTAACCGGCACAATACTAATAATTGCTAGTTCTGGATGTCGTTCTGTACTACTACTACTACTACTACCACTACTACTACTACTACTACTACTACTACTACTACTACTACTACTACTACTACCACTACTACTACTACTACTACCACCACCACTACTACTACCACTACCACTACTGCTACTACTACCACTACTACCACTACTACTACTACCACTACTACTACTACTACTACTACCACTTACTACTACTACTACCACTACTACTACTACTACCACTACTACTACTACCACTACTACTACCACTACTACTACTACTACTACTACTATTTACAACTACTACTACTACTACTACTACTACTACTACTACTACTACTACTACTACTACTACTACTACTACTACTACTACTACTACACTTTTATTATTATTATTATTATCCCACAGTTTTATTGTCGTCTTATGATATAAACACCTCTTTTATATATAACATTTTGGTATTTAAATAACCATCGGCACTTCATTTAGCTTTCTCTATCAGACTATAAATAACCGATCATTAACACATTGTTTTATCCTGCCCTTGTCGTATGTTTTACTTGTTAGTGTTCGTTAATGTCAACGGTTAAAGCGTTGGACTATCAATCGTAAGGCCCTGGGTTGAAATCCCTGTCAGGGTAGAAGTTCGTTTTGAGTTTTCTGCCCCACCTGCACCCCATAGCAAACTCAGCTGTAATGAGTACGATGACCGTATACAGTCGGTGGCAAGATGAGACAGCGAGGGAGAGGACGGACCACTCGCTCTCATCTGACGAGGCTAAGAAACTGAGTTCGCATACACTTCATACTCATGGGTGTTTCTCGAGGTGAAAGAACTGCTCTTATTCTTAACATATTTACAAATTACGAACTAGCCATTGGAATCCTCGCGAACAATAGTAGACATTTATTGCTGGTCTCAGAGCTTTAGAGACAATAGTACATACTGTTAATTGCATTGTATTAAAGTTTCCATTGTTTAATTGCGTAGTGTGGCTACCAAGGCCATTGACGACGGTAACTTATACGACTTGATGGTTGATACAAACAAAGGTAATTTGATCGCGATTATTAAAACACAATTATATAACTTACATTTGATCCGTTTTAAAGGTGTCTAACCAGATCCTTATTTCACAAAGTAGAATTCTTTACTCTGTCTAGTGAAGACTTTTGGCTGCCAGGACAGTTAACATTGACCTCGCGTTACTGTGGAACGCCAGTGTCTCAATTAGAAAATCCTCAATTTTATATTTATAGATTAGTTTCAGTCTACTTTAAAGGTGTTTAAATATATTCGTGCTTTTCATGCAATATTCTTCACTGTGTAGCGACCTCTTGTGATTGTTTGATGCCGCTGACTTCGACCTTGCCTTGTCATAGATATAAGGTGCGTGCTACAAATGTCTTCACTATTCACAATTACTATTTGTTAACATCTCTAGCAATCACAAGATGTCGCTATACAGTTATTTCGTGGTAAACTAAACATTATAAACTTAACACTCAAACCTAACACTTGTAAAGTAGCAGCGTTCTGCCTGCCCATATTGATTTGATAAGCGAAAATACAATACAATCTATGATATAATACACCAGAAATGTCATGAAGTCAACTTTTCTGCTACACCGCAGACTCATTTCGTTTCGGTAGGTGGCGCTGCCAAAATGCTATACGTTGTGAAGGTCGTATTAAACTGAACATATTTCACTTCAGTAGGTGGCGCTGCCATCGCACTATGAGCGTTAAGAGCGAGCTATTAAGTGCTGTCCAACATGCGGCCCTCGGACTGACTTTTCAAATTCTTTTCAACCGTCTTAGGACGGGTAAAAGTCTAGTTTATATTAATTGTTTACATTGTTTATTTTTTTTCTATTATGCATTATTTACATTTTTATTCGTGCTATATAGCAACGATAGCAGTAGTTGCCAGTGTTTAACGACGTCTTGTGGCTGCTGTTGACGAAGGCTATTCATTACTTTTATCTAATTAATCTCAATATCAACCTAGGAAAGTTGGTTCCTTTAACAACGCTGTTTTTTAACGAGAAACGATTTGTCTCGCCCCATTTATCCAGGCTTAGGACTGGCACTACAAAAAAGGCAGTGGTCCACTTTCCACAACTCGTTTTACACTACTGTATGTAACTGGGATAGCTGGAATAGACGCCTTTTTTATAACTTTTCAGGCATTTGCTATTTTTGAAATGTTTATCCTAAGTAAGCGTAATTCCTAGTCCGATTGACGTTCGCACAAGATAACAAAAAAATGCGAAAAAAACCCTACGCATAAAAACGAAGGATTTCTGCAACACTACTACTGCACCAAGGGTAATCACCGACGATGTGTTTATAATTAATACACCTCTTTTAAGGCTATTGACCATTCTATATAAAAGGCTTGCGTCACATAAGGGCGCAACTGCCACCCTAGCGAAGGTAATAAAAGGTCGACGTAAATAGCCAACAAAATCTGAACACACTACATGTAAGCGAGAATAATCACCGACTTTATGTTAATAATTGAACACCTCTATTAAGCTCTTCAAATACTCTATATAAAAGGATTGCGTCACACAAACGAAAGTTCTATGAAGATAACGAAGGTAGTCTATGTAAACAGTCAACGAAGCCAGAATACACTTAGTGCTCTGTACGCTAGGGTTGGCGATGGCCAAGTGAGAGGACGAGGGTTTGAATCCAGGCAGAAATTGGTTTCAAGAATTCTGTTTCACATGCACCCGCTATAGCTAACTCAATTGTAATGAGCACACTGACCGTACACGGTCGGTGGGAAGATGAGACGGCGAGGGAGTAGTAGCAGCAGCAACGGCAGTGCTAAATACGAGCAGTAGCAATGCTAAAAAGATTCTAGCAATAACAAAACTAATGAATGTAATGATGCTAATTGGTTTCGTTAAAAAGAGGCGAATAAGATAATACAAATTAATAGTCGACGGTGCAATGAATCGCTGTCTGTCTTACCGCGGTTTTCCCGCGGGGAAATTCCCCATGTCACTCTCTACTGCCCAGGCCGTTAGTAGTATCAGTTTAACGACACTGTGTGATTACAAAGATCATTGGCGTCGCCCTCCTCCATCTGTCTGTCTGTCTCTACTTGTTTTTGTCCCTTTATCTTTCTCCCTGTGTTCTAATTGGCGAGTGCCCTCTATTAGATGTCGGGCAGTTGCCATCATCCACATTAGTTTTCAGTCTTTGTGTCTGTCTGTCTCTCTCTCAGTCTTTCTCTTTCTCAGTAGCCTATCTATATATCTGATAATAAATTTATTGATACGGTATCTCTATGTGGCTTAATTTCCCTCTGTCTGTATGTCTGTCTGTCTCTCTATGTGTCTCTGTCCATCTCTCTCTGTTTATCTATCTCTCAGTATCTGCATCTGATAATATAATTCTGCGGTAGTGATGATGATGATGATAATTAATATAACAATTCTTGTCATTTGCATCGTAACAATCAGTCACCATGGCGACAGACAGCAACGTCTTACCTTCATCAGCGACATACATCTGATGTCATCCGGAAACGACGTCATAATCGGTAACTCGCGAGATGGCAGGCGTTACCATGGTAACCCAAGTCAACAGTTCAATGACTAATATGCGACCCATCTGACCAAAACCAGGCTTATGTCGCAAAATGCACTACTGAGATAAAGGCCAACATGTGGACAAATTAATTTTTAAATTTTTAGTTTTTGATAGAAGTTGATAAATAAATATGTTTTAAGCACAATAAAACTAAAATTTGTGACAAATTTTAATTTTTAGTGGTATTTTATATGATTTTGAAATAGCTATTGTTTTACCTATTCAATGACTTTTCCTGATATTTGTCATTTTCCCGCCATTAATAGCCATGCGTGGCATAAGGCTAGCATAGCAAGCATAGTATGAATAGAAAGCCCAGACTTCCCTCTATACTATCATGCAACCTTTATTCAATGTCTTTTCAAATCTAAACTAATGAGAGCGCTGAACATGGTTGCTAAGGAATTTTGCATTTGGAAATCATGCAGAACTTTAAATGCATTTTTCTCGGAATCACAACTGAACAACTGAACCAGATCTGTTGCTCATAACTTTGGCCAGAAACATGATAGAATAATAAAGTTTGTGTCATTTTAAAGGAGAGCGATTACCCTTTAAAACGGTATAATGACATTCAAATTGTAAAAAATCCCACTTAAGCCTGGTTTTGATCAGATGGGTCACATATCATCGTCGTGTCGTCAGTGGATTGTTAATCCATGAAAACAGGAAACGTCTGAAATCTTTTGAAAAAAGCGTCAGTTCTCAAACACTTGCAGTAGCTTAGACACCGTTAAAACGGTAATAAACTGCCATATAAAAGGAGGGAACACGATAGGCGAGTAATGATAGAGAATGCACTTAGAAACTTCTACTTGAGAATGCGTTGAATAGCTGTATATAGTAGGACACTGTATTCGATTGCTTAGAGCACTCTCCTCGTATAGCACGGAGACTTCGGGTTCGATCCTCCTTTCTTAAGACGGTTACTGTGTAGGGACCTTAATTCAGTCTTTCATTCACAATTGCTTAGCGCCATCGATTGATGCTTCGCCATTAGACAGTGGCGCTTAATAAAATGTCCCGTAGTAGACACTTATGCGGGTAATGGATTCATCCAAAGTTCCTTTCTGCACTGGATCACTACATCGCAGGACTTGCCGTTTGCTAACGACACTGTGTCATATCAGAGATGATTATCGTCGTCCCCCTCCTGTTTCCAGGCTTAGGACTGGCACTGCCGCATGGAAACAAAGTTTAACGATATCTTATGCCAATAAAGGCCTTTTGTGTCGACACAAAGTAATTTTCAACCGTTCTCGCCGTTCTTATGCAATAACATAACATAGCTATACCACATAGAAATTCAGGTCATATGTCTATTTTAAGGGCCTACTTCTTTGACCTACATCTAAGGCCTATTTCTTAGGTCTACTTCTACTCTAACAGTTGTTTCTGTTGTCTTGTTGAACGCGATTCTTCTTTCTCGTCATTCTTCTTCTTTCGTTTCGGTTCAGTTCCGCTTGCGCCTGAAAACCTCTCTTTTTACCAGTGAACACGCTGACCCGGGTCTGGAACGCCTCTGAATATAGTGGCGCTATATAAATGTTCGATTACGATTACCATGTCAGATCAAAAATGGAGAACAGACAAACGATAAGGTATGGACAGTCTTATATAACATGAGAGGAATGTGTTAAAAAGGTGTTTAGCATCAGACATTACTCATGACCTCGTTGGTTCCTATCATTGAGGTACATGATTGTATATCTCATATGTTCCTATAGTAAATCCAAGGCCCTTTATACATCGCAGGACTTTCCGTTCACTTACCCTACCAAATACACTGCCTAGTGACATAGACACTTGTGCACAAATAACTCGCCCAGGGGTGTTGTGTTGAACCCTCATCCAAGTTTGTTAACGATTAATGATTCGTAATTGTGTATTGGCGCTTAATAAATGCATAAGAATATCACTAATAATAAAGAGACCGTTTTGTGCGATGATCTTGGCTTAGTGCAAATCGAAACTCCATTTTGGGGATAAAGTCGAGGAACACTCTACTTAGACACCTTTAAAACGTAATCGACCGAAGCAATATAAATATGAAACACGATAACATAACAGATGCTGAATACCATAGTAAGTCACGGGATACGATTGTAACGCAGAGATTACGGGTTGGATCCACCTATCTTACTGTGTATGAAGTTTGACCAAGTCCTTCACTCACAATTCTTAAGAGCCATCGATTGATTCTTTGTCATTATATAGTGTCGCTTAATAAATGCATAGGAATAATCTGGCTCTAATAATAATAATAATAATATTTTTTCTTTACATAACAACGCTGTACATTTTACATGTTATGCAATTGAAATCTTAACTACTAACAGAACAGACAGCTTGCAATACAACGGCGCTAATAGCAGCCTACAAAGCATATCCGCCCAACGGGGGCTCGAACTCGGTACCTCTCGGTCTCTGTGCCAGATGTTTTCCAATGCGCCACAGGCCCCACCCCCTACTCTACAATACTTAAGAAAAATCAGTTTGTATAAGATGCGTAGAAACTGTTTCCACTCACCTTTGACTCTAACCGGCATTTCATCTGCTGCGGAACTGTTTGGTGCCAAGCGATGCTCAAACAGGTGGTCAGTGTCTCTGCCTCTTTTCTCAGCATCCGATGCTAAGCTTCAGTGATATCCACAGCGATGCTGCTCGATCGATGAGGGCGACTATCTTAGTTGGCTTCAGTCTCAACCAGGCTACCAGCGCTGCCTTTACTCAGTACAACTGTTGTGGGCGCAGGGAATTTAAGAACTTGGAGAACGGGTTTGAGACATCATTACCTGCGATGGATCATTTAGACGTCTTTAAAATGATGTGGACCGACACTATATAAATTTGAGACAGGATAGCCTATAGGCTACGTATCAATAATATGTACTGCGTTACGTTATCGAAACGGTGAGAATTGTTCAAATATTACACACCTCTTTTAAGGTCTTTGAAAGTGCTATAAGTAAGAGCAGCTTCTCAACAACGAGTTAAGTACTGGACCATGTAAGTGTAAATAGAGTTAATAATAATAATATCTTTTCTTTAATAAGCGCCTGACAGACGCACTGCGCTGTACATTTACATGTTATGCAATTTAAATCTTAACTACTAACAGAACAGACAGCTTGCAATACAACGGCGCTAATAGCAGCCTACAAAGCATATCCGCCCAACGGGGGCTCGAACTCGGTACCTCTCGGTCTCTGTGCAAGTTGTTATCCAATGCGCCACGGGCCCCCCGTTCGTCGATGTTAACGATCAAAGCGTTAGACTGTCAGTAGTACGGCCGGAGTTTGAAATCCCCAATAAAGACATACATTAATTTCGCTTTTTCTGCTCCACCTGCGCCCACTATCCAACTCAGCTGTTATGAGTAGGCCTACACTGTCAGTGGCAATATCAGACGGTGTGGGAAAGGACTGG
This sequence comes from Aporrectodea caliginosa, assembly GCA_020284085.1. Lineage (NCBI taxonomy): Eukaryota > Metazoa > Annelida > Clitellata > Crassiclitellata > Lumbricidae > Aporrectodea > Aporrectodea caliginosa. The sequence goes on along the minus strand of JACEVL010000264.1, from coordinate 109,562 downwards.
CCACACGCCCTCATATGCCGAGGCTGAGAAAATGAGGTCTCATGTGCTTCATATCCATGGGTGTTTCTCGAGGTAAGTTTAAACTTCAAACGACTGTTCATATTCTTAGCATTTACAAATTACGTACTACCCAGTGGGGCCTGCGAGCAATGGTAGACATAAATTGCTAGTCTACGAGCTATAGACACAATAGTTTCTGCTGCTTATTACATTATATAACAGTTTCTGTTGCTTAGCGACATCTTGTGGTTAAAATCGATGTCGACGGCCTTCGTTGACACCGATTTTATATCACTCGATTCCCAGTACAATACTACTACTACTAATAATAATATTCGTTTATTCTGACACAAGTTAACATGACCGCAGCCTGTTTACAAACGTTATGGAGTGCAACGGGAATACGTAAACGCCGCTTAAGTATCAAAGTATATATAGCATAAAATTGAATTATTATAAAGGTGTCTAAACAGATCTTTTATTTTCAAGTAGCAAAATACATTGCCTAACGACATCTTGAAACATAGGTATTCTAAGTCAAACGGTTGGCATTTATAGCTTTGATTGAATCAATTTTAATAGCTCTCTTCTTTTATAACTGAAATGGCCTGAATGTATTAAAACGTTGTCTAAAAATCAATCATAGTTTGTGACGCATAGGCTGCGAAACATACCATCCTGTGAGCGTTGTAGCCACACTAGCATCGACTGTAGCCAGAACCCTTTCTTACCACAGATGCCATTCAACAAATAATGCATAGGCTGGCGATACAAGTAGACTGAGTAGACTGTCTTGAAGGGGCGCTATATAAAACTACTGTAATAACAATAATAACAAGCAGTCAAAGACTGGCACCGATGCGAGCATCAAACGCACAGCTTCAGGACCACGGCAGAAGCACAGCGGCTGAAGGTCGTCGTTGGCAGTTTAAGTGCTTAAAGCAGTGATGGACACAGCACTGACTCAGAATACTCGTATCAACAGTTACGTGGATGATCTCGATACCTCTTTAAACGTTCCTAGCTTTATTATAATTATGGGTATTTATGCAATATTGCCACACCTCTTTTAAAGTGTTTCCAACAAATATTTAAACATGCTGCGTAAAACCCTGGCAATCAAAATTCCATCAGAGTTGGAATGTAACTTTAAAATAAGGTTTTATAATAATCTGCAAACAACAATACTAATTGTAATTGTACACGATGACAATTATCTAGCGCCATATCAGTACTAATCACGTACACTGGTTATTGCTAATTTTCATTAAGAAAAATGTTCATCAATATACAGATAACGAAAGTCATACATGGATCCCAACCAACCGGGTCCAATCCACACTAATACTTGACCCCCATTGTAATGAACGAGGTCAGGCGATGTAGTCACAGCCGATGATGCACGTTAGCCTAACCGCCAAGCCGTCACTCGTTGATGGTTGAAGTTAGTAAAAGAAAATATCGCCAAAACTTCTTCATTTGCATGTTGATAATTTAGACACCTCCTTTAAGGTTGACTCCAATGTTATATCCAATGCTTGATACAGGTAAATACATTCATATCATTTAACCCAACTCAAAACCTCCGAAGACGTCTTCTAAGTAGTGCCAGTCCCAAGCTACATTATCGCTACCATAATCATTATTTACTTTCATTATTATTATTATCATCATCATTGCAGTAGCTATAAAATATCAACCATGAAATGCGACACGAAAATTGGTTAACCCTAATTCCATTATTATATAACCGCTTTGGAGATTTTTCTTAAGGTGTCTAAGGCGACCAGTGCATCAACGTTATATAAATAATATATATTTAAACAATTATTTTAAATAATATTAATATTTATTTATTTTAGATAATAATAATAATAATAATAATAATAATAATAATAATAATAATAATAATAATAATAATAATAATAATAATAATAATAATAATAATAATAAATGCAAACCCTGCCATAGTAGAATCCAACGGCCATCATGGATTCTCTTGCATCAACGACGTGATTGTTGGGGCCGGTCACGTCCAAATTTGCTTGTCATAGATTCAAGGTGTATGTTACAAATCTCTTCATTATTCGCATTATTATTTGGTAACATCCCTATCAATCACAAGAGGTCGTGGTAAACTAAACATCGTAAACTTAACACTCAAACCTATCACATGCAAAGGAGCAGCGTTCTGCCTGCCCCTATTCATTGGATAAGCGAAAATACAGTACAATACAATCTACTATAATGCCAGAAAGTCAACTTTTCTGCTACGCTATAGATTCATTTCGCTTCGGTAGGTGGCCCTGCTAAAATCCTATACGTTACGAAGATCGATGTAAACAGGAGTCATTTCACTTCAATAGGTGGTGCTGCTATCGCACTACGCACTAGGAACATTGTCACCCATGGATGTTTTCTGTTTGCATTCAGTAGGTGGCACTGCTATTGCGCCATACGCGTTCAGTGAGGCCCCGGGTTGATATTTCAAATTGTTTTCATCCGTCTTAGGACGGGCAAACAACTTGTTTATATTAATTGATTTCATTTCTTTCTATTATGCATTATTTACATTTGCATTAGAACTATGTAACAACGATAACAGTATTTTCAGCGTTTAACGACATCTTGTGGCTGACTTAATTAGCCATCGACGAAGACTTTATTCAGCACTTTTATATAATTAATCTCAATATCAAGTAGCCATCGTTTAGCGAAGCTGTTTTTCGACAAAAACGATTAGTCTCCTCCCCTTTATCCTGGCTAGGACTGGCACTATCGAAAACAGCATTTTTTCGAATTTCCACAATACGTTTTACACTACCTAAACCCGAACCCTGAGCAATACTAGCAGTGATGTGAACAATGGCAGAAATTAAGCCATTGTATTTGGTTTCATGACCCCGATCTCCAAGATAGGCAATTATCCAATTGTGATGAGTATTTATTATTAGGTTGACGTCTGGTTTCTCTGACTTATCGAGTTAGTCGCAAAAAAATTATAATAACTCAGTGTGTCCCATCCTCATAAAATTATATCGTCGTTTGGATCCGTTTTAAAGGTGTCTAAGATTGCCTTCTGGTTTCTCTGACTTTCGTATTTCTATTTGGTCTCTCAAATGAATTAGATGGTTTTGACTATGAATTCATACAAGCCATTTGATAAGATTGGATAAGATTAGATAATATTTTATTATATTAGTTTAAATTAACTTAGATAAGATTAGTTCAGATTAGCTTAGATAGTCTTGAGAAGTTACGTAGTAATCCTGTTGTTCTATTCTTCGTCGCTTGGTTGGGTAGTGGCGCCTTCTGCCACGTGACACGGTATCCGTTGACTGGTGCATCGGACAGCGGATGACCCCTGCTGACCCTTGGTGCGATGTACTGATTATGAAACTATAATACACGCAGGGTCAGTAAATGTGATTCTGATGAGCTGAGCAATTGTGAGTGAAGGACTTGCTGAATGGGGAAGAGGATCGAACCCTGTACTCTCCGCATTACAAGGCGACCGCTCTAACCAATCGGTATTCGATATCACGGGTGTGGTAACTCGGATCCGGTACATCAGGGTAACTCGTGTTTGGTTATTCATGAATAATATTCATGTATAATATTAATTTCATGATTTATTGAACAATTGAATCATTAGCGCATTAACTCAATAATTCGTCAATTATTTAATTAATTAATTCATCATTTGGCCAGCAAAACAGTCAATCAATCAATCAATGAACCTATCAATCGATTACCTCTGCTGACCTGAGTGCCATGGTGTTTGATAAAGCCTCATCAAAAGCACAGCGATTCAGAGGACCAGTACACAAGAATTTTGTCAACCGTTGCGTTTCTCAGAGAACCAGCGCCACCTAGGTAAGAACATTGAAGATAAGGCAAGGTATGGTAAGTTCCGCTCATACCAGACAACGACCAATAATGAAAATGATAAAAATTAAAACAATAATAAAATAGTAATGATGATGACATAAACGAAGGTGATAAAAATAATAGCAGAAGTTGTGGTGATAATAGTAGTAGTAGTAGTAGTAGTAGTAGTAGTAGTAGTAGTAGTAGTAGTAGTAGTAGTAGTAGTAGTAGTAGTAGTAGTAGTAGTAGTAGCAACAGTAGTAGTAGATTGAACGTCCTATCGTATGCTCAATTTGCACACCTTTTAAACGCTATTAGATAGGGCTATATATAATGGGTACAATCCCATTGCCAAAAATAATCTTTGTCGGCGGAAACGGCCTATGTTGTCATAAGCTGCCGTTAAACTGTGGATCCATCCATCAATGCATACAATTTCTTCTGATCCACGAGCCTTTAAGCCACACTAATCTATTATTATAAGCGAAAGTCTAATTATTCTGTCCTTCCGCACGCTTTTTTGTCCGGCTAAAGGCTCCGAAACGGAACGGTTTAGCGATTTGAAAAAATTTACCAAACATTATTACGCCACGTCTAGGTCAACGCGACTATTTTCAGCTCGCAATTTTATTTAAACGCCGATATATGGCCATTTTAAATTTCCAACTTTTACGACGAGGCTATCTTATAATAGTATGCCATTCGTACACGTCACGCATGCTAACTATGCAATCTTACGTCACACGGAGCATGTAGGTCAACGCTCTGATTCGCAACCAATCACGATGACCGTTTATTTCAAATCAGAAGTGGTCACGCCCACGGCTAAATTTATAGGTCATCGGACTTTAAAATTCGCCAATGCAACGCTTTAGGGATACGAAATTTTTAACGAACGTTTTCATTTGAATTTCTATAGATCTCAACCCAACTTTATTTCACCTCAAAATTTACTTTAGATTCCGATATTTGGACATTTAAGTTTCGATGTGGTCATAGTCTGTTTGCACATCGTTAAATCCAAATTCACGGGCGCTGACGAAGATGTCGTTAAATTCAAATACACGGGCGCTGAGGAAAACCCGGGCGAACGCCGGGTAAAAACTGCTAGTTAGCAATAAAAACAGCAATAGCAGTAACATCAAAAAAAGAAAGTGATGAAAAAGATTATGATGATGATGATGATGATGATGATGATGATGATGATGATGATGATGATGATGATGATGATGATCATGATGATGATGATGATATTATAAATAATAATAATAATAATAATAATAATAATAATAATAATAATAATAATAATAATAATAATAATAATAATAATATTACGTATGTAATAACGTGGCGCCACCTTGTATTTGGTGACTTGAACTGTTGTGTCTTTTGGTGGTTGCCACTGGACCATAATGGTCACGTGGCCTTCAAGGAAAGTGACGTCACTCTTCGTCATGTCAGACGGAGGGTCTGGCATTGTCGTTACGCAGCAACTAACTAACAAAGCATGAAATTGATCGATGTGCTCAATTTCGACACCTTTATTAAGCTTGATCGTTTATTATATGTAAGAGAGGATCCTGATTGGCCGAGTGGGTTGGTAGCCCGCTCTCCACGCCGGCGGCCCGGGTTCGATTCCTGGTCGGTCGGTTTATCAGAGATTAATTTATCGGATCTTTACTGCAGGTGGCTCGGTCGCAATAGAAACGTGGAGTACAAGGTTGCTTTCTGCCTCCGACACTAATCATCTTCGATATGAAAAAGTGTCGTTAAGCCGAAATACAACACAATTATATGTAAGAAGATCACCGATTTACGTACGATACTTCACGCTCCCATTTCTTCTTCTAGACCCTAAGAAACGTACTTCCTGACCAGTGAACATTGCACAAATAAATATCATTGTTAAAATGTAGAGACGCGGAACCACTGGCTTCTTTGGAGACGTGGGAGAATTGAGTTTAGAGGGATGTAGGCAATTAGGGGGCGTGACACCGAAATAAAAGCTAATTAATATACGCTTATATAATACTAGCCACTTATGCATACATATGCCACAGTGTCTTCATGTTCCACTGTAACTTTATATAAATGTATATTAGATATCCGTATGTCGAATTATAATTCTTGTTTATTAATGTTGCTCTTTACCGGATACTGTTCACACATTTGATAAGCAGAAAACTGCTTTAAAATCATTTTGGCTTACAGTTTCATTTACATGTGGATCGTGGCGTAAAATGATTTGTGACATAACCAATCGTAATAATCGATAGCAATTAATAATTATTATCTACTAATCAATTAATAACGCATATATAAGGTATTAAAAATGCGCCCACGTTTGCTTTGATACACAAATAAATAATTAACGGCTGTTAACCGGATTCTTAATTTTTTAAAGATTACAGTTACTTCGACGTCTAATCATGTCGAGAAGTGATAAATAATTAAAAATTAATTAACATACTAGAGAAAATAAGGACACGTGCGAGCAAAAGCCAGTGAGAAATATTTTTACCGGAGATCGACAATCTTCGCTGCAAAGGTCGATGTTAACGAAGATCTGATCACACGGTTGAGAACACTGGATGTAATAGTTTTAAAATATGGTTTAAACACCTTTATTTATAATATCAGCAACAGTATTGTTTCAATGACTGACATTAAAATGAATAATTATAAACTCCGCCACTGCTCGTACTCTGGCATTGCTAGACCCGGGCCTGGAGAAAGGAGGAGTGACGCTGATTATCTTTGTTACGACAGTGTCGTTAAGCAACAATTAACCTAACTTAAATAATTATTGCAAAGCTATCCGACTTTTCTAGCCATTGGTTAATTGCATTTTGTAGCCGCAAGGCCTTTGTCATCCAGTTTACAATATTTTTCGCATTCATTTTTTTATTTATTACAAAGTTTAACTTCGTCGTATCACATCAAAGGCTGTTGTCGACAATTTGAAAGCATACACTGCTGTTAAACGACACTGTGCAATAATTAGTGTATTTCGCCCTCCTAATCTATTCAGACTTGGGACTGGCACTACCAGAGTATTTAAAGTTTTAATAATACCTGAATACTTATTACAAATGCAATTTCATTCAAAAATTGTGTTTTAAATGTTCATAAATCTCAATTAATATTTGATGTATTCCCCGTGCAACGACGTCTTGCGACTGTACAGCTGTAAAAAACCGACTTCGATCATATTTATACGTCAGGACTACTTATACGGAATATTTTCATTGTAAAAGAGGTGTCTAAAAGATCGATCATCAGAGTTGAATTTTTACATTGTTATTTGTTATACAACGACATATATTGGCTGCTGATTTTATTCTAAATTTATTCTGATCTAATTTAATCCGTACGGAGAAAGGGATTCCATGCCTCTCACCATGCCTATTCAACAGCAAGGCAGAGATGGCTATGACGTTGGAAGGTACACATCATGTTTAAAGATAAATGTAATGACTTTCAAAGAGTCGTTTTCGCAATGCACTAACCATCAATAGTGAACTCTCTTCTGGCAAACGTTTCCTCTGTGAAGTCTGTTCTGGCCTCCAGATCTCAAATAAAAACTCACCATTTTCTAGACTCATAATTATACTCTGTACATTCTCTGACTCCCATCTTCTCTTTCGATTGAACTCACCTGGAACTTGACTTGCACAACGGATTAGATTGGTGTATCCAGTCTTTTTGTTGGTTGGTTGGTTGGTTAGTTGCTGTTTAACGACGCTGTGTCGCTAAAAATGATAAGCGTCGCCCTCCTCCTTTATCCAGGCTATAGACTGGCAGAAAGTTACATTTATTTATTACATTTATTATGAACCAGCGTTCTTGAACAGCAACTATCTCCAAAATGCAGCAAGCGTATGACGATACTGATTTTAATTTGTTAATTTAGAACACCTTTTAAAAGCGATTACTTTCACTATAAGAAAGCAAACGCTTAAAAGAAAGCTATTTCGTCCCTCACGGTCGTGTGCCCTAATTGTGAACGCAATCGTTTTTAAATGGTGCCAAAAATTAACAGATGGATGGATGGATGGTTGGATGGATGGATGGATGGATGGATGGTTGGATGGATGGATGGATGGATGGATGGTTGGATGGATGGTTGGATGGATGGATGGATGGTTGGATGGATGGATGGATGGATGGATGGATGGATGGATGGATGGATGGATGGATGGATGGATGGATGGATGGATGGATGGATAGATGGATGGATGGATGGATGGATGGATGGATGGAAAGTTTTAATCATTCACTATTATTGTTTGTCTGTTTTGCTGAATGTCTGAAAAACTTCAGACATTGCTGTCACTTGTGTGCAAGAAGAACCCATAATTATTGTGGTCGGTGTCTTACAATGTCTTACAATTAATGTATGGAAGCAGCACACACCAATGCGAGTGTCAATGTTTTACAACAGTGTCTAGAAGTAGCAGAACGTCTGATGCTAGAGATAGGTGAATGGTAACACACTGGTGTGAAGAACAGAACATCGTGTAGGAAGCGAGATCCATACTTGCTACCTCATAAGGTTGACTCAGTCTGGCGTTGTTAAAATGAGCAGTAGGACAGATGGGTGCCTTGCATGGCTGCCATATAGTTAAATTCTACTCCTGTTACACTTGTTGTTGTCTGTTAATATTATATCATGTTATCTAACTGTTTACCTATCAGTTTGAATTAATAAATTAATTAATATTGCTATTATTTATTATTATGATTGCTTCAACACCTCTTTCAAATATTCCCATTTCGTCATTTAGAAACTTTTTAACACCTTCTTCAGCGTTATTTCGCACACTATAAATAGTCGATAACTAGCACTCACTTTATTCTGATTCCTGACAGCTGTTTTACTGGCTAGTGTTCGTCAATGTCAATCCACTATCCATCCATCCATCCATCCATCCATCCATCCATCCATCCATCCATCCATCCATCCATCCATCATCCATCCATCCATCCATCCATCCATCCATCCATCCATCCATCCATCCATCCATCCATCCATCCATCCATCCATCCATCCATCCATCCATCCATCCATCCATCCATCCATCCATCCATCCATCCATCAATCAATCCATCCACCCATCCATCCATCCACCCATCGCATCCACCCAATCGGGGAAGCTACCTTTCATGGGTCCAACTATTCCTCAGGAATTGTCTCCTTTGAAGAAGGGAAAGATTAACGACCTTCAGCTGATCATCTTCCCACCCAATAGGACACATCTGGAAGGAGGCGTCACATCTCCCTACAACACGGAATTAACATCCGAAGATTAATATTACAAGATTGGTTGCAGCCCATCGGATGTTCCAATTGAACACAGAAATCCACCGAAATGAACAACTCCATCTAGCGACGTCTGCTTAGCTTAACGTTTGAACACTTCCTATACCGTTGTGTGAAATGCATGCAAGCAGAAACTATAATGTGGTTGTGGTATTATTGCAATTAATGTATGGAAGCAGCACACACCGACGATACGAGGTCAATGTTTCCTTACAGTGTCTAGAAATAGCAAAACACCCGTGATGAATTCAACACCTCATTTAGCGTTCTCAATTTTGCAATAAATATCCTATCAGTAGCACATTGTTAATTTCTACTGTGGTTGTCTAATTCACGGCTCAGGCGTTGGTCGATATAACCGATAAATATCTAGACTGTCAAGTTTTAAATATTAAATATTAGGCCGTATGTTCAAATCTCCAAACTAATATCGCTGCTTATGATTCGTGCTCTTTGACTAGCCAACTCAACTCTTATGAGTACACCGACCGCACTCTTTTAGAGGTAATATCAGACGGCGTGGGTAAGGACTGGCCACACGCCCTCTTATGCGGAGGCTGAGAAAATAAGTTCGCATGCGCTGCATATCCATCGGAATTTCTCGGGCTTAGTGAAAGCTTTTAACAAATATATACCTAATCTTAGCATATTTACAAATTACGAGTTTGCCAGGGTTGGCCTGCGAACAATGGTAGACATAAAATGCTTGTCTGCGAACTACAAACACAATAGTATCTGCTGCTAGTTACATTATAATTATTTTTTTATTATTAACGTTTCCTTTGTTTAGCGACATCTTGTGGCTTACAAAGCCGTTGACATGGACTCTTATTGTCTTGACTTTCTGTAAATCGAAGGGTGACAGTCAGTTTATTATTAAAATATATATATATAACTAAAATTGATTCGTTAAAAAGGTGTTCGAACGGACTTTGTATTTCACGTGGCCAAATATTCACTGCCTAACGACATCCTGTGAACCACATACCCTTTTAATCAATTTACTGGATATTGCGTGGATCCTCAGTTTAACGGCAGCTTATGACAACATTGGCCGTTGCCGCCGACAAAGATTAGTTTTTGGCATATTACAGCTCAACTGGATATTGCAGGCTAACGGTTGCTATTTATAGCTTAGCTTCAATCCATTTTAAGGGTGTTTAAAAGGACCCGTGTATTTCATGCAATAGTCTTCGCTGCCCTCTTGTGGTTGCTATTGCCGTTGACGTCGTCCTTCGCTTACCATGGATGCAATGTGTATATGACAATGTTTTTGATTATTCACTATTATTATTTGTCTGTTTTGCTGAATGTCTGAAAAACTTAAGATTTTGCTGTGAAATGTGTGCAAGCAGAACCCATAATTATTGTGGTCGGTGTATTACAATGTATTACAATTAATGTATGGAAGCAGCACACACGATACGAGGGTCAATGTTTTACTACAGTGTCTAGAAGTAGCAGAACGTCTGATGCTAGAGATAGGTGAATGGTAACACACTGGTGTGATGAACAGAATATCCTGTAGGAAGCGAGATCGATAAGGCTGACTCAGTCTGGCGTTGTTAAAATGAGCAGTAGGACAGATTGTATTCAAACATTTATAAAGCGCCTCTCATAGGGTGAACCATTCAGAGGCGCTCCCAGTGCGCAAGGCCAAGGAGAAGAAAAAGGCTTTGAGAAAAGCAAAGGTGGAAGAGAGGTTACTAGCTAGAACGAGAGCGAGTGGATGGAGACAGCGCATTCCAAAGAGAGGGACCAATTGAGGTAAAGAACCGGGAGTGAGCCATAGCTGTTCTAGTATGAGGAACTATAGAAGCTCAAGTCTGTTTGATGAGCGTAGTGGTCGATGGGAGGAGGCTGAAAGGGGCCGGAGTAATACATCAGCTAGATATTTTGGGCAAGACCCCTTTGTGCCTTGAAGACTAAAATGAGGCTTTTGAATTTAATGCGAGCAGAGAGAGGAAACCAGTGCAGTTATTCAAACATGAAAGTAAAAATGTGAGAGTACCGTGGTAGGCATGCTATTAATCTGGCGGCAGCATTTAGGACCGACTGAAGAGGTGAAAGACAAACCTTAGGAAGACCAATGAGAAGAGAATTACAGTAATCAATTCGGGAGCATAATCATGAAAGCATGAACCAGCGTGGTGAAAACAGAAGATGAGACAGAACGCCGAACAGCCGTAAGACAGATGGGCGCCTTGCATGGCTGCGATATAGTTAATTTCGACTCCTCTTACATTTGTTGTTGTCTGTTAATATTATGTCATGTTATCTAACTGTTTACCTTTCAGTTTGAATTAATAAATTAATTAATATTGCTATTATTTATTATTTCTATTACACCTCTTTTAAATAGTTCCGTTTCGGCATTTGGAAAAATGTCAACACCTTCTTTAGAGTTATCTATCACGCTATAAATATCCGATCACTAACACTCATTATTTTTATCCTGATCTATTGTACTGGATAGTATTGTATTGTATTGTATTTGAACACTTGTTATAGCGCCCCTACCAGATTTCCCATTCAGAGGCGCTCCCGACTACTGCGCGAACGCTGAATCAGAGTTTCAGTTATATTATATTATATATTATATTACAGTTATACATAAAAATTAATCTCTGATAAACCGACTCGACCGGGAAGCGAACCCGGGGCGCCATCGTGACGAGCAGGCTACCAACCCACTCGGCCACTCAGGATAGTGTTCGTCAATGTCAACGGGTCAAGCGTTGGACTATGAATTGCAAGGCCGTGGGTTGAATCCCTGCCATGGTAGAACTTAGTTTTGAGTTTTCTGCCACACCTGCACCCCATAGCAAACTCAGCTGTAATGAGTACAATGACCGTATACAGTCGGTGGTAAGATCAGACGGCGTGGGAGAGGACTGACCACTCGCTCTCATCTGCCGAGGCTAAGAAACTGAGTTCGCATACACTTCATACTCATTGGTGTTTCTCGGGGTGAAAGAACTGCTCCTATTCTTAGCATATTTACAAATTACGAACCCCGCGAACAATAGCAGACATTTATTGCTGGTCATTAACACATTGTTTTATCCTGACCCTTGTCGCATGTTTTACTCAATTCAACACCTTCTTTTCCTTTCCTTATCACGCAATAGATATCTGATCTCTAGCACTCATCTTATCCTGTCTCTTATTTTATAGGCCTAATTATATAGTGTGCGTCGATATAAAAGCGCTGGACTATGAATTGCAAGGCCGTATGTTGAATCCCTGCCAGGGTAGTACTTAGTTTTGAGTTTTCTGCCACACCTGCACCCCATAGCAAACTCAGCTGCAATGAGTACAATGACCGTATACAGTCGGTGGCAAGATGAGACAGCGAGGGAGAGGACTGACCACTAGCTCTCATCTGCCGAGGCTAAGAATTTGAAGTCGCATGCACTTCAAACTAATGAGTGTTTCTCGGGGTTAAAGAACTGCTCTAATTCTCAACATATTTACAAATTACGAGCTAGCCAGTGGGGATCCTCGCGAACAATTGTAGATATCTATTGCTGGTCTCAGAGCTTTAGAGACAATAGTACCTGCTGTTAATTGCATTGTATTAAAGTTTCCATTGTTTAATGGCGTGGTGTGGCTGCCAAGGCCATTGACGACGATAACTTATACGACTTGATGTTGATACAAACAAAGGTAATTTGATCGCGATTATTAAAACACAATTATATAACTTACATTTGATCCGTTATAAAGGTGTCTAACCAGATCCTTATTTCACAAAGTAGAATTCTTTACTCTGTCTAGTGAAGACTTTTGGCTGTCAGGACAGTTAACATTGACCTCGCGTTACTGTGGAACGCCAGTGTCTCAATTAAAAAATCCTCAATTTCATATTTATAGATTATTTTCAGTCTACTTTAAAGGTGTTTAAATATATTCGTGCTTTTCATGCAATAGTCTTCACTGTGTAGCGACCTCTTGTGATTGTTTGATGTCGCTGACTTCGACCTTTGCTTATCATAGATATAAGGTGTGTGCTATAAATGTCTTCACTATTCACAATTACTATTTGTTAACATCTCTAGCAATCACAAGAGGTCGCTATACAATAATTTCGTGGTACACTACATTATAAACTTAACATTCAAACTTAACACTTGTAAAGTAGCAGCGCTCTATCTGTCCCTAATTGATTTAATAAACGAAAATACAATAGAATGCGATCTATGATATAATACAACAGAAATGCCATGAAGTCAACTTTTCTCCTACGCCACAGACTCATTTCGTTTCGGTAGGTAGCGCTGCCAAAATTCTATACGTTGGGAAGGTCGTAGTAAACTGGACTTATTTCACTTCAGTAGGTGGCGCTGCCATCGAACTGTAAGCGTTAATAGCGAGCTATTATGTGCTGTCCAACATGCGGCCCCGGACTGACTTTTAAAATTCTTTTCAACCGTCTTAGGACGGGCAAAAATCTAGTTTATATTAATTGTTTTCATTGTTTATTTTTTCTATTATACATTATTTAGATTTGTATGTTACAACGATAGTTCCAGTGTTAAACGACTTCTCGTGGCTGACTCGGCCGTTGACGAAGACTTTATTCGTTATTTTAATCTCATAAATCTCAATATCAACCTAGGTAAGTTGGTTCCGTTAAAGGACGCTATTGTAACGAAAACGATTGGACACCTAACCTTTATCCAGGCTTCGGACTGGCACTACCAAAAACGACAATGGTGGAGTTTCCACATCATAAGTTTACACTACTGTATGTAACTTGGATTTTACAGATCGCATATTTAGAACTTCTCATCTAATGTTTGCCCTGAGTAATGCGTTCGTGCAACAAAATACGAAAAAACCCTTCGCATAAAAACGAAGGACATCTTCAAAACTACTACTGCAGCGAGGGTAATCACGGACTTTTTGCTAATAATTTAAACACCTTTTAAAGCTACTAAACACTCCATATAAATGGAATGCGTCGCACAAAAGTTGCAACTGTCAGTTCAACGAAAATGACGAAAGGGTCGACGTAAAAAGCCAATGAAGCTGAACACACCAAATAATTTGTACGCGTAATAGTGTAGTGGTTAGTGTGATGGACTGTCGAATGAGAGGTCGAGGGTTGAAAGCCCAGAGCAGAAATCGGAAACCAAATTTCTGCTCCACATACGACCCCTAGCCAACTCAGAACCTCTGAATGGCTTGACCTTTTTGTTCCCCGTGTTAGAACCACAATGGCTCAATCCAGATCCTTTGTGCCCATAGGTCCCTCTCTATGGAATGGACTTCCTCCTCCTGTACGCTCTACAATTCCCTCTGGTAGCATCTCTTCCTCTTTCTCTCACCTTAAAACCTTCCTTTTTTCTCGGGGTACCTCGCACTGGGAGCGCTTCTGAAAGGCTTATTCCATGGGAAGCGCATTATAAATGATCAGATACAATACAATACAATACAAACGCAATTGTAATGCATACACATTCGGTGGGAAGATGAGAAGACGAGGGAGAGGACCGGCCGCCCGCTATCTTATGCCAAGGGTAATTATTATTGTCATCATTTTATTGCTATTATTATTAATTCAGGAATAATTATACTTCAGAATCTCACTAAGTAATTCACTACGTAAAGAAATATTATTGTATTTGGTATGCGGCAGTTTCACTTATAATGATATAAAGCCCCTTAAAAGCGGTGTCTAAAAATATCAGAAGAGAATTGCAACATTAGTAATAATGATTATAGTGTTTTGTTTCAAGCGTTTATCGTGACTTGTCCGTAGCCATTGGATATTAACTGTCTAATAATCATCTACGTTCTGTCTTTTGCTCTCAAGAACTAAACTGTTTGCATTTGATTGCCATTTGTAGCCTTTCGATTCCTTCGTTTTTTTTACCTTTACAGATTAAGAACGTCCCATTAATCGCGTATGGCCTTTTTTCATCCTTATATAGCAAAGGTTGCCACCGTTTTAAAGGTGTCGAAGGCTGTTTAGTTACGACACTGTTTCTTTACAAAGATGGAGAAAGGACGGCGACGTTAATCATATTTCTAATGACATAGTGTCGTTAGGAAGCAACTAACTTAACTTTGATCTGTATTCTGTCATACGAACTGTGGGAACTGTTCAAAAATAAAATTTATGTTATCATAAGATTTCTATAAACGTTAGATCCATCCATCCAGCCTGTATGTTAATTGTAAATTAGACTCAATTTATAGGTATATAAGTATGTAATGTCCAACAGCAACAATTTACACATTTACTATAAGTAAAAAGCAGAAGAGCTGTTAGAACTGTATTATATCATATAACGCTGAATAGTGTTAAAAATAATTTATGTTGACGTCAACGACATTTATTGTCACAAGATGTCGTTAAACTCGTGATCCACGGACCGTACTCTTTGTATTCACAAGATTCCCTGTATGAAATGCACGAGTAAGTAAGTAAGTAAGTAAGTAAGTAAGTAGTTTATTCACCACAAAATAAAGCAAAATGACAATACACAAATTTTACAAACCGAGTGGTGGGCTACCGGTGAAGTCACATAGGACTCATCTCGCCGGTCACCCTAATAATGCTGGCGTAATACACGTTTTAAAAAGCAAGTACCAAATACTGGTACCATTTAACAAACCAGTCTCATGACAATTGTTAATCATCAATTTTTTCTAACTGGAGAGGCCATGTGTTATTAAAAATAATTTTAAAAAATTATATAACGATATAGTTACTGTAGGTCTACAGCTTTTGTTACTGGCGGATATTAAACACATTTTTAACGGATTATATAAACTGTGCCTCGTTTGCTTAAATATAATAATAGGTCTTGAACAACTATGCCTTAAAGCCGACACCTGCTTGATTTCGGCGGTCCTGGCAAACCCAGGCCATGTTCTACATAGGTTTCTTCCTCCAAAAAAGCTGTTGGCCTATTCCCTTCGACCCCGGTCACATGACCGTGTTTTACCTTTAGCTAATCATAAAATGAAAAAACTTTAATAGTTAGAATGCTTTATTCATATTGACTATTGATTGTTTATTGTTTATTATATATGATGTATGTACACCAGAATGCGGATTGCAACTGGTTCAATAAAGAATATACTTACTTACTTTCTTGACATCCGCCCATTTACAATTACAAGCAAACGAAGCCTCGCTCTAAGGGTGGCAAATTCCAGGTCAACAAAACTTAATTATTAAAAATTAATTTTAATTTAAAACAACAAGTGAGACGACAAATACAAATAAAAATATATTATTTATTCGGCTGGATGGATCGAGAGTTTTACGACATCTCATGGCAATAAATGACGTTGACGTCGACAGAAATTATTTCGTAATAATACAGCTAGCTCTATTTGTTTTTCACTAATCAGTTAGTTAGTCACCCTCCTCCTTTCTCCAGGCTTGTGTGTTAACAATGTTTGAATCGTTTTATGTAAAACAAACCGTGTGCACTATGTTTATATATATGGACCACGTATTTACGGTGTCTTAAAAGAGCGGGAGTGCACTCTCAATTAAACAATTCCTTCGTTCATTCAGTCATTTACACATCCATCCACCAATCCATCAATCCATTCATCTAAACATGGAATTAGATTCGGTTATCCTTTTTTTATCTAGAGCATCAGTTAGATTCAAATGGGCGCAATATAAATAAGTTGTTGATCCAATACCCTCTTGTTTTCTTGGTCTCGGCAGACGATGTGTGGATATGTACGACGTTGCTTTCTCGCTTTTTCGTCGCTCACGTTGACTCTGCCAGACTGCTTAGACCTGAGACGAACATTATGCAAATGAAGGAAATATGCAAATCATCAGTGGAAAATGTCACGTGACGATACACAAATCTGTATAACATGGCTCTGAAGAGAAGAAACTAACCAATGTATAT
This sequence comes from Aporrectodea caliginosa, assembly GCA_020284085.1. Taxonomy (NCBI): domain Eukaryota; kingdom Metazoa; phylum Annelida; class Clitellata; order Crassiclitellata; family Lumbricidae; genus Aporrectodea; species Aporrectodea caliginosa. The sequence goes on along the minus strand of JACEVL010000264.1, from coordinate 92,477 downwards.
CTATTTTTAATATATAACAAGTTGTCAAGCTAATTAAAGGTGTCGAAACTGCTCGTTCGTTTGTGCGCTGGTGTCCATTGTTGACAGTATTGGTTAAAGACGTTATGTCAAACCAAAGACGGTTGACGTCGCCCTCCACTTTTCTCCAGGTTTGGGACTGGTACTACCAGAGTGACGGATGTTTCAGAGTTAATTAACGGTGAAATCATTTTTGAACTGTTCCATCGTTGTTTTACATGCGTCGTTTATAATATTGATATATTATCCTTCTAACGATTAAAAATGTTGATGTCGTCTTGAACATAAAGACTTCTAAACTGCGTTTTAAAGGTGTTTAATATCTAATCAAGAATCAGTACCACATTACACAACTCTAAAAAACAAACCAATCATTTTATATTATATTAATGACCGCATTTAAGATTAAAATAATTAATGATCAGTTTAATCTCAACTCTATTTCGTTAACGGCATTTGATGTCATTCGATGACGTTAAACCTTGGAGCAATAATAATCTCAACTTTATCTTATTTGTTGAATTATGCACGATTTTTGGAGCTTTGCTGTGGAATGACCTCCCTGCCTTAACTCGTGATGTGATGTTATCTGGGGTACCACTGTTTCTGCTCGTTCTCTTAAAACTTTTCTTTTTTCGAGGGGTCCTTCGCACTGGAAACGCCTCTGATTAGGTTGTACTGCGAGAGGCGCTTTATAAGTCCGTAAATAGAATAGAATAGAATAGAATAGAATTTAATCGGCACTATTTAATCTACAATGGCGCTGTGATAACGTCAGATGAATTGGTTAATGAAGTATTTACCAAGAACTATTGTCTTGGCCTCATTTCTTCCAACAACTAATTAAGGTCGCTTAAACCGTCGTATCTAACTTTAGCGTCATATGCATAGGATTATATATAGTCAGGCGAATTTGTAAAAAAGGTGTTTACAATCAACCATTGCTCATGGCCTTGTTTGTTATACAGATGAATCCTTCTATTGCTCTCATATAAGCTATGACCTTCCAACGCGAGTTCAGTCATTATATAGTGTCAGACGAATGTATTAAAAATCACCCCATGCACAACCCACTGAGGCAGCCATGGCTATGAAGTGTTAGTGACTTTATCTTGTTATCCTCGGCATATGAGGGCGGGTGGCCAGTCCTCTCCCTTGCCGTCTCGTCTTCCAACCAACTGTGAAAGGTCAGTGTACTCATTATAGATGCGTTGGCTAAGGAGTGATGGTGGAACAGAAATCACGAACCAAATTTTCTGCCGTTACGCGGATTTGAACCCCCGACCTCTCGATTGACAGTCCATGCAGCGCGTTAACCACTTCACTCTCGAGCATCCTAACTTCAGACAATTCTACTTTCATTTCAAGTGCTATGTTTGTCGCTGTTTTAACGCCAATGTGTCATAACAAAGATGATTAACGTCGCTTGGAGAAGATGATAATATAAAATTCACTTTCTCATGACCACGCATCAGACGCTGATAATAGTTAGACACCTTTAAAAAGTTCGAATCAGATGCTACTTATTTCTCACGCGTGCAAAATCGCTACTGCGACCAACAAAGTAATAAAAAAAACGATGTAAGGTCGACGTTAACGGCAAACGTAAGATGTAATAATAATAATAATAATAATAATAATAATAATAATAATAATAATAATAATAATATCATTTCTTTCATTTAGCGCCTGACAAACGCACTGCGCTGTACATTTACATGTTATGCAATTGAAACAATCTTAACTAGTTAACTACTAACAGAACAGACAGCCTGTAATACACGGCGCTAATAGCAGCCTACAAAGCAAATCCGCCCTAACGGGGCTCGAACTCGGTACCTCTCGCACTCTTCGCCAGATGTTAACCAACGCGCCACCGGACCCCCAAAAAATCGTCAATAATTATATAGAATGCAGTTAAAACAACAATCACAATTGTCGCCAAACAATAACGAATTAGAATAATTACTACTATCAAAGTCCACAAAGCTAAGCAATAATTATTGTGAGTGGAGGACTTGCTCACGCACCCTACACAGTTACCATCTCAGGGGAGGAGGATCGAACCCGTACTCTCCAAGGCGAGTTTTGGTGTAATTATAATTAATTTCTTGATTCATTCATTAATTCATTAATTCATGATTCATTCATACGGTCAGCCAATCATTCAATCGATGACCTCTGCTGACCTGAGTGATGGCAGATATGATTGGTGCCATGCCGTTCGATAACGCCTCATCTAAAGAACACGATTCAGAGGACCAGTACATAAGGATCTTATCAACCGTTGCATTTCTCTGAGAACTAGCGACACCTAGGTAAGTAAGTAAGTAAGTGTGTTCTTTATTAAACGCTGGCAAACGCACGGCGCTGTACATACAAAGTTATACAAAGTTATCAAATAGTAGCGGAAAAGTTAGTAAATAGTAAAATAAGAGAAGGTGAGTTCAGATGAGATAAAGTAAGAAAATGAAATGTTATTATGCAAAGTCAGGTAATGCCAGACAAATAACGTGTGAACCTATTATGTTGATAACTAAAATAATAATAGTCATCATCATATATTCGTTTATTGCGTTAACAACAGACATAACGCTGTAGGCGTACATGGAAAAACATCTAGATATTACAGTATGAAGTAATAATAGCTTAGTAAGAGTTCAGGAATAACATACGAGATATAACATTTTGTGAGTCTTTGTCAAGAAGGTTAAAGTTATGTGGTCTGACCCTAAGAAAATACATGTAGGGCGTAAAATGTTGGTTAGGAAATAGGCATCTGAGTGAATGATTCTCATTTAAGAGAACGTCTTTATAGAGTGAAGTGTCTGTTTTATTAGCAAGAACATTCGTAGAAGGGGAATCTGACTGAATAAAACTAGTCAATAATCAATCATCAAAACCAATTAAACACCTCTAAAATGGACACCACCGATTTTGTATATTGATTATCGACAGCCTTATTAAATTCTGCAGAAGGAAGGTATTAGTGAGAGGAAAGTTGAACAAGAACTTGAAGAATCGAATGGTCAAATCTACTATATGAAGTGTGGTACTATACGGATCGGAAACATGGACCTTGAGGAAGGAAGATATAAGAAGATTGGAGGCCTTCGAGATGTGGATGTGGCGAAGAATGGAGCGAGACAATTGAATGGAGAGAAAGGCTAAACAAGAAGACACCAGGGAAAGTGGTTGGGTCATATAATGAGGGGAGATTATAATCTAAGAACTATAATGGAGGATAGAATGGAGGGGAAAAGCCAAGAGAAAGACCAAGAATTACGTTATTTGACTGTGTGTTAAACAAGGGCTACAGCAGGCTCAAGGAGAGGGTTGGACAACGAGAAGAATAGCAACATTGGCAGAAGACCAAAGAATAATAATATTCTGGGTTTTTAATTTATACTGTCTTAGCGACATCAATTTGGATGTTATCAGAACCAGAATCGGAATATAAATATAAATAATTATGTGGTAAAGTGATCGTATAAATAAAGTCATTGGTTTGCGTTTTAAAGGTGTGTAATGGGTATTGAATTTAGCGACATCTTTCGGTTGCTTGACGTCCACGTTGTTACCTCTGTCCTAGCGGATTTTATGAGGTATACAGTCTACAGACAATAATAGTGTAATTTGCGTGCATGCAAATTAAGATATGGTAGCTAATTAATGCATCACACGATTATTAACATATGATTGTATTAATTTAAACTCGGTTGAATGAAGAGATATAAGTGCCTGGTTTCCAACCTAGGCAATCTTTTTGGTCATAAACCGTTGTGACAACAGTCGCTAATAACAATAACAATAGCAACAACAAAATAACAGTAACAAAATGATGATGATGATGATGATGATGATGATGATGATGATGATGATGATGATGATGATGATGTTGATGATGATGATGATGGCGATGATGATAGATAGATAGATAGATAGATAGATAGATAGATAGATAGATAGATAGATAGATAGATAGATAGATAGATAGATAGATAGATAGATAGATAGATAGATAGACTTTTCAACCGTGTTAGAACGGGTAAAAATCTAGTTTATATTAATTGTTTTCATTGTTTATTTTTTTCTATTATGCATTATTTACATTTTTATTCGTGCTATGTAGCAACGATAGCAGTAGTTTCCAGTGTTTAACGACGTCTTGTGGCTGCTGTTGACGAAGACTTTATTCAATTACTTTTATCTAATTAATCTCAATATCAACCTAGGAAAGTTGGTTCCTTTAACAACGCTGTTTTTTAACGAGAAACGATTTGTCTCGCCCCATTTATCCAGGCTTAGGACTGGCACTACAACAGTATGTAACTGGGATAACTGGAATAGACGCCTTTTTATAACTTTTAGGCATTTGCTATTTTTGAAATGTTTATCCTAAGTAAGCGTAATTCCTAATCCGATTGACGTTCGCACAAGATACCAAAAAAGGCGAAAAAACCCATCGCATAAAAACCAAGAATTTCTTCAACACTACTACTGCACCAAGGGTAATCACCGACGATGTGTTTATAATTAATACACCTCTTTTAAGGCTATTGACCATTCTATATAAAAGGCTTGCGTCACATAAGGGCGCAACTGCCACCCTAGCGAAGGTAATAAAAGGTCGACGTAAATAGCCAACAAAATCTGAACACACTACATGTAAGCGAGAATAATCACCGACTTTATGTTAATAATTGAACACCTCTATTAAGCTCTTCAAATGCTCTATATAAAAGGATTGCGTCACACAAACGAAAGTTCTATGAAGATAACGAAGGTAGTCTATGTAAACAGTCAACGAAGCCAGAATACACTTAGTGCTCTGTACGCTAGGGTTGGCGATGGCCAAGTGAGAGGACGAGGGTTTGAATCCAGGCAGAAATTGGTTTCAAGAATTCTGTTTCACATGCACCCGCTATAGCTAACTCAATTGTAATGAGCACACTGACCGTACACGGTCGGTGGGAAGATGAGACGGCGAGGGAGCAGTAGCAGCAGCAACGGCAGTGCTATATACGAGCAGTAGCAATGCTAAAAAAGATTCTAGCAATAACAAAACTAATGAATGTAATGATGCTAATTGGTTTCGTTAAAAAGAGGCGAATAAGATAATACAAATTAATAGTCGACGGTGCAATGAATCGCTGTCTGTCTTACCGCGGTTTTCCCGCGGGGAAATTCCCCATGTCACTCTCTACTGCCCAGGCCGTTAGTAGTATCAGTTTAACGACACTGTGTGATTACCAAGATCATTGGCGTTGCCCTCCTCCATCTGTCTGTCTGTCTCTACTTGTTTTGTCCATTTATCTCTCTCCCTGTGTTCTAATTGGCGACTGCCCTCTATTAGTTGGCAGGCAGTTCCCATCATCCGTTGACGTCGATACAAATAATTTTCAACAGTCATAATTATGTCTATTTTTAAGGGCCTACTTCTTTGACCTTTTCAGTCTTTGTGTGTGTGTCTCTCTCTCAGTCTTTCTCTTTCTCAGTATCTAATTTATCTGATAATAAATATATTGATGATAATTCGTTATCTCACTGTGGCTCTATTTTCCTCTGTCTGACTGTCTCTCTATGTGTCTCTGTTCATCTCTCTCCGTATATCTATCTCTCGCATAAAAGCGAAGGAATTCTTCAAAACTGCTAATGAACAGATTTATTAACCTCGTTCTCCTCTTTTGTAAAAGCCTGAATTAATTTTTTAAAGGCGTCTAAAATCAAGCATCGTTTATGAAGTGTACTGCTTTTTGTGAGAGTTGTAGTCACACTAGTATCGACCGTAACCAGAACTTTTTCTAATCAAAAATACAATTCGTCAAACAATTGCATAGGCTGGCGATACACACAGTCAAAGACTGGCACCGATGCGAGCATCAAACGCTCAGCTTCAGGACTAGAGCTCTGCGCCGACTTCATAGTGTCGGCGGCGGCGCGCCGGTCATTTTTGGTAGATATCTATTGCTGGTCTCAGAGCTTTAGAGACAATAGTACCTGCTGTTAATTGCATTTAATAAAGTTTCCATTATTTAATTGCGTTTAATGGCATGGTGTGGCTGCCAAGGCCATTGACGACGATAACTTATACGACTTGATGTTGATACAAACAAAGGTAATTTGATCGCAATTATTAAAACACAATTATATAGCTTACATTTGATCCGTTATAAAGGTGTCTAACCAGATCCTTATTTCACAAAGTAGAATAATTCACTACTCTGTCTAGTGAAGGTTTTTCGCTGCCAGGAGAGTTAACATTGACCTCACATTACTGTGGAATGCCAGTCTCGCATTAATCAAAAATTCTTAATTTCTTATTTATAGTTTAGTTTCAATCTACTTTAAAGGTGTTTAAATATATCCGTGCTTTAATGAAATAGTCTTCAATGAGTAGCGACTTCTTGTGATTGTTTGATGCAGCTGACTTCGACCTTTGCTTGTCATAGATATAATGTGCGTGCTACAAATGTCTTCACTATTCACAATTACTATTTGTTAACATCTCTAGCAATCACAAGAGGTCGCTATACAGTAATTTCGTGGTAAACTAAACATTATAAACTTAACACTCAAACCTAACACTTAATCTGTCCCTAATTGATTTAATAAACGAAAATACAATACAATACAATCCACGATATAATACAAAACAGAAGTGCCATGAAGTCAACTTTTCTGCTACGCCACAGACTAATTTCGTTTCGGTAGGTGGCGCTGCCAAAATTATATACGTTACGAAGGTCGTAATAAACTGGACTTATTTCACTTCAGTAGGTGGCGCCGCCATCGCACTATAAGCGTTAAGAGCGAGCTATTAAGTGCTGTCCAACATGCGGCCCCGGGGTGACTTTTCAAATTCTTTTCAACCGTCTTAGGACGGGCAAAAATCTAGTTTTTATCAATTGCTTTCTTTGTTTATTTTTTCTATTATACATTATTTACATTTGTATGTTATAACGATAGTTCCTGTGTTAAACGAAATCCAGTGGCTGACTCGAAGACTTAATTCGTTATTTTAATCTCATAAATCTCAATATCAAACTAGTTAAATTGATTCCGTTTAAGGACGCTGTTGTAATGAAAGCGATTGGACCCCTCACCTTTATCCAGGCTTAGGACTGGCACTACCAAAAACGACAATGGTGGAGTTTCCACAACACGTTTTACTCTACTCTATGTATTTGAGATTTTATAGACGCAGTTTTAGAACTTCTCAGTTACGGTAGTTGCTCGTTGACAAATGTTTGTCCCAAATAAGCGTAATAATTCTTAGTCCGATTGACGTTCGTGCAAGATACCAGCAAAATACGAAAAAAAACCTTCGCATAAAAACGAAGGATTTCTTCAAAGCTACTACTGCACCAATGGTTATCACCGACAATGTGTTTAGAATTTAAACACCTCTTTTTAATCTTTATAAAACGCTTGCGTCACTCGAGGGTGCATTGTAATGGGGTAACGTAGTCTAATGAGAAGTTATGTAAACAGCCAACAAAACACACTAAATAATTTGTGCTCTGTGGTTTTTGATAGTACACTGGTTAACGTGCAGGACTATCGACCGAGAGGTTGGAGGTTGAAACCCCCACCGGAGCAGAAATCTGGAACCAAAATATTGCTCCACATGCGCCCCCTAACCAACTCAACTGTAATGACCCTACACTGTCGGTGGGAAGATGAGACGGCGAGGTAGAGAATTGGCCGCCCGCTCTGATATACAAAGGGTAAGAAAATGAAGTCGCTTGAACTTCATACCTTTGGGTGCTTCTCCGTGTTAGCTTAAAGGACTGCTCCTATTGTTAACATATTTACAAATTATGATCTAGTCAGTTGGGACCTGCGAACAATGGCACACATCAATTGCTATAGTCTAAGAGATTTAGACGCAATACTATCTGCTGCCAATTACATAATGTTACCCTCCATTCGTTAGCGTCGACCCCTCCAAAACAGAAATATGCCAATAATAATAATAATAATAAATAATAATAAACATAATAATAATAATACACTAATAATAATAATAATAATAATAATAATAATAATAATAATAATAATAATTTGGTACGGTCGACTCATCGTTAAAATGAGGCTTACACAGCGATTTGTAGACACCTTTAAAAGAGTTTTAACCTATAAGCTAGATATATTTGCCATATATTTACGATTTGAAAATATATGTAATAAAGGGAAAGTTGCATATTAAAGTGTCCAAAGACATCTTCTTGCTGCCGTTAGTAATTAGTTTAACGACACCTGTGTGATGACAAAGATCATTAGCGTCGCCCTCCACCATTCTCCCTTTCCTGGACAAAAACCAATGTTTCCCGGTTGCAGGCGGGACAAAAGTGAGACATTGCGGGTGAGAAACTTCCCCCTCTTAACACGTGAACTAGTCAGATTGAAGACCATGCAAGAAATTATCATAATATTAAAAATATCCTTCGCTTAAAAACGAGGGATATATTCAAAACTACAACTGCAGCGAGAATAATCACCGACTTTACGTTAATAATTGTACACCTCTTTTAAGATCTCCAAATACTCTATATAAAGGGATTGCGTCACACAAACTAAAGTGCTACAAAGACATCTTATTGCTATTGTATAGTATTTGTACACTTGTTTAGCGACACCTACCAGTGATGACAAAGATCATTAGCGCGCCCTCCACGACTACTGCGCTGAACGCTGAACCGGAGTTTCACGCCGAAGCGCAGGAGCAAAAGTGCGAGTGCGGGTGAGGACTTGCCCAGGGTCCCTACGCGGCGACTTTGAGGTGGATTCGAACCACGCAACCCTCCAGCTGCAAGGCACCGAACATACCCCCAAAAACCGCGCCCCAGCTGTATTGTGAGTGTTGTATTGTGTGTTGTAACTTGTACTGCACGTTTATAATGCGACCGAATGTTACCCGCAGTAAAGATCCGAGAAATTAATCTCTGATATAAAGGGATTGCGTCACCGGGAAGCGAACCCGGGGCGCCGGCGTGACAAGCAGGCTACCAACCCACTCGGCCACTCAGGATCCTGGGGCCATAATAACCAAGGTAGTCTACGTAAACAGTCTGTACGCAAAGGTTCGCGATGGCCAAGTGGTGGACTGTCAACTGAGAGGACGAGGGTTTGAATCCAAGCCAGGCAGAAATTGGTTTCAAGAATTCTGTTTCACGTGCACCCGCTGTAGCTAACTCAATTGTAATGAGCACACTGACCGTACACGGTCGGTGGGAAGATGAGACGGCGAGGGAGTAGTAGCAGCAGCAACGAAAGTGCTAAACACGAGCAATTGCAATGCTTATAAAAGATTCTAGCAATGACAAAGCTAATGAATGTAAGTATGCTCATTAGATAGGTTTCGTTAAAAGAGGCGAATAGAATAATACCAATTAACAGTCGACGGTGAAATGAATCGCTATCTGTAGATATCTCTATCTGTCTATCTGTCTGTCTGTTTCTATTTGTTTTTGTCCCATTATCTCTCTCCCTGTGTTAATTGGCGACTGCCCATCATCCGTTGACGTCGACACAAATAATTTTCAACAGTCATAATTATGTCTATTTTTAAGGGCCTACTTCTTTGACCTACATCTGAAGCCTATTTCTTAGGTCTACTTCTACTTTAACAGTTGTTTCTGTTATCTTGTTGAACGAGGTTCTTCTTTCTCGTCATTCTTCTTCTTTTGTTTCGTTTCAGTTCCGCAAGCCCCTGAAAACTTCGCTTTTTTAGCAGTGAACACACTGGCCCGAGTATGGAGCGCCTCTGATTTGAGTGACGCTATATAGATTCTTGATTACGATTACCATCTCAGAGCAAAAATGGAGCACAGACAAAGGATGGATAGATCCACTGTTTAACGGTAGCTTATGACAACGTAGGCCGTTTCCGCCGACAAAGATTATTTTTGGCATACTGCAGCTCTAGGACAAAGAATAAGGTATGGACAGTCTTATATAAAGTGAGAGGAATGCGTTAAAAAGGTGTTTAGCATCAGCCATTACTCATAACCTCGTTGGTTCCTATCATTGAGGTACATGTATATCTCATATGTTCCTATAGTAAATCCAAGGCCCTTTAAACATCGCAGGACTTTCCATTCACTTACGCTACCAAATACACTGTTTAGTGACGCAGGGACTTGTGCACAAATAACTCTCGCCCAAGGGTGTCGAGACCGCAACCGAATGTGTTAACGATTGATGGTGCGTTATTGGGTAAAATTGGCGCTTCATAAATGCATGAGAATATGACTAATAATAAAGAGACCGTTTTGTGCGACGATCTTGGCTTAGTGCAACTCGAAACTCCATTTTGGGGATAAAGTCGAGGAGCACTCTACTTAGACACCTTTAAAACGTAATCGACCGAAGCAATATAAGTCTTAGATATGAAACACGATAACATAACGGATGCTGAATACCATAGTAAGTCACGGGATACGATTGTAACGCAGAGATTACGGGATAGATCCTCCTTTCATATTGTGTATGAAGTTTGACCAAGTCCTTCACTCACAATTCTTCAGAGCCATCGATTGATTCTTTGTCATTATATAGTTTCACTTAATTAATGCATCGCAATAATCTGGCTCTACTCTACAATGCTGAAGAAAAATCAGTTTGTATAAGATGCGTAGGCCTAGAAACTGTTTCCACTCACCTTTGACGCTAACAAGCATTTAATCTTCTGCGAAACTGTTCGGTGCCAAGCGATGCTCAAACAGGTGGCCAGTGTCTCTGCCTCTTTTCTCAGCATCCGATGCTAAGCTTCAGTATTATCCACAGCGATGCTGTTCGATCGATGAGGGCGACAATCTTAGTTGCATTCAGTCTCAACCAACGTTGGCTTTACTCAGTACAACTGTTGTGGGCGCAGAGAATTTAAGAACTTGGACTACGGGTTACTTCTGAACATGTACTGCGTTACGTTAGCGCAACGTTGGGAACTGTTCAAAATAATTACACACCTCTTTTAAGGATAGTAATCGTCCTATAAGTAAGAGCAGACGAGTAGTCAGGTATAATCGATTAAACCTTGGCGTGTAACTATAGTCGAGACACATTAGAAGTGGCGCAAGCCGATGCTATAGTAATGATCACAGATGGTAACCGATTGGCTTTCAATCCCGTCACTAATCGTTCTCTATCAGTGCCAGTTCCAAGTCTGGATAATAGAGGAGGGCGACGCTAATGGTCTTTGTTATCGCACAGCGTCATTAAACTGAAACTAATACGATTGGTTGCTATTAACAATGTTTATATTATGCCATAGAACGCTGAAGGATAATTTCTCTCGACGACATACGTTGTCGATAGACTCTCGATCCATCCATCCAGTACCGATTGGTTAGAGTGCTGTCCATTGGAATAAAAATAGTGGAATATATTAAAGCGGAGTAGAATAAATTAGATTGGAATAAAATAGAATATTAATACAAGTAAAATACAGTAGAATATAAAACACTTCTTTTTAGGGTAGAATTTGCTCTATAAGTAAAAACAACAGAGTGGTCTTGTATTCGGCTTGTGGAGTCTGCCTATAATAATAATAATAATAATAATAATAATAATAATATATTTTCTTTACTAAGCGCCTGACAAACGCACTGCGCGGTACATTTACATGTTATGCAATTTAAATCTTAACTACTAACAGAACAGACAGCTTGCAATACAACGGCGCTAATAGCAGCCTACAAAGCATATCCGCCCAACGGGGGCTCGAACTCGGTACCTCTCGGTCTGTGTGCCAGATGTTATCCAATGCGCCACGGGCCCCCCCTATGCTATAGAAACGGTGAGAACTTTCGTTGTTGCAATAAGATGTCGTTTAACTATCGATACATCTATTGGTTAGAAGTGTTCTAGTTCGACACATTAATTGAATGAGACATTTAAATACCATAATTAAGTCGGAAACATCAAAATTGGTACTACGACAACGTTTACAAAGACTCCCAATTAGATATAAAATGTTTTCGGTCGTTTCTGCACTGCCTAATGACGTTATCTTTGTCTAATGACGTTATCTTTGTGTTTAAAATTAAATCATCATTTGTTATAATCACACTCCACAATAGTAAATGCTTTTGCGCGTTGCCGTAAAATATAGCGTGGACTACATCAGATTTAAAGGTGTCTAAATGAACTATACAGTGAATATAGTGCTGAGAAATAATTATGAATCTGGAAATAAAAATCTGATGATTTTTGCCTATGAGTGGCGCCACATAAATTTCCTTAATAAATTAATTATAAATAAATCAGAGGAACACTGTATTTAGTATACAGTTTCAGCTACACACCTTTAAATCGGAGACAATTCGCGCTATATTCGGAGGGAAGCGCAAAAAAATTGTATTTCCTGCCGCTAGTGCATCTTCGAAAAACAACTTAAGTATCGATCAACTGGGTTTATTAAGCTGAAGCATGAGAAGTGCAATAGGAATTGTGGTAATTCGTTAAAATTGTCATATAGCAGGTTGCAGCCTTACCCACAGATGTCGCCCCGCTTCAATTTTAACGGCTCATATTAAATAGGGCGTTTTATTTACCCACAGGCAATGTCTTACTCTGCAAATCTAAAAATTCGTCGACTCTCCTTCATAGTTGTAACTAACGGTTAGCATCTTTTACGTAAACAAGGCGCGATAACTTTCTCCCCGGAGACGGTTATTTGAATAAGTCCTTCACTCACAATTGCTCAGCACCATTGATTGATGATTCGTCATTACGTAGTGGTGCCTAACTTGCCATTTACTAACGACACTGTGTTATTACAAAATTGATAAGCATCGCCCTACTCATTTTTCCAGGCCTTGGACTCGTACTACCACGCGGAGTTTATGCCAACAAAAACCGTAGACTTCGATAGAAATTTCTTGAACCGTTCTCACAGTTCGTATAAATGGAGGGAACGCGATTTTCTGCAGATTCCAGATACAATGTAGGCTGTCAGTCTTATCTTAAGTAGTGGATCACTGTATTGCAGTGTTTGCCTTGTAATGCGGAGTGTACGGGTTCGATCCTTTACGTCCCCTTATACTGTTACTGTGTAGGGACCTTGAGCAAGTCCTTCATCACAACTGCTCAGCGCCATCGATTGATGCTTCGTCATTAGATAGTGGTGCTTAATAAATGATATAGCCCCGCTATAGTCATACTAAAAAAATTCAGAAATAATAAAATATTATAAAATAGAGGATGATTTACTGAAAGAAATAATTAAAGACGCTAAAATGCAGTTTAACCAGGTTTTTAGACACCTTCAAAATGGTGTAGACCGATTGTATATAAGTTCGAGACATGGTATTCGATTGGTGTAGAGGTTTTATGAATTATACAATAGAAACGGTGAGAATTATTTGAAATAATGTCTCTCTACGTCCCTTGTTGCCATAAGATGTCGTTAAACTCTGGATCCACGAACAGCAATATTTGATGATTTATGTGAAACGCAAGAGGTCTCGAGTAATGGTTGAAACTAAACACCTTTTAACGGTTCTACGACGATTGGTCATAGGACGATTGGTCATAGGACAATCGGTCATATGCACGATTGGTCATAGGACGATTGGTCATAGGACAATCGGTCATATGGACGATTGGTCATAGGACGATTGGTCATACGCACGATTGGTCATTGGACGATTAGTCATAGGACGATTGGTCATACGCACGATTGGTCATACGCACGATTGGTCATAGGACAATCGGTCATATGCACGATTGGTCATAGGACGATTGGTCATAGGAGATTGGTAATAAGACGATTGGTCATAGGACGATTGGTCATAGGAGATTGGTAATAAGACGATTGGTCATAGGACGATTGGTCATAGGAGATTGGTAATAAGACGATTGGTCATAGGACGATTGGTCATAGGAGATTGGTAATAAGACGATTGGTCATAGGACGATTGGTCATAGGAGATTGGTAATAAGACGATTGGTCATAGGACGATTGGTCATAGGAGATTGGTAATAAGACGATTGGTCATAGGACGATTGGTCATAGGATAATTTTTCATAGGACGATCAGGCGTCACATCTTCCTACAACACGGAATTATCATCCGAGGATTAATATTACAAGATTGGTTGCAGCCCATCGGTTCTTCCAATTGAACACAGAAATCCACCGAAATGAACAACTCCATCTAGCGACGTATGCCTCGATTAACGTTTGAGTATTTCAATAAGCAGAAACTATAATGTGGTCGTTGTATTATAGCCATTAATGTATGGAAGCAGCAGTAAATACTGACACCACGTCAATGTTTTATTACAGTGTCAAAAACAGAAGAACGCATCAATGTTTAGTATTTGTACACCTGATTTAAATTTTACGTTTCGTATAATTTTTAGCAGAGTACAAACACCTCATTTAGCGCACACAAGTTTGCGATAAATATCCAATCACTGGCGTGTAGTTAATGGATTGTCGCGACGGGCATTATGCTGGTTAGAGTTCGTCGATGTTAACGATTAAGGCCGTGGGTTGAAATCCCGGTAAATGCATACATTAATTTCGCTATATCTGCTCCACCTGCGCTGTCTGTCCAACCCAACAGTAACGAGAACACCGATCATACACTGTCAGTGGCAAGATCAGACAGCGAGGGAGAGGACTGGCCATCCGTACTCATAAGCCGAGGCTGAGAAAGTGAAGTCGCACACACTTTATGCTCATGGGTATTTCTCTCTGGATTAGCTTAAAAGACCGCTCTTATTCTAAGCATATTTACAAATTACGAGGTCAATGTTTTACTACAGAATTTAATAGTAGAACGCCCGGTGGGAGCGATAGATGAATGGTAACACACTGGTGTTAAGAACATAAAATCCTGTAGGAAGCGAGATCCATTAGTTGCTACCTCATAAGGTTGACTCAGTCTGGCGTTGTTAAAATGAGCAATAGAACAGATGGGCGCCTTGCATGGCTGCCATATAGTTAAATTCGACTCCTGTTACACTTGTTGTCGTCTTTTTATATTGTGTCATGTTATCTAACTGTTTACCTAGCAGTTTCAATTAATAAATTAATTAATATTGTTATTATTTATTATTATGATTACTTCAACACCTCTTTCAAATAATATTTACATTTCGGCATTTATATAAATTTCAACACCTTCTTTAGCGTTCTTTCTCACGCAATAAATACCAGATATCTAGCACTCATTTTATCCTGATCTTGTGTTTCCTGTTTTACTTGTTAGTGTTCGTCAATGTCAACGGGTAAAGCGTTGGACTCTCAATTGCAAGGCCGTGGGTTGCATCCCTGCCAGGGTAGAAGTTCGTTTTGAGTTTTCTGCCCCACCTGCGCCCCTTAGCCAACTCAGCTGTAACGAATACAACGACCATATACTGTCGGTGGCAAGATGAGACAGCGACGGAGAGGACTGACCACTTGCTCTCATCTGCCGAGGCTAAGAAACTGAGTTCGCATACATTTCATACTCATTGGTGTTTCTCGGGGTGAAAGAACTGCTCTAATTCTTAACATATTTACAAATAACTAGCCAGTGGGGATCCTCGCGAACTATAGTAGATAGCTATTGCTAGTCTCAGAGCTATAGAGACAATAGTACCTGCTGTTAGTTGCATTGTATTAAAGTTTCCTTTGTTTAATTGCGTGTTGTGGCTGCCAAGGCCATTGACGACGGCAACTTATACGACTTGATAATGATGTGAACAAAGGTAATTTGATCGCGATTATTAAAACATAAATAACTTACATTTTATCCGTCATAAAGGTGTCTAAACCAGATCTTTTTTCACAAAGTAGAATTCAGTGCTCTGTCTAGTGAAGGCTTGAGAGGTTGCCAGGACCGTTAACATTGACCTCACATTACTGCGGAATGCCAGTCTCGCATTAATCAAATTTTTAATTTATCCAATGTTTAATGACACCTTTTAGCAACAAAGGCCGTTGACGTCTTTAAAGTTTTTGATGCATTTCAGTTCATTTTCGTGTAGTGTTTTCATCAGTTTTCTTTCTCTTTTTTCCGTCTTGGATTCTACTTCTGATATGACATTGACGACGCATTAATCAAAAATCCTTAATTTCATATTTATAGTTTAGTTTCAATCGACTTTAAAGGTGTTTAAATATATACGTGCTTTTCATGCAATAGTCTTCACTGTGTAGCGACCTCTTGTGATTGTTTGATGCCGCTGACTTCGACCTTTGCTTGTCATAGATATAAGGTGCGTGCTACAAATGTCTTCACTATTCACAATTACAATTTGTTAACATCTCTAGCAATCACAAGAGGTCCCGCTATACAGTAATTTCGTGGTAAACTAAACATTACAAACTTAACACTCAAACCTAACACTTGTAAAGTAGCAGCGTTCTAGCTGTCCCTAATTGATTTAGTAAACGAAAATACAATACAATCCACGATATAATACAACAGAAATGCCATGACGTCAACTTTTCTGCTACGCCACAGACTCATTTCGTTTCTGTAGTTGGCGCTGCATGATTATATTAAAGTGGTGTTCGTTGTTATAATAATAATAATAATAATATCTTTTCTTTAATTAAGCGCCTGACAAACGCATTGCGCTGTACATTTACATGTTAGTCAATTGAAACAATCTTAACTACTAACAGAACAGACAGCCTGCAATACACGGCGCTAATAGAAGCCTACAAAGCATATCCGCCCTACGGGACTCGAACTCGGTACCTCTCGCTCTCTACGCCCGTGTGTTATTCAATGTGCTATCGGACCCCCTCCCAAAGACAAGATGTTCAAAGACATCTTGTGGCTCGCAAGGCCGTTACGTTGACTATGGGTTTGTTGATGAATACAAAACGCCAACTTATTATAAAAGAATATATAACTTAAAATTGATCCGTTTTAAAGGTGTCTAAATGGATCTTGTATTTCGAGTTGAAGCATTGACGTCTAGCGACATCGTTCTCACGTCACATTGCTGAGTTATACTAGTTAAACTTCCCGTGGCCACGGTGGACGTTTATAACCTATTTTCAATACATTTTAAAGGTGTTTAAGTGGATCCGTATATTTCATACAATACTCTTCACTGCTTAGCAACCTCTTGTGGTTGCCAGGGCCGTTGACGTCGTCCTTCGCTTACCATGAATAGAAGGTGTATAAAATTATGACAATAGTTTTTATTATGCGCATTTATTATTTGCTTATATTCAAGTTAATTGTTTTCATTATTTTTATTAGGCATTATTCACCGTGTATAAATATAATGTAACAAAGACATTAGTACAATACAATACAACTGTAATTTGATAATGCCCTCCTTACAAAGTTCAGAAGTGCACATTGAAGCCAGAGTATTTTAAATTCTAATAATACCCGCATACTTAATACAAAAGGAATTTCATGAACAGTGAGTCTAAAATTTTGTTAACATTTTTGTATTTGTCGTGTAACTACATCTTGAGATCGATTTAAATCACATTTCATTTGTCTGGACAATTTATATAGAATGTTGTTACTTGTAAAAAAAGGTGTTGAAAATACCGATAATCAGACTTGAGTTGCTATATCGGTATTTCTTGTCAAACGACATCTTTTGGCTGTGAGAGATTGTCAAGTCGACCTCAATTTCTTTTAATCTAAACCATATGAAAGGGTCAACAGAATGAAGAATACGACTTGAATTTATTCTAATATAATCTAAAGAGGATTCGATAGGATCGTGGCATGCCTATTGAACAACATGGCAGAGATGGTTATGACTTTGGAAGTTAAAAATCACGTTTAAAGATAAATCTATTTACTTTCAAAGCATCGTTCTCGCGATTTATCTTTAGACTAGACGTCAACTGCTAGAGTATTTTAAATTCTAATAATACCTGCATACTGTGAATTCTCCACCGATAAAATCAATCAATTTTCGTTTTAAAAGTAAAGTCTGTTTGGTCTCTAGACTTCGATTAAAATCTCTGGTTGGTTGGTTATTTGCTGCTGAACGACACCGTGTCATTACAACAATGATTAGCGTCGCCCTCCTCTTTTATTCAGACTCGTGACTGGCAGAATGTTACATTTATTTATTGCATTTATTATGACACAATGTCGTTAAATAGCAACAACAAAATGCAGCAAGCGTCTGTCGATACCGATTTTATTCTTGTTAATTCAGAACACCTTTTCAAAGTGATTATTTTCGCTATAAAAATGTATCTGAGCGAGTTGTAGTAGTAGTTTCTGTTTAAAGATACTGTGTGATAACAAAGTTCATTAGCGTCGCCCTCCTCCTTCATCTAGGCTTGGGACTGGCACTGCCAGAAAGCGAACAGTGGCGGAGTTAGAACGAGCTGTCTGGATTGGATCCTCAGATTAACGGCAGCTTATGATAACATTGGCCGTTGCTACCGTGGACGAGCTGTCATAGCTTCGTTTAAGCTTCGTTTAACTCTTCTAGTGAATTAAATCGCTTTTAGAAGGTGTCTAAGGTTTCAAATAAATCGGTATCACTATCATTCTGCTCTTTGTAAGTAGTTGGTGCTTAACGACGCTGGGTCCTATCGAAGATGGTTAGCATCGTCCGCCTACTTTATTCAGGGTAGGAACTGGCCTGATGGAAGGAGGGATAGAGGAATTGTGGAGGGAAATATAGATTGATGAATTAATAAATGGATCCATCAATCCATCCTTCATCCCATCCATCCATCCATCCATCCATCCATTAATCCATACATCCATCCACACACACATCCATCCATCCATCCATCCATCCATCCATCCACCCAATCGCATCAACCCAATCGGGGAAGCTACCTTCCGTGGGTCAAACTATTCCTCAGGAATTGTCTCCTTTGAAAAAGGGAAAGATTAACCACCTCCAGCCGGTCATCCTCCCACCCAATAGGACACATCTGGAAGGAGGCGTCACATCTCCCTACAACACGAAATTAACATCCGAGGATTAATATTACAAGATTGGTCGCAGCCCATCGGATGTTACAATTGCACACATAAATCCACTGGAATGAACCTAACGCCTAACGTATTGTCTTTGCTAAGCGGCAGTTTAACTTATAACGGTATAGAGGCCCTTTAAAAGAGGTGTCGAAAATTTCAGCAAGGAATTGTAGAATTAGCAATAATAATAACAGTGCATGGTTTCAGGAGTTCATCGTGACTGGTCCGCAGTTCTTGGATTTTAACTCTCTAATTGTTCGTTCTTCCGTTCAGGAACGAAAACTGTTTCCGTTTGATTACCATAGGTAGCTTTTCGTTTCTTTTATCAGTTAGATACAGTTAACTTAAATTAATCGCCTATCGTATTTTGCTTTTATATAGTATGGATTGTAACCGTTTAAAAGGTGTCGAAGGTTGATTAGTAACGACACTCTTTAATTACAAAGATAGAGAAAGGAGGGCAACGCTATCATGTCTCTTATGACACAGTGTCGTTAAACAGCAACAAACTCAACTTATTATGCCAACTGTTAGAAAATAATTTATGTCGAAATATACTACCTTTGTTGCCATAAGATGTCGTGAAACTTTAGATCCATATGTTAATTGCAAATTATTGTATTGCATTGCATACAATAAAATACAATAAATTAGACTGTTAGTCGCCTCTTTAGTCTGCTTTGGCTAACTATAGGGTTCGAAACCCCGTTTGACTTTTAGACAGCTGAAAAATGTTAAAGTGTTATTTGGTGTAAAATGATGTCGTGCATTTAATAAGCGCCACTTAGGATCGATCGATGGCGCTGAGCAATTGGGAGTGAAGGACTTGATTTTGGTTCATACACAGTTATCGTATCAGAGGAATATAATCAAACCCGCGTTGCACATCGAATACTCTAAGCGTGTGTGTGTCCACAGTTTAACGGCAGCTTATGATAACATAGGCCGTTGCCGCCGACAAAGATTAGTTTTGGCATATTACAGCTCTTCATAGTTTTTTAACTGAGTAATAATACTCTTAGCTGATTTGATTAATCATCAGTTTAATGACATCTCATGACAACATCTGCCGCTGACGTCATATCAAACATTGTACATTGGCAATATTACAAACAGCATGCACATTTAACATTTCGACTATACATGTACTTATCATGATTTTCTATACATTGTTCAAGTAGCTTTCATATTTGAGTCTCAGTTGTATTTAGTAGCAATGTATGGCCATCCAACAATCATTTGTGCTAATAAATTCAAACATTTCTATCAGATATTCAGGCTAAGTGTCAGAGTGTTTTTCAGTAGGCTTAGATAAACACCATTTATTAACAAGAAATGCAGTTTTGCATACTACATACATATAAGTTTATGTATATATACACACACATATAATATAGGCGAATGTATCTAAGAGACATAGTATTATATACATAGATCGATAGTGAAACATGAACAGCACGTAGCATTTTATGGCTGTGTGGTGTATACATCGGTGTATTTTATTCACACCAATTTACACCAGACGATGTCACGCCCCCTATAGTTGTTCCCACCCCTCTAGTCAAATTTTCCCCACTTCCCCAAACACGCGCGTGACTCCGCCTATATGTAGCCTACATTTTAAACACAATATTCATTTGTATATACACAAACCAGTGAACACAGATATTTTAGACAAAATAACCTAAATGTAGTGCCTAAAAGGTAACTGGCCCCGTGGGTGGGTTTTTTTTTATACAGTTTTGTTACATTTTCATTAACACAGTAACGTAATAATCTACTAGTTGACAATTTAATGAGTGTCCTATCTCTATTTTTAATATGCAGAGTAGTCTGTAATGATACAGTGGCTTAGTGAGAATTTGGTCCCGAGTATTGCTTTACGCGGGGCATCCTGATCAGTCGACAGATTTTCTGCCTCGTACCTCTGGTCGAGTTTGTCTACTGTTGAGGGCATGACCCCGCCGGGCGGTCTGCATAGGGTGGTATAGCTGATGCCTGGGCTTGTCCTGCAGTGCGTCTGTGGGCTAGTATTAGGTATTGGGTGCACACAGGGGTGTGTATACGATCTTGCGTTTAGAGTGATGCTCGTTGTCTAGGGTCTGGTGAGCTTGGGTGCCCTGCGGGCTGCAGTGCACATAATTATGATATGGCAGCCTCCAGCCGCTTGGAATGTGTGCTGCTATTGAGTTGGTGCCTTATAGGATGCGACCTTCAAATATGCATTCTATCACGGAGCACAACACAGTTTGCAAATCAGCATTACATAAAATATTCCTCAAGGTTACATCTAAGTGTTTAGAGATACAATTTTCACGAAGTGTCTGTGCGATGTGTCCTTTCTTACAATGTAGTAAGAGATGTGATATTGTTTCCCTCACACTGCACATGTCACAAAGGCCGGTGGGATGTAATTTAAGATTGTTCAGTCTGTCGTTTAAATTGACATGGCCCAGTCTTAATCTCGTTAACTGAACTTCTTTTTTCCGATTGTGATCTAGGTGCTTAATTTCCGTGCTAACAGTGGGATATAATGCTTTATAAAATCGACCCCTCTGGTCATTTGTGTATTCCATTTGCCATTTGTTGATTATGTATGAGTTTATCATTGGATATACTTCGGATATTTCTATGTAGTTTGTGGAGTTTATGTGGCTAATGCTGAGTGCTTCCTTAGCTAGTTTATCAGCTATTTCATTTCCGTGTATATCCAAATGACTAGGTATCCAGACTAATTCCACCGTGCTTAGTGCAATGCTGTTGTGTATTTCAATGGCTTCATCAAGCAATGTTGGTCTGGATTTTGAAGTATGTCGTTTGAGCGATGTTAATACACTTAATGAATCTGAGAATATGACAAAATTTTGGTTTTCACTTTCATTTTGGGCGATCCACTGCATAGCTTCCTTGATCGCCGTCAGTTCTGCAGCGTAGACACTTGAGTAATCGCACAGTCGCATTTGTTGATATACATGCTCGCTTGGTATGGCAAACGCTGCAGCGGCTACATTGCCCGCTTTTGAGCCGTCTGTGTATATACAAGTGTGATGTTGGTATTTTTGTATTGTCTCTAGCACAATTTGTTTCGTGCAGTCTGGATGATCGACCTTTTTGTTTTGTGATTTTCGGAGGCTGGTGTTAACCTTAATGGGTTTATTTACCCAGGGTGGATTTAGGGGGAAAGATGGACCTTTAAAAGATGTGTTTAAGGATGATAGGAATTCAAAGGTTCGTGTATAGATGGATTTGAACTTGCTATGTCTGGTCCTGTATTCATTTGTCCAGTGTTGCTGCAGTGTATCACTGGCTGGGCTTAGGGTACTGCCTTTAATTTTTGTCATGAATTTCAACGCGTTCTGCAGGTATCTTAAATGCAACGGTATTTCCCCACACTCATTTTGTAATGCAGGTGCTGGGGTTCCTTTGGCAGCTCCGCAGCATAGCCTCAGTGCTTCAGTTTGAATAGATGTAAGCTTTGCCAGCGAGGTCTTGCTTGCTGTTGCAAAAGCTATGTCGCCATACTCCAACACTGGTCGAATTAAAGTCCTATATATAGTTATTAAAGACTTCTTGGACGCTCCCCACGTGTATCCTGACACGGCTCTCATTAGATTGAGGCGTCGTTTGCACTTTTCGATTATATATTTTATATGCGCATTCCATGTTAGCTTGTTGTCGAACACGACTCCCAGGAATTTAGCTGTTTTCTCAAGTTGTATGGACTTTTTACCTACCTTGAGGTTAATAGTTGGCTTGGAGCGAGCATATGAGAAAAGGACTGCCGTGGTCTTATTTATTGAGATCTTAAAGCCGTTTTTGTCACACCACTCATGGATTGCGTTTAGTGACGATTGTATCTTCGCTTCTACGATTTTAATATTTCGGTGGCCGATATATATGGCGCTATCATCGGCGAATAATGTCATATCAACTCCGTGCAGGCCGGGAGGGATATCGTTTATCATCAGTAGGAATAATATCGGTGAAATGATGGAACCTTGGGGCGTTCCGTTTTCCTGACTGTATTTATCAGATAATTCTGCCCCAACTTTCACTTGGAATGTTCGATTTGAGAGAAAACTTTTGATCCAGTTTAACGTGTGACCCGTAATTCCTATGTTTTGTAATTTATGTAGGAGTGTTGGTACGTGTAGCATGTCGTACGCTCTTTCAAAGTCGATGAAGACGGCTAGTACGCTTTCCTTATTTTTTAACTTTTTCAAGATATAGTCATGTAATCGGAGAATGTGATGTATGGTACCTTTGTTTTTTCGGAAGCCGGTTTGGTTTTTACTAAGTAGGTCATTCTTTTCTAGAAACCACTGAAGACGATTGGTAACCATCTTTTCCATAACTTTGCAGATTGTGGATGTTAGAGAGATTGGTCGATATGACTCTGGCAGTGACGCATTTTTGGTTGGTTTTAGTAGCGGTACAATGGTGGCATGATGCCAGTCATCTGGTAGATCACCTTCTTTCCAAATTTTGTTGTAGTATGCTAACAGGACACGCAGTGCGTTTCGGTGCAGGTGTTTAAGTAGTTCGTACGGAATTCGATCATCTCCAGGGGATTTGTTGCATTTAACGCTTCGGATGGCATCTTTGAGTTCGTTTAGCGTGAAGTCCTCGTTCAGAGATTTGATTTCAGTATCTAGGGCGATCGTTGACGGCTGCGGATCGCTTTTGGTTTTTGTCAGGTCTACGTGTTTAAGAAATTCCTTTGTATAGTTGCCATGGCTGCTTGTATTAGCGTATCCGGCTGCTAGTAAATTTGCCTTTTCGAAATTTGTTTCTGCAATAGCTGAGTTTCCGGTTAGAGTGGGAATGGTGGTATTCGAGGCAATGCCATTCATACGCCGGGCCATATTCCATACAGTTGCCAGCTTTGTCTCATTTGTCATCTCGGAACAGTAGTTTGCCCAGCATGCCCTAGCTTCCGATTTTAAAGTCTTTTTAACCACTGCTTCTTGTTGTTTATATGCTACACAATCTTTCAGCTCCCGTGATTTTTGCATTTTATTTCGGAGTTTATTTCGCTTATATATAGCCTCGCTGCATTTTTCACTCCAGTAAGGTAACGGCCGACGTTTCTTATTTTTATGGGTTTTGTATGGGACTCGTTTGGGTATTGAAGTGTTGGCAAGGTTAGTGAGTGCTTCGATAAAATTATTGAAGGTGTCGTTGTTGTCATCGTCTAATAAGCCTTCGGTAATATGATATTTGCTATTTTCTTTATAAGCTTTCCAGTCAGCTCGTTTTAGCTTCCACAAGTGCATACTAAGTGTAGCCTCAATGTTTATTTCTTCGTTTATATGTGTAACAGTTACAAGGTGGTCCGATCCTAGGTTTGTGTTTAGGACAGAGTGGCTACAGTTTAATGCTAAGTCCTGTGTGGCAATAGCCAGGTCTATGACTGATAGAGTTTTGGAGGTAGTCGGAACAATATGAGTTGGTTGACCTGTGTTAAGTACAGTAAGATTATGCGTAACTAAGAGTTGTTCCAGCCGGTCTCCCCTTTCATTAGTGTGGGTACATCCCCATGCCGCATTATGTGCGTTAAGGTCGCCGACTACTACAGTCCGCTTAGTTCGAAAAATCTTGTCTAAGTCATTTCCAACTTTATGTGATGGAGTAATATATGCATTTACAATATGTATTTGGCCTCTGGAAGTTTTAATTTCTATGCCTTGCATTTCGATATGTGGTAATTCTTCCGTCTTTAGTATTGTATAATTTAATCCTTCTTTTATATAGGTAGCCAAGCCTCCCCTAGCATTTGTAGTGCAATCTTTTCTGACAATGCCATATCCTTACTCTAAGCAATTGCGTCCAGCACTTATAAAGCTCCGATTGATCCAGTTTTAAAATGTGTCTAACTACTCAGTAAACCATAACTAAGTCTAACTTGTCACCCAGCACTACAGCATCCTACCCCACCTAATCCATCCCATACCATGCCATACTTTACCGTACAAAAACATCCATAACAAATCCATTGTATTGTATTGTATTGTATTGTATTGTATTTGAACACTTGTTATAGCGCCCCTACCAGATTTCCCATTCAGAGGCGCTCCCGACTACTGCGCGAACGATGAATCGGAGTTTCACGCCGAAGCGCATGAGCAATTGCGAGTGAAGGACTTACGCGGCGACTTTGAGGTGGATTCGAACCCGCAACCCTCCAGCTGCAAGGCACCGAACATACCCTAAACCACCACGCCCCAGTTGTATTGTGATGTGTTGTATTGTGTGTTGTATTGTACTCCACGTTTATAATGCGACCGAGCCACCCGCAGTAAAGATCCGAGAAATTAATCTCTGATAAACCGACCCGATCGGGAAGCGAACCCGGGGCGCCGGCGTGACGAGCAGGTTACCAACCCACTCGGCCACTGAGGATCCTTAGATCCATACAGCAATACCATACCGTACGTTGTTTTACCTAACCGTACATTACCATGCCATATTTTACAATATCATACGATTCTATGCCAAAAAAGACCATACCATACCAATCCATACAATACAATAACTTACGTGAATACCAAGTGAATCGAGTTTAACAAAGTTCCCAATGAACCGAACATAATCATAAAATAGCGTCTTCACTTAAGCTTCCCTTTTAAATCGGTAGGTGGCAGTTGGCACGTACGACCACAGGAGGAGCTGCTATAGCACTTCAAAGTCTCGCTGCCATGGCAATCGTCGTCATAGTCACAGGTCTTTACGCTCGTCGCTGCCAGGCCAAAGGTCGCTGTAGGAGGGCATGCGCCAGGTCGGGAGGTCATGACCCCGCGAAGGAAGTAACAGCTCTAAAGGCAACCATCTTAGATCTCCTGCGGGAATAAATAGAGCATTGTGTATTAATAATAATAATAAAAGATATTGATAACGATAATTATTTTAATGATATTAAATATTGTGGAATCATGAATGTTTAAACACCTTTAAAAAGATTTTTAGTGTCTTATATAAGAAAGAGAGAAACAAAATGTAATAATACTAGGGTTAGGTCGTCTCCGAAAAATGAAATTATCAAGCATAGTACGAAAACGTTAAAGGTCATAATAGACCAAAGATATCGCTAATCTGGAAACTCCGCCATTACCCGTACTATGGTAGTGCCAGTCCTAAGCCAGAGGAGAGGAGGAGGGCGACACTGATCACTTTGTCAAACAGAAACTAACCTATCAACATTCATCATTGGCTAAGTCAAAAATGATCTGTAGTCTCCATTTTTAGGGTTGGTGTGTAGGAACCCCTATAAAAACGCATCTATGGTAGGGGTCTGCGGGTATACCCGTACCCGCGGGTTTACCCATACCCGACCCGTACCCGCGGGTCGGGTACGGGTCGGGTAGACGTTTTACGGGTCGGGTCGGGTACGGTAGGAGCATTACGGGTACGGGTATACCCGGTTTTACCCGTACCGAAGTGAAGTTTTAGGGTCACATGTAATAGTGAGCACTAACTATAACTGGCGGTATCCTGTCTGAGTATCACATCCTTCTATGTCCCTGCACCTTAGTGAGCTTGAAATTCATTTACAGATGCTCAATTGAGCCCCTTGGACTAACAGTGGACCAAGTTCATAGGATTAAATGACTTGGTCCACTGTTTTTCTAAAGGGCTCAATTTGCAGCTACAAAATGACTTGTTTCCATTAACACAATCCGATCGTTGTGTTGTTACATATTATATCTAATCGGAGTTTCAGCCCCAACAACCAGGGTCAGAGGTCGTTGACGCCGAGCCTGGCAGTTCAGCAGTCGTGTTTTCTTTAAAACAGGTTGATGCAGTTATGGTAGTTGAGGCTAGGCATAGTTGAAGCACCAGGTCTTTCATTCATTTACCTCTGAGGAATATTTAAATTATTCAATTAGCGGTATTTTGTGGCAAATTGCCGTGTTATGGATGGCTGCATAAAACTTATCGTGGGAAGGCCTATTAATTACGTTGCGGGTGCGGTACTGGTACGGGTATACCCGCGGGTACGGGTCGGGTTGGGTAGTAATTTTGAGTACGGGTCGGGTACGGGTACGGGTAACGGTCCTGTTTTACGGGTACGGGTCGGGTAGCAAAAATGCTGTACCCGCAGACCTCTAATCTATGGCCCGGAGGAAGAAGCCCCTGATCACCCCATGTAAAGATGGGGGTGAGGGTCAAGGCGTGATTCTATTAGAGAGTCAACAGCGAACGGGCAGAAACCCAAATCGTCAGTAACGCTTTCATTATGTTTCTCAGTTACGTAAAAAATGCGTCAAAGACTCTGTTGAATTTCTTCTATTAATTATACTCTGCTGTGCTATTTAGGACAGCAGTCCAATTTCGTCGACAAACAGTCGGTCTTCGAACCCCAATGAGCTCCAACCGAGGCGGGTTTCAACGCGTGGAAGAGTAGTGACTAGTGTATCGTCAAATGTTAGTGTGGCTCCGTTTCTAAATGTCGCGATCTAAGATTATTGAATTGCAAACGAAATTCAAATCGGTGACTTCCTATATAATTATTATGAATCATTACGTTTCATAAATGTCGCCCTATCTGTCTTGAAAAACAACAAATGCAAAATACGCCGGCTTCTTTTATATATAATGAATGATCAAGTTTATTAAAGGTGTGGAAAATTCCAAGAGGAGATGCTCTACACTCTCCATGACCTGACAGGTATCACATAACCCACTAATGTGTTTTCCCATTTGAAATAATCTTTTATTAGTATTTGCTACACCAATTCTCAATCTATTGATTTGTACTTCTTTATTTCTGCACGGATCAGAGAATTTAATGTTTGTAGAAACATTTGGGCATATGGTTTTATACAATCTCCCTTTATTTTCAAGGTTATATTCCATCTGCCATTTATTTATTATATAATCTCTAATTATTGGGCGAATTTCTTGTATTTCTAAATACAAGAAATTCGCCCAATAATTAAATTTTATACGGTTGGAGCAATTATATTGAATGCAATTTCAGTTAGGAAAGGTGTCGTAAATATCGATCACCAGAGTTGAATTTTTCTATTGGTATCTGTTGTTGGCTGCCACTTCAAGTCGACTTCAATTTATTATAATCTAATCTAATCCCTAAGGGTATTCGATAGGTTCGTGTGAACTTACCACGCCTATTCAACAGCGTGGAAGAGATAGCTATGACGTTGTAAGTAAGAAATCACGTTTAAAGATAAATCTAATGACTTTCAAAGCATCGTTATCGCTATGCACTAAGCATCAATCGTGAACTCTCTTCCGACAAAAGTTCTTTCTGTAAAGTCTGTTCTGGCCTCCAGTCCACGAGTAAAAACTCAACATTTTCCAGAACCAAATCCCCGTAGACTGTTTCCCTGTCTTCTCCGACTCCCATCTTCACTTTCATCTGGAACTTCACTTGCACAACATTTGACATAGTAGCGACTATCAGCTGATGACTTGAGCATTATGACATTTGTGCTGTAGAAGGTTGAAGAATAGATTGGATTCGTCCTTTTTGTAGGTTGGTTGTTTTTTGTTGTTTAACGTCACTGTCACAGCCAAAATGATTTGCGTCGCCCTCCTCGTTTACCCATGCTTAGGACTGGCAGGAAGTTAAATTTAATTACTATATTTATAATGACCCACCGTCGTTGAACAGCAACTACCAAACGCAGCAAGCGTCTGTTGACACCGCTTTTACTTGCTAATTTTGGACACCTTTTACAAGTAATAACCTTCACAATAAGAACTCAAAGAACGCTAATTACAAGTGGATGCGACTAACTCTTTCCATCCTCTTTGTACTCTTATAGTGAACCTATTCACTTTTAAAAGGTGTCAAACATAACAAATAAAATCGTTATTCATTAGCTCGTAGGTAGCTTTCATTTAACGACCGCTGGGTTAGCATCGTCCTCCTACTTTATTCAGGGTTGGGACTGGCACCAGAAAAGTACGATATTGGTTTTGTAATGAAATATTCAAGCCCTGCGAAGAAGGCGTCGAAAGTGAATGGTCAATGAATTTATCGATCGATAATGGAGGGAGGGATAGAGGAATGGAGAATGGATAGATGAACAGATGAATAAATGAATGGAAGCAGAAGTAGATGAAACGTTGGATGGATTAAAGGATGGACGTCCATCCACCCATGCGTCCATCCTTTCACCCACCCACCCACCCACCCATATCCATCCACCGTCCCATCCACATCCATCCATCCATCCACCCATCCAAACCCAGTTATTTACTTCTTCCCTAGCCACCATTGACATGTAGAGAGAAGTCTTTATAAGCGAACTCTATAAGAAGATGAACAATAATATTATGCATTCATTTCCACGCCTGTTGGCGAATTCATCCATTCATTCATCCATCCATCCATCCATCCATCCATCCATCCATCCATCCATCCATCCATCCATCCATCCATCCATCCATCCATCCATCCATCCATCCATCCATCCATCCATCCATCCATCCATCCATCCATCCATCCATCCATCCATCCATGCATCCATGCATCCATGCATCCATGCATCCATGCATCCATGCATCCATGCATCCATCCATCCATCCATCCATCCATCCATCCATCCATCCATCCATCCATCCATCCATCCATCCATCCATCCATCCATCCATCCATCCATCCATCCATCCATCCATCCATCCAATCGGGTGAAGCTACCTTCCAAGGATCAAACTATTCCTTATGAATTGTCTCTTTTGAAGAAGGGAAAGATTAACGACCTCCAGCCGGTCATCCTCCCACCCAATAGGACACATCTGGAAGGAGGCGTCACATCTCCACACAACACGGAATTATCATCCGAGGATTAATATCACAAGATTGGTTGCAATCCATCGGATCTTCCAATTGAACACAGAAATCCACCGGAATTAACAACTCCATCTAGCGACGTCTGCTTAGCTTAACGTTTGAATATTTCAGACAATGTTGTGAGATGCGTGCAAGTAGAAACTATAGTGTGGTCAACGTATTATTACAATTAATATTCGGAAGCAGCCCACACCGATACGAAGTCAATGTTTTGTTGCAATGTCTAGAAAGAGCAGAACGCCACTGAAGAATTAAGCACCTCATTTAGCATTCTCAATTTCGCAATAAATATCCTGTCGGTAGCGCGTTATTAATTGGAATGAAAGGTTAAGCGATCGTCGATTTCAATATTTAAGATTTAGACTGTCAATCGTAAAAGGCCGTGGGTTCAAATCCCCAAAACACAAATATTCCTATTTCTTATACACCTGCGCCGCCTAGCCAACTCAGCTGTAATGAGTACACTGACCGTATACTGTCAGCGGCAATATCCGACGGCGTGGGAAAGAACTCGCCATCTGCCTACATATGCCGAGGCTGAGAAAATGAAGTCAAATAAACTTCATTGTCATAAATGTATCTCGGGATTAGGTTAAAGGACTGTTCCTATTCTTAACCTATTTATAAATTACGAGCAACCCAGTGGTGCCCCGCGAAAAATGG
Organism: Aporrectodea caliginosa; assembly: GCA_020284085.1. Taxonomy (NCBI): domain Eukaryota; kingdom Metazoa; phylum Annelida; class Clitellata; order Crassiclitellata; family Lumbricidae; genus Aporrectodea; species Aporrectodea caliginosa. The sequence continues at coordinate 62,049 of JACEVL010000264.1, read as the reverse complement.
TAGAAACCATGTGCTAGTCTATGAGCTATAGACGCAATAGTTTCTTCTGTTATTTACATTAAATTAACCTTCATTTGACATGATTTTCAGTAGAAGAGAAATGTGATCGCCAAATTATATATAACTTAAAATTGATCCGTTATAAAGGTGATCAAACCGAAATTTATATTTCACGTGACAAAAATTAATAATTGCCTAACGACATCTTTCAACAGTTACAGTATATTAGGACCTTAGGTTAATCGCACTAGGTGCTTACTTTTTTTTTTGCTTGTTTACTGTTTAACGACCACTGTGTGGTAACAAAAACCATTAGCGTCGCCCTCCTCCTTTATCCAGGCTTGGGACTGGCACTGTCTGAAAGCGTACATTGGCGGAGTTCCCTAGCTGCTTACCGTTTAAAGGTTGGCAATTATAGCTTATATTGAATCAATTTTAAAGGTGTTTAAATGGACCGTGTATTTCACGCAATAGCGCCTTCTATGGATGACAGAGCCGTTGACATCGTACTTAGCTTACCGTCGATACAAGGTGTATGTGACAATAGTTCTCATTATTCACATATATTATTTATTTATATTTAAGTTAATTGTTTTCATTGCTTATGTTTTATTATGCACTATTATGCACAGGTTATAAATATTATGTAACAAATATTATTAGTAGATTTGATTGTTTAACGATATATCGTGGCTGCCATTGATGAGACTTAATATTCCCTGTCTAACGGTTTGCATTTGTAGCTTCGGTTGAATCAGTTTTAAAGGTGTTTAAGTGGACCGTTAAGTCCTTACTTTCATGTAATTAATCTCGATATCAACCTAGGTAAGTAGTATCCGTTTAACGACGCTGTTTTTTAACAAACAAGATTGGTCTCGCCCCGTTCATCCAGGCTTAGGACTGGCACTACCGAAAACGGCAGTAGCGGATTATCCACAACCGTATGGACCACACCCGTCTAGTGAAGCAAAAAGAGTAGGGGTGCTTCCCTGAGATGGTTTCTGTGTAGAGACATTGAGCAAGTCCTTAACTCACAATTGCTCAGCAATGATGCTTAGTCATTAGATGGTGGTGACTAACTTGTCATTTACTAACAACACTGTGTTATAACAAAGTTCATTAGCATCACCCTACTCATTTTTCCTGGCTTTGGACTACTACGCGGAGTTTATGGCAACAAACGCCGTTGAATTCGACAGAAAGTTCTGAGCAGTTCGTATAAAACGGAGGCAACGCGAATATTAAATTTGGTCTACAATGATACGGACAGTTTTAAGAAGAATGCATTAAAAAGGTGTTTAGCATCAACCATTGATGACCTCGTTGGTTTGAACAGTAAATACTTTATTTCGCTACCTTATCTTAATAGATACCTTATCTGTCATCCAGGAGATAGGCCAACTAAGAGGAGACTTGACACTGCAACAAAGGGCCATCAGACAGAAATTGATGTACTTTGGACACGTAATGAGAGCAGAGGGTTTGGAGAAGGAGATGATGCTGGCGTGCGGGGAGGGGAGAAGGAGTCGGCCGAGAACTCGCTGGATGCAGGAGATACATAGGAGGACAGCGATGAGCCTTGCACAACTAAGGGACGCGGTACGAAGCAGAGAGGATTGGAGGAAGCTGGTCACGACGGTCGCTAGAGTTCCACGAACTGACGGCACAAGGTGACAAGGTGATCTTAATAGACGTTAGTTCCTACTGAATCTCATATATAGCATTAGGCGCTTTAATTATAAAGGTGTTTAGCATCAACATTTATTTGCGGTGTTAAACGGCTTAATAAATGAGAACTGATATAATTATCATCACTGTCGTCAACGGCCTTTGACGACGTTAAACTTCGGAATAAGAAAATTATCGTCACTGGATTACTCAAGGAAATCAGTGATAGCCGCAACGATACTGTTCGCTCGATGAAGGCGACTCTCTGTGTCAGCAGCAGACCGCGGCTGCACCTGTTCAGTACAACTCTGGTGGGCGCGGCGATTATTCAAGAACTTGGAGTAGGGTTTCGAGCCTTCTGCCCTGCGACGGTTTTTACACACCTTAAAATGGCGTAAGCCGACGCTACAAGTCCCTCAAGTCTTTTTCTTTAGTCGTGGCTGGGCCGGGAGCGCTCCTGCGTAGTTTCTTGAAGGAGCGCTATATAAATGCTCGGAATGAATGACAGAATGAATGAATGAATATAAAAATGAGAAATTTGTCTTTTACTGCTCGTCCAGTGGCAATGCCATTCCCAATCCTGGATAAAGGAGGAGGACGACGCTGATGATCTTTGTTATCGCACGGTGTCTTTAACCCTCGGGCTACCAAGGGGGGTGGTTGCCACCCCCTAGGTTTTTTCATCTCAAACTTTTTCCGTATGGAATAAAAATTTTGACCTTTTAGGTAGCTGTAGGGGGTTCATTTACACACGTTTTGAGGTAAAATGTGAGATGATATCTCACACGGTTCAAAAGTTATACCCAATATACCCGAGGCACCAGGGGCGGGGTGGATACCACCACCCCTAGATTTTCAACTATATCTTATCCGTCATTTAATATTAAGAGAAACAAATTATACCATTCTATAGAGGGTATGTGGGGCTACATTTCTATGGTCACTGAGTTGACCTGAGACAACCGGAAGTGCTCAAAATAAATAATAATACGCGTAATATGCGTGAAAGATTGCTGAATGGAAGCACTCCCCCTTAGTTTGTTGTCTGTAGCGTATTCATTTGTCTTCCTGGAAGAGAAACAAAGATACCATTCTTTAGAGGGAATGCATACCAACATCTTGGTCTTTTGAATACCGCAAGTGATCAAAATAAATAACAATACGCGTAATCTGTGTGAAAATGGCTGAATACAGCATTACAACGTAAACCGATATATATGTATGGATATATATGTATGGATTTATACTATATAAACATGTATAGGGATGATTGTGTGTATCTTTTATACATAGATTAGTTTCAAAACACACATAATCTTATATTTGTTTATCCAAAACGTACAAAATGTACGCAATAATATACAATATTGCTAATTAATGGGTTCAGTTGTTAAAAGTGATGTAATTTCGAGGTGCATTCACATAATGTACAACTAAATATACAATTCTGTGCAGAAATGAATGCTGAATCCATTGCTATATTACAAGTTATGATATGTAAAACCAAACACGAAATCCAGGAGAGGGTGGTAACCACCCCCCCTTGGTAGCCAGTGTTACAAAAAAGCTTGGTAGCCCTAGGGTTAAACCGAAACTACTACAACTGTCAATTGGCTGATAGTCTATATGAAAATACCTTGCACCATGCTATAGGAATGATGAGAAATGTTTACAATAATTTCTGTCGATGTCACCGGCGTTTCACTTCATAAGAAGTCGTTAAACTCTGGATCCATCCATCCGCCGATCAGTTACAGTGCTCTCTGTAGACATTTTAATTGGTTCAGAGTTTAATATAATATGAGGAAGCAGGAAGGCGACATTTACGCCATTAGATGCCCTAAGACGTCGTTAAACAACTACTGTACACCATTGGTCAGAGCGCTCTCCCTAGACACCTCTGAAACGTTATCAGCATTGGCTATGTTATTCAGGAACGTCATCCGTTATTTATTAAGTTTACCTTGTCACAGGTTTGGTTTAATAAGATAGAATACGATGTCGTCAAATACTGTGTAAATAAGAAAAACGATCAACCTGAATTTCTAAAACAATATGCTCTAGAATTAATTTCGAAATATGACTCTTATGTACATATCTATACTGATGGGTCAAAAGTAGATGATCTTGTTGCTGCTGCTTTCACAGTACCTAGTTTAAATGTAGATAAGAAATTTAGATTGTGTAATAATTCCAGTGTTTATGCAGCTGAATTAACTGCAATTATTGAAACTGTTTTATGGATATTAAACAACGAGTGTTACAATTATTGTAAATTTGCGATTTTCTCTGATTCATTGAGTGCTCTTACATCAATTAAGAGATCTTACTGTCAATCTAGACCTACTTTATTAAATGATTTACGATATCACATTAGCAAACTAAATTCTAATCAAATAAGATTTATTTGGATCTCAAGTCACATTGATCTGGCAGGCGATGATAGAGCAGATACTTTGGCTAAAGAAGGTCTAACTATTGATCACATAAATTCTACTAATTATCTTGAACTTCAGGAAATTTTTACTTTAATAAAACTTTACATAGTAAATAAATGGCAACTAGAATATAGTAATGATAATAAAGGTCATTTTTATAAATCTATTTGTCCAATTGTTAGTACAGATATAAAATATTTATAACCTTATAGTAGGCTGACCAGACGTCCCGGTTTTCCCGGGACAGTCCCGATTTTCTGCTAGCTGTCCCGGCTGCCGGGAAAGGTAGGCCAAACTCTAAATATGTCCCGGTTTTTAAAAACTGACCTGACTTTCCGATGTTATATATGATGTATTTCATGTGCGTTTGTCATGTGATCAAATAAAAGATATACTTACTTACTTTATCAACGTCTCCTTGATTTTACTACTGGCATCTGGCGAGTAAATTCATTTTTAATCTCACTTTTATTTGTTACCATGCATAATACGGTAATACCTCTTCCGGTTCTAAACGGCATATTGTTGTAGTGATAATATTCTGATAAAACACATTTTCATAAATAATAATTTTTAATTTAAAATCTAAAATTTAGAATTTTATGACAGATAAAGCAGACAAAAAACTTTTAAGAAGCATACATTCAAGCGCCAAATATGAGTGAACTGATTTGATAAATTTAGAATAATTAAAATTAAATTTAAAAGCAAGATTTGCTAATGCTATGATATAATGTTAGCTGACAAAAGAACTTTTAAGAAGCATACATTCAGATGACAAATTTGAGTAATTAACTGATTTGAGAAATTTAGAATTTAATTCTAAATTTAAAAGCATGATTTTAATAAAACCTTTCACTTAGTCTTATAGTCGTATACTTACTTAATAAGCATAAAATAGATATTCGTGCAAGTTATATTATATTAATTATTGACAACATCACAAATTTATTTTGTGATTGAAGTGTCCCGGTTTTTAGTTTCCAATATCTGGTCAGCCTACCTTATAGGCATAAGGAAGTCCAAATTTCTAGATTGCGTTTAGGAGTGGCCAATACTAATCAAAGACTATTCGTTATAAAAAGGCATGCAAACGGTCTGTGTGATACTTGTAATGTCAGGGAGACAATTCATCATCTCTTAATTGAATGTAAAAAAGAAGATATTTCAGAGGTTTTAAGAAATAAATGTCAATTATATAAACATGAAATTTCTATTAAAACCCTTTTGTCAGTAAATTTATTTCAGAATGAAGTGTATAGGTTAGTTAAGATAATTAATAAAGGTAAAATTTTTTAAATGGATATTTTAGGTTTCTCTATGTGAATGGTTTTGTATCTTACTCAAATCTGTAAATATTTGATTGGTCTTTTACTAGTACATTGTGCTTTAAAATGACACCAAAAGTTTGGTTCTACCTTATTTTTTGACAAAGTTTCGAATGATTATGTGTTTTTGTGAAATTTTTCATTTTTTTAATATATAATCAAAAAAATATTCTTTGTACAAGATTCTGAAAATACACATTCTAAAAATACACATTAAAATAATAAATTTCATCAAATGTGAAAATAAGAAAAAGTGACATTTGATCATGTTTTGCTGTTTTCCTAGGAATATAAATTGGGTCACATATAGTACTAGTTTCAGTTTAACGACACTGTGTGATAACAAAGATCATTAGCGTCGCCCTCCTCCTTCATCCAGGATTTAGACTGGCACTGATAGAGTACGATGAGTGGCGGAGTTAATTAATATATATTTAAATAATTGAATCATTCTGGATTCACGTGCATTCATTCATTCATTCATTCACTCATTCATTCATTCATTCATTCATTCATTCATTCTTTCATTCATTCATTCATTCGTACAGTCTGTCAACCACTGTCATCACCATTACCAATCCTAGCACGGCCACGATTGCTACCACTATAAGTATCATCCATATCTATCTATCTATGGAATTTTCCGCGTTTTCATTAAGAAATGTCTTCAGCAGCTAGACCAAATGAAATTACCGAGTACAAATTTTCTTATCTACGTTCGTTCGAAATTGTTTTCAAGGTGTTTAAGTCGAACACTGCATCAACGTTGAATAACTAATACATATTTAAATTATTAGACAACCAGCAACACATACAGACAGCTATTTCTTCTCCCATCCTCCCTTCTCCCCCAACTCCTCCTGCTCCTCCCTTCTCCTCCTCCTCCTCCTTCTCCTCCTCCTCCTCCTCCTCTTCCTCCTCCCCTTCCTCCTCCTCCTCTCCATCCTCCTCCTCCTCCTCTTCCTCCTCCTCCTCCTCTTCCTCTTCCTCCTCTTCTTTCTTTCCTCACCTCATCAAACTGTCTCCATGGCAACACATGTAACTCGTGTCCTCCCCTCCTCCGCCGACAATGGTCCATGAGTTGACGACGTAGAGTATCTCCTGGAGTCCTTCTCCTCCCCCTGTTGTCCTCCTCTTCATTGAGCAATCGTCTCTCGATGGCAACATCCGTAACTTGACGACTTAGAGTAGTTTGATGTATCGTCGTATAATGCCTTCCTACCTTGAACGTCGTCGATGGATCTCCTCAGACATCCTGCAAATCGGACAATCAGGCATTAATAGGAACCTCTGATTGCCTCCTTTTCGCTGCTTTGGCTCACTTTAAGGCTCGAAACACGGTATGACTTTTATACAGCCGAAAACCTTTAATTTGCTGTGTGATAACCAATATCATTAGAGTCGCCCTCCTCCTTTATCCCAGCTTGGGATTGGCATTGCAGTGTCCATGCGATCTGTGGCGGAATTTATAACTCGCTTATAGAATGGTGTTTATCGATGCTACTCGTAAGTTCAGTACAACTCTGTTGGGTGCGTGGATCTTAAGAACTTGGAGAAGGAGTTTGAACCTCCTAACCTGGGACGGATCATTAAGACACCTTAAAATGATGTAAGCTAAAGCTACATATATATAAGAATTAAACACTCTAACCACTCCGCCACTGTTCGCTTTCTGACAGTGCCAGTCGAAGCCTGGATAAAGGAGGAGGTCGACGCTAATGGTCTTTGTTACCACACAGTGGTCGTTAAACAGTAAACAAGCAAGCAAACGATAGCATATCGGTTACTTATAAATATAAAAACGTTACGTTAACGCAACGGTGGGAACTGTTCAAAATTAAGGGCAGTATAGTCTTCCAATAACTAAGAGCAGACGAGCGTTCCTGTATAATGAGTTAAGCAGAGATGCTGGGAAAAATAGTCAAGACACTTTAGAAGTGGCGCAAGCTGATGCTAAAATAATAACAATCAGACATGGTAAGCGATTGGTTGCTATTAAAAATGATTTGCATGATGCCCTAGAAACGGTGTTCAGAATAATCTCTCGATCCATCCACACAGTACCGATTGACTAGAGTGCTGTCCACAGGAATAAACTAGAATGATACACACCGGAATAGAATAGATTGGATAGGAATAAAATAGAATAAACTAGAATACAAATAAAAGTAAAATACGGTAGAATATAAAACACCTCTTTTAAGTATAGAATTTGCTCTAGAAGTAGAAACAAAAAAGTGGTCCTGTATTCGGTACTGTGATTGACTATGCTGTAGAAACGGTGAGAACTTTGGATGTTGCAATAAGATGTCGTTAAACTCTCGATCCATCATTCTATCGAATACCGATTGGTTAGAAGTGCTCTCGTTCACCGCCTGAATTGAATAAGAGCTTTAAATATAATTATATATATATAATTTGAACTCCTGACCTGAATTGAAGAAGATGGCGTATAACGCCCGTGGCTCTTGCTGTCCCCTCACGTCAAGACAATGTTGGGACTGGCACTACCACAGGCAGTTTCAGGCTTTGGATAAATATTATTATTATCATTTTATTGCTATTATTATTAATTCAGGTCAATACTTCGGAACTTCACTCAGTAATCAGACGAATTGTCTCTAAATTATGCGGCATTTTAACTTATAACGGTATCGAGCCTTTAAAAGAGGTGTCTAAAAATATCAGCAACGAATTGCAGAATTACTAACAAAAATAATAGAGCTTGGTGTTCCTCGTGACTGGTCCGAAGCCATTGGATTTTAATAATTGTTCTTCGTTAACTAAACTGTTGCGGTTTGATTACCATCAGTGGCTTTTCGTTCCTCTTATACTTATCAGTTAATTAAACACCTTCCTTTCCTATTAATCGTCTTTATTTAGTTATTTATCCAATGTTTAATGACATCTTTTAGCAACAAAGGCCGTTGACGTCTTTAAAGTTTTTGATGCATTTCAGTTCATTTTCGTGTAGTGTTTTCATCAGTTTTCTTTATCTTTTTTCCGTCTTGGATTCTATTTCTGATAGGATATTGACGACTTTAAAGTTTTTGACGTATTTAAGTTCATTTTCGAAAAAAAAGTTTTTCATCAGAATTCTTTCTCTTTTCTTGTCTTTGCTTCTTTTCTTTTTGCAACGATGAAATTTGACAGGTGGTTGTTCTTTTTTCTCCTTTTTTCCTTCTTTTTTTGATATTAAAAAGAAACAAAATTAATCTTCTAGCCGTACAGGCTTTTCATTAATTTTTTTGGCGGCCATATAGGCTCTATTAATAACTGTTTTCTCCTCGACGAGAAAGAGTTATTCTAATTCTTATTCTAAATTACAATATTTGCAGAGCATCACATCTAACTCTCTAAATCGTCTAACGTCTTTCATATTTATATAACATAGTTTGACACAGTTTTAAAGGTGTCGAAGGTTGATTAGTTACAACACTGTTTCGTTACAAAGATGGTTCAAGGAGGGCGACGCTAATCATCTTTCTTATGACGCAGTTTCGTTGAACAGCAGCTAACTTAACTTAGAGCCATAAAGAACTGTGGGAACTTTTAAAATATATGTTATATCGACATTTACGGCCTCAGTTGCCATAAGATGTCGTTAAACTTTAGATTCATTCATCCAGCCTGTAGGTTAATTATTTTAGACTGAATTTATTAGTGTGTACTGTCTGATAACAGAACCTACAATTGATACATCTTATACTATATTTCTCAAAGTTTATCCTTCCGTTTGTTTGTTGGTTTGTATATATGTATGTATGTTTGTTTGTCTGTAGTCTAAACGCTCCGGAAGAGAACGGTTGAGCGAATTGAAACAGTTTACAAAACATTATTACGGGCGTGTGTAGGTTAGCGCGACTATTTTTTAGCTCGCAATTTAATGTAAACGCTGATATATGGACATCTTAAACTTCGAAATGATGAGTTACCTTAATATCAATAACGTTGGCCATTAAATTGCATATTATTATTTTAGCCTCGCGTGAGCGGCGTGACGTAAGAGAAAGTGTGTCTTACGTCACGCGAGGCTAAATATGCAAATCAGGTGCAATCGAAATAAAACGCGGGCGCCGCTCCGAAAAATTACGGAATTATATTGGAACACGACCGAGCTTCGTCTACTGTTATATTATTTAGCCCGGGGAACAAATACTAGGCATATAAGGTAATAATAATAATAATAATAATATTTTTTCTTTAATTTAGCGCCTGACAAAAGCACTGCGCCGTACATTTACATGTTATGCAATTGAAACAATCTTAACTAGTTAACTACTAACAGAACAGACAGCTTGTAATACACGGAATTATAAAATTATAGGTAGAGATAACCTGTGCGGTACTATAATTTTCAACTCATTATTTACTTTGAATTCCGATATAGCCTACGGACATTTTTAATTTCAACGTGATCATTTATTCAAACGCCTTAAAATCTAGGTGAAGCCCGTTTTCTCGCAACCAATAACGATGCCCGTTAAAGAAAGGCACAGGTAATTAAATTCAAATACACTGGGAAAAACTATTTTCACCTCTAATATCGTTTCCATTCAGATATGTGGACATTAAAAATTGGAAGCCCTTCAGAATAAATAGTATGTATGTATGTATGTATGTATGTATGAGCACTTGTTATAGCGCCCCTTCAAGATTTCTACTCAGAGGCGCTACCGACTTCAGCGCGGACACTGAATCAGAGTTTCACACCGAAGCGCATGAGCAATTGCGAGTGAAGGACTTGCCCCTGCAGGGTCCCTACGCGGCGGCTTGAGGTGGATTCGAACCCGCAACCCTCCGGCTGCAAGGCACCGAACATACCCCTAAACCACCGCGCCCCACAATAGTAAGTAAGTAAGTAGCCTTTATTTGCAGCCGTTAAAAATTACGCATGGCGAAAACCCGGGCAAAGCCGGATAAAAAATGCTAGTTTACTATAAGTAAAAGCAGAAGATCTGTAATAACTGCATTATACCATAAAACGTTGAAAAGTAATAACAATAATTTCTGTCGACGTCAACGACATTTGTTGCCACAAGATGTCGTTTAAACTCGCGATCCACGGACCGTACTCTTTGTAGTCACAAGATTCCCTGTATGAAATGCACGAGGCCATGTGTTATTGAAAATAAGAAAAAAATGGTATAATATAACACGCAAGTATTAGTGGTGTATACTAAACACCCGTTTAACGGACTCATTTGAGGTTATATACTTTGGTCACGCCTAACCTATTTGATGACATTTTTATAGCATACAGTATATGCATTATGCAAGCGAGGCCTCGCTCTAAGGGCGGCACATTCCAGAAACCGGCAAAACTTAATAACAGAAGAACATCCGCATGGTTTCTCGATATCACGATTCAATGTGTAGATAGAGACAAATAGACAGGCAGACAGACAGATAGACAGAAATACAGACAGAAATACAGACAAACAGACATGCATACAGACAGACAGAAATACAGACAGACAGAAATAGACACTGAACGAAAACTGATCGGAAACATGGACAATGAGGAAGGAGAATATAGCCTAAGAAGATTGGAAGCCTTCGAGATGCGGATATGGGGAAGGGTGGAGAGAGTCAGCTGGATGGAGCAAATGAGGAATGACTAAAGAAGAGATATTATAAATGGTAGATATAAAAAGGTTCTTAATAGAAACAATCGGAAGACACCAGGGAAAGTGGTTGGGTCGCGTAATGATGGAAGATTCTCTACAAAGAATTATAATCGAGGGAAGAATGCAGTGGAAAGCCAACAGAAAGACCAAGAAATGGCGTAAATGGACTGGTGTTAAAGGAGGTCGACAACAAGCTAAAGGAGAGGGCTGGACAGCGAGAAGAATAGCGACATTGGAAGTAAGAACCTGCTTAAGAAGGCAGACCAAAGAATATAATATAATATGGGTTTTACATTTATCCAGTGTTAGCGACATCAATTTGGATGTAAGCACAATTCTTCGTCAGATATAAAGCTGTGATTAAATGGTCATCTATATATAATATCTTTGGTTTACGCTTTAAAGGTGTGTAATGGGAATTGAATTAATTTAAATTTATCGCTGTTAAATCTGAACCAGTTTAGAAATAATAAAGTTCTTTATTTAACGTCGTCTTATGACATCAAAGGCCGTTGACGACAATACGGAAAATATACAATACAATCAGAACCAGAAACTTATAGCATCCGAACGACACCATTAAAGATATTGAAACGGAGCTTTACAATTTCACTAATATTCAATATTTTGTAACATAAAGTAGTTCATCTCATACTGTCTGTGATTATTATGTCCTGGCAAATTTCATTAATTAACTAACAAAGCATACATGTATTACAATTGATTAAGGTATTCCTTTAAACTGTTCATGCATCTAACGAAGTATCGATCAATCTATCCAGTCATGTGTATTTTCTTATTAACGAATAGCTGTGTGGTAACAAAGACCATCAGCGTCGCCTTCCTCCTTTATGCAGGCTTGGGACTGGCACTGTCAGAAAGCGAACAGAGTCGGAGTTATTTATCCAGTCGTATGCAGTGTCCACTATTTATTTTACACACATTCAATTAATTCTGAAATCAAGGTGTCTAAGGACGATGGGTCATAGTACTCGAATTTATCGCAATTATTTTCTGTTTTGTACTCTTACGGTATCACCTCTTTATTACTCACCGATCGTGTCCCATCGTTATATAGCATCTGTTCACACCGTTTTAAAGGTGTCTAAGTTAACCGCTCTAACCAATCATCCAACGTGGTCCACGATGTAGTCATATCCTACATTGCCTAACCATATCATATTACCCTGACGTTCCGTTTATTTCCGTGCCACACAAGCATCACCATAATCTAGTATAACTTGTTACCCCGTTCTATCACACCCTACGCCACCTTACCCAATACCCATAGAACATCATGGACTTTCTCATCATACATTATTTTGTCCAAACACGCAACACTTATTCATACCATAACTTACTTTACCATGACATGCCTTGAAATACAATATCATACCATACCGTGCCGTGCCGTGCCGTGTCCGTGCCGTGCCGTACTGTGTACCGTACCGTACCGTACCGTACCATACCATACCATTCCATACCATACCTTACAATACCATACCATACCATACCATACCATACCATACCATACCATACCATACCATACCATACCATACCATACCATTCCATACCATACCTTACAATACCATACCATACCATACCATACCATACCATACCATACCATACCATACCATACCATACCATACCATACCATACCATACCATACCATACCATACCATACCATACCATACCATACCATACCATACCATACCATACCATACCATACCATACCATACCATACCATACCATACCATTCCATACCATACCATACCATACCCAGACCATACCATACCATACCCATACCATACCATACCATACCATACCATACCATACCATACCATACCATACCATACCATACCATACCATACCATACCATACCATACCATACCATACCATACCAGACCATACCAGACCATACCAGACCATACCAGACCATACCAGACCATACCATACCATACCATACCATACCATACCATACCATACCATACCATACCATACCATACCATACCTTACCAATACCATACCATACCATACCATACCATACCATACCATACCATACCATACCATACCATACCATACCATACCATACCATACCATACCATACCATTCCATACCATACCATACCATACCATACCATACCATTCCATACCATACCTTACAATACCAGACCATACCATACCAGACCATACCAGACCATACCATACCATACCATACCATACCATACCATACCATACCATACCATACCATACCATACCATACCATACCATACCATACCATACCATACCTTACAATACCAGACCATACCATAGCATACCATACCAGAGCACATACCTTCGCTTACCTTACCTTAACGTGAATGCCGAGAGAATTGAGTTAAACAAAAAGGTCTAAATGAACCTAACATAATCATGTAGCGCCTTCACTTAAGCCTCTTCCTTTTAATTCGGTAGGTGGCTGTTGGCACGTATGATCACAGGAGGCGCTGCGACAACACTTCAGAGTCTCGCTGCCATGGCAATCGTCGTCATAGTTACAGGTCTTTATGTACGTCGCTGCCAGGCCAACGGTCGCAGTCGGAGGAGGGCATGCGCCAGGTCTGAAGGTCATGACTCATGACCCCGCGAAGGAAATAACAACTCTCAAAGCAGCCATCTTGGATCTCCTGCGAAAATAAGAGGAGCATTGTGTAATAATAACCATACTGATATTGATAATGATAATGATTATAATAATTATTATTTTAGAAACGTGAATCCTTAAACACCTTTAAGACGAGTGTCAGTGTCTTATATAAGTACCCGAGAAACAGGTATTAATAATGGTTTTAGTAGCGGTACAATGGTGGCATGATGCCAGTCATCTGGTAGATCACCTTCTTTCCAAATTTTGTTGTAGTATGCTAACAGGACACGCAGTGCATTTCGGTGCAGGTGTTTAAGTGGTTCGTACGGGATTCGATCATCTCCAGGGGATTTGTTGCATTTAACGCTTATTTATTTATTTATTTATTTATATGTTTAACAGAAGAAACCGGATTGAAATTAAGAAATTCAAACAGATGTTGATGTCTCAGCGACCTATCGCGTTACAAAATTTCCTTTGACTGATTTTCTCTCCTCTACTACTACTAACCCAGAAGCAAATGAAATATAGGCTACGCATGCAAACCAAATAAATCAATAAACTGAACTAATATACAATAAATGTTTTTAAGACGTCGACGGGCCGTCGGCCATATCAGCCCTGAGATGTCGATAAATGTTTATTAATAATGATGTTCGGCCTTTCTTTGGTCGTGTCAGTCCAAAACCTGGATAAAGGAAGGGAATAGATGGACGCTCACAAAAACGACGGTCAGTTTCGACACCTTTTTAAAACGTGGTCATTAATTATATATAAGATCATCACCCAATTGGTCACAATGCGAACAGTCTCTCGCGGTATTGATAAGACTAAGTAATGTGCTGCCTTACTAGTGCATATTGCACAAATGAATATCGTTGTTAAGTTATACAGCTAGACAGTTTCACTAGACTATAATTATGCAAAAGACGTTTGCTGCATCTTCATCTCGCTCTCTGATCGGCTTCATCTCTATGTTCATACGACTAAAACTGCTCTGGCCCAACAATAGGCGTTTGCTGTGGTTGGTCTTCCATTTGGAATTACCTTCCCCTCACTAAGGGCTAAACTAATGACTGGTTTTCCTCATAGGTCTCTCGCTCTTTAAAGGCCTTTCTTTATTCCCGAGGCTTCCGTGCTGAGACCGCCGGTAAATAGTTATTCTGCGAGAGGCGTTTTATAAATTATTAGAAAAGATACGATTGGTTTGAAAGTGCAATTGCAACCATGTTAGTTATGTGCAATTATAGTGTATCAATAAAGAACGGTACATATCGAAACCTTAATAAAAATTCTGGCTGAGACTATTAAGTATAGTTTAACCATTTTATATAGTATAGCTAGACAATGCAATAAAGGTGTTTAAAAAACAGCAGATATTACTGCGTGTAACCTATTGCGCCGCTGCAGCAACAAGGTCGGACAGTTTCTTGTAAGGGTGGGTAGTTTGAGTCAAAGCTCGAGGGTAGGCGTACCCTAAAATAGAATACGTTAAAATACGTACGTACCTTTCAAAAAATAGAATACGTGTATGGTACGTATCATACAGGAAAATTTTGCTTATGGTTTACTCGGCGACCCTTAGCCTACGTATAGGCCTATATAATCTGACATGCGTGCATTAAGGCAAAGTCTGCTGGATAAACATAGACCTACAATATAGCATTGCACCAATTTACTACGCTGTATACTGGGTTGTGGTTGTTTGCGTAAAATAAATTGAACATTCTTATAATGAGCAATGACGTGGTTAACGTATTTTTGTATTGTTTACGTACCCTAAAATAGGGTACGTTAAAAAACGTACGTACCTTTCAAAAAATAGAATACGTATGGTACGTACCCTCGAGCTTTGCTTTGAGTACAATGATTTGTGTGATAACTAATCGTAATTACTAATAGTAATTAATTGATGCCTACAATTAATAATAATTGACCATTAATCAATTTTTAACTATTCTGTTAAAATGCTCCATCTTTTGCGTTGAGACAAAATTACATAATTATTATTGACAAATAATAATTATGATTGACAGCTACCAGGTTTTGCATTTGCTTCGATGTCAAATCATTTTAAGTAATGATAAATAATTAAATTTAATTTTACTACTAAAAAACTAGAATTAATGTGGCTATAATTCAATGAGAAATTCTTACCGCAGATCCACAAGCTTCGCTGCATAGGTCTATATTAACAAACACTGGATGATAATATAGTTGAAAATATGTTTAAACACCCTTATTTATCATATCAGCAACACTGTTATTTCAATCACTAACATTTAAATAACAATTACAAATCCGCGACTACCCCACCTGATTGTATTGAGCTGTAATATGCCAAAACTAAGCTTTGTCAGCGGCAACGGCCTATGTTGTCATAAGCTGCCGTTAAACTGTGGATCCAATCCGCGACTACCTCACCTGTGGTCGTGCCAGTCTCAAGCCTGGAGAAAAGAGGCGAGCGAGACTAATCCTATTAGTTGTGGCACAGCATTGGCGCATTAGGGGTCACGAGCTCAAACCCCGAAATATATGCGCAACCGTTATTAAAAACTAAAAATGTAGAAAAATACGACCATGTCAAATGAAAACTACCCCCTAAATTGTATCCTGACTACGCTCCTATAACACAGTGTCTTTAAACAGCAACTAACAGATAACCTAATTAATTATATCAAACTTACCTGACTTTTCTATCAATGGCCAATTTGTGTCCGCAGGGTCTTTGGCATTCAGGTAATAATATTCTTCACACGAAGTTGCATTAATTTATTAATTTATTTATTTCAAAGTTTAACCTCGCCGTATGACGTTAAAGTTCGTTATGGACTATTTGAAGTCTGCACTAGTATTTGTATTTCATTTTGGTTACATGCTATTTAACGACACTGTGTCATAACAAAGATTATTAGCGTCGCCCTCCTCCTTTCTCCATGCTTGGAACTGGCACTGCTAGAATATTTTAAATTTTAACACTGCCCGCATGATTATTACAAACGAATTTTTACGTAGAAAGGTGTCTTAACCTTCGCCACATGTTTGGGGGTCAAAATTACCCCCAGGGGTATATTTTCATCTGTAACTTTCTAAAATGTGGGCACCAAAAAGTTTCCTTTGGTGACTTTTCCTATAAATTCCTCCTTGTCAAAATGGTATGAGTGACGTCATACGTTGACGCTTAGTTCTGACGCTGTGACGTCATTTTGGTGAGGTCTTAGAGTGAAATTCATGTCCATATCATTAGTGTCCATACAATGAGGTGTATCTCTGCTTCTACGCAAGGTATCTTGAAGATTATTTTTTTGTGTCTAATGTTTTAGGGGTCAGGGAATTCACTCCAGCTACTGACAAATGCGTGACCTTGACGGAAGACCTTGAAATTCAAGGTCACATGATTTTTACATGACCATACCTATCTCTGCTATTATACCTGTTAGAACAACGAAGTTTTTGGTTCCTATGGTTATTTGGTACAAGGAACTCAACAAAATATAAACAAAACACAACTGGAATATGTTATGTTACATCTTATGTTACATCGTTTCACTTCTCATAATTTGTTTATGACTTGTTGCCAGTGTATCTAACTACATTCGGTACAGGTAAATGATTGTGTGGAATGGTTACCACAAACATATTGACCACACGTGCTGCATCTGTGCTTCGTCTTGGTGTCATTCTTTCGATCGCACATGTGACATCGTCCTCTCTGAGGAATGATGACTGTGTCGTTCTGTGTTGTCGTAGGAACAGGCAGATTCACGTATTCCAAAGCCCGCTTTATCGATTTTCTGCCGCTTACGCAGGGCGTGCTTCTTCTGCTGTCGATCCATGGAAGACACATACTTTTCCCCATTTCCAATATGAATGCTCTCCTTCTGTCCTTCTGATTAGTGTTTGCAGAATCCACCCATTCAGGATGTTGATGAAACCAAATCACGGATGCGTTATGTGCAGCTATATCCAGAAGGGTGAAGAAAAGTGTCAAGGGCCATCGTCTGGTAGAACCTTTCACTGTATATTGTCTGCACATTTTGTCCAAAGTGTCAACTGCACCTTTAGTGCTATTGTAGGTAAGGATGACCTCTGGTTTCTTGTGACATTCGGACGAGATCACATTGTCGTGATGAGCAGTTGACAATAAGGTGACAGCCTTATTTTTCTTTGGCACGTATGACACTATTGTCATCTTACCGGAAAATCCAAACAAAATTTTGTAGACTTACAACATATAAAAAAACAAAAATGGCTGTTCCAGTTGAGATAGGTAAGGTCACGTGCATAATCACGTGGCCTTGAATTTCTGAAAACAAACATTCAAGATAGCATGCGTAGAAGCAGAGATACACCTGATGATGGTATGGTCACGTAAAAGAGCATGTGACCTTGAATTTCAAGGTCATCCGTGAAGGTCACGCATTTGGCAGTAGCTGCAATAAATTCCCTGACCCATAAAACATTAAAAACGAAACAAAAATTATCAAATTCCATGCCCAGGAACAGGTATACCTTGGGGGTCATTTGGACCCCCAAGCATAGAAGACGTAGTTTTTTTTCTCGCGTATGGCGAAGGTTAAATTGTTTTAATTTTCGTTAATATTTTGTATATAAATTGTGTATCGCCATCTTCTGGCAGTTAAGCCGTTGAATTGTACAAGTCACTGAGATTAAATTTTATAGGCCTGGACCACTTATAATAAACTTAATTTCATGTAAAAAAGGTGTCGTAAGAATCGATCATCAGAAATTGTGTTTTCTATATATTGGTAACTGTATTCGTTGTCCTGTGACATCCTTTGGCTGCGAGTAGCCCTGAAGTCAACCTGCATTTATTCTAATCTAATATATTCCGTATAAAGATGGGATTTTATAGGTTTGTGTGAACTTACCATGCCTATTCAAGAGCATGACAGAGATGGTTAAACGTTGGAAGTTACAAATCACTCAAAATATAAATCTAATGACTTTCAAAGCGTCGTTTTCGCTAAACGAAAAATCTCTTCCGACAAAAGTTTCCTCTGTAAATAAAGTCTGTTCTGATCTCGACTAAAAACGAGACACATACATGTATTCCCGTAGGCTGCTCCTCTGTCTACTCGGACTCCAATCTTCTCTTTCGATCATGGAGTTTAGCTTGAGCAACATTTTGCATAGTTGCGACTATCAGCTGATGACTTGAGCATTATGACATTGGCGCTTCAGAAGTTCGAAGTTTAGTTTAGATTTTTTGTTTTTGTAGGTTGGTTGGTAAGTTGTTGTTTAACGACACTTTTGTATTGTATTGTATTTGAACACTTGTTATAGCGCCCCTACCAGATTTCCCATTCAGAGGCGCTCCCGACTACTGCGCGAACGCTGAATCGGAGTTTCACGCCGAAGCGCATGAGCAATTGCGAGTGAAGGACTTGCCCAGGGTCCCTACGCGGCGACTTTGAGGTGGATTCGAACCCGCAACCCTCCAGCTGCAAGGCACCGAACATACCCCCAAACCACCGCGCCCCAGTTGTATTGTGATGTGTTGTATTGTGTGTTGTATTGTACTCCACGTTTATAATGCGACCGAGCCACCCGCAGTAGGCTAAAGATCCGAGAAATTAATCTCTGATAAACCGACCCGACCGGGTCATAACAGAAAGATTAGAGTCACCCTCCTCCTTTGTCCACGCTCGGTACTGGCAGCTGGCAGAAAGTTACATTTATTTTTTTAATTTATTATGATCCAGCATCGTAAAACAGCAACACTCTCTCCCACATGCAGGAAGCGTCTCGCGATACTGATTATATATGTTTATTTGAACACCTTTAAAAAGCGATGACTTTCACTATAAGAGATCAAAGCCGCTGAAGAACGTACTTTAACACGATATTCAGTGAGTGTGTGAGTCCTCAGTTTAACGGCAGCTTATGACAACATAGGCCGTTGCCGCCGACAAAGATTAGTTTTGGCATATTACAGCTCTACGATATTCAGACTACAGCTTTGTGCTCTTATAGAGAACGCAATCGCTTTTAAATGGTGTACAAAATTAACATTATTATGGTTGTATGAATGGATTCATCGATAGATGGATTTACGAAGGGAAGGAAGAATGGATAGATGGATAATTGGGTGGAAGGGTGCGTGGTAGACTAGGATGGAGGGGTGGGTGGAGGGGTAGATAGGTGGGTTAATGGATGGATGGACGAACGGACAGACGGACGGACAGATGGATCAGTGAAAGAGTACAGATGGATGAATGCAGATGAGTGGAATGCGCTTGTTTCAGAGCAGTTAAGATGGTTCCTGAGATCCTTTGAAATTCTGTCCTTATGTTAGAAGGACTGATCGTCAAGATTTGTCCATTTATGAAGCGGCTGTTTGGTTCAGCGTCGACTGCATTAGAACGACATCGTATCAGCCAAATGAGCCAGATGCCTCTCTGTACGTTCACATGTGTCTTTGGATGTCTGGCTTCGTGTCTATCTGTCTGTTTGTTGCTGCCTTTCTGGTGTCTCTCCGTAGATTGTCTTTTTAGACCTTTTTTGGCTGTCTGTCCGTGTGTGTGTGTGTCTCTCTCTCTATGCATGCTTGCGTGTCTGTTTTTTTGTATCTCTCTCTTTGTTTTGCTAGTATTCCAGACAGCCACCTTCTGTTTCGTTAAACAGCAAATGGAATAACCTACATAATTATTCCAACGCTATCCAACTTTTCTTTTAATAGCCATTGGTTAATTACATTTGGTGGGCGCAGGGCCTTTGTCATTCAGATGAAAATATTCTTCGCAAATTTACATTATTTCTTTTATTAATTCCGGAGTTAACTTCGTCGTATGACATCAATGGCCGTCATCGCCAATTTGGTATTGTATAATATTTCGGTTAGTTGCTATTTGTCGTAGTAGTAGTAGTTTCAGTTTAAGGACACTGTGTGATAACAAAGATCATTAGCGTCGCCCTCCTTTCTCCGTTCTTGGGACTGGCGTTGCAAGAGTATTTTAAATTTCCGTACTGCCTTCACACTTATTTCAATTTGAATATCATTTGAAAAGGTGTCTAAAATCGTTATAAATTTCGTTAATTGTTTCCTTGTGTAACGATATCTTGTGACTGTTAAGCCGTTAACCTCGATTGCGACGTGGGGATCTAACCATTGATTAAATTCATGCGATTTGGCTACTTATAAGGAACGCGGTTACATGTTAAAAAGGTGTCGTAGATATCGATCATCAGAGTTGAGTTTTTAAATTTGTATTAGTTGTCCAGCAACATCCTTTGCAATCTATTGTAATCTATATGTAATAATATTATATTCCGTACGGAGATTAGCATTTAAAATGCGCCCAAGACGAACACTGTATCATAAACAAACTGGTTGGTGTCACCCGCTTTGTAAAGATTTAATCGATTTAAGAGTGATCGCGTCATAGGATTTATATGGTGGTCCAATAACCTATTAAAGGTGTCTTAAGTCAACCAATTTTTAACGCTACAGCATGTATTTTGCATACTGGATCGCTTGACTCCAGGCATGCCGTTGTTTTGTTTGAACAGACAGCCTGCAATAAGGACTATATTAACGAGGGAAGAATGGAGGGGAAGAGACAAGCGGTATCATTCTTTCTGGGTCTCTACCTACAGCCTTCTCCCTCCTAAAAACCTTCATCTTCTCTAGGGGTTATCGTACTGGGAGCGCTACTGAATGGTCACTGCTGTGAGCGGCGCTATATAAATTAAACAATACAATATACAATATGCAATCCAAGAGACAGACCAAGAATGTTGTTAAAGGAGTGTTACAGCAAGCTGAAGAAGAGAGAGCTGGACAACGAGAAGAAAGGCGACATTGGAAATACAAACCTGCCTAGGAAGGCTTAGAAACGGAAATAGAATGTGGGTTTTTAATTTATCCAGTGTTAACGACATAAATTTGGCTGTAATCCGATCCAGTTGCGAAAGATAAAGTTGTGATCATGTGGTCATTCATATATAGTCTGTAGATTCAGTTTTAAGGGTGTGTAATGAGTAGTGAATTTATCTAGTGTTTGGCGACATCTTGTGATTGCCTCTGTTAAAGCGATTTTAATGACGTATACACAAAAAATAACAGTGTAATTTGCGGACTTAAGATAATTAATGCATCACGCGATTATTACGATTTGACTGTATTACTTTCATTTTAGCGTGTATTTCTCACGTTCTGTTAAATCGTGGTCTCGTCTGATTTTCTATGTACCTCATACGATTTCTAGAGACGCTATATAAATGGCGAGCAATCAACTTAGTCACCTGGACTTTATACATCTTGTCTGGCTTGAGTCCATGAATCCGTAGTGAGTATTCTTGTCCATATACATTTAGCATGAAATCCTGGCGACCACGATGCGTACTTCTATCCAGATGATCATCCAAAGGCTCTGACCGTTCACTCCACGTTACCTGTATTGGTTGTACAGGTAAGATAAACGGTTTAACTAAGTCTACATATAAAGGCAAGACAATTCAATATAATGTAGATCCTAACAATAATGACTAAGTAGCACAAAAAGCTACAGTCCTAAGCTCTCCAGTTACAGCCTCATAATGTAGTCAAAAAACGAATATTGTACATTGTACTTACTTACTACTGCATAGGTCCCTCCCTGTGGAATGGACTTCTTCCTTCTCTACGCTCTACCATCCGCTCTGGTTGCATCTCTACCTCTCTTTCTCACCCTAAAACCTTTGCATCTTTCGGTGGTAGCCAGTGGACCATGACGGACACGTGACCTTCAAGGAAAGTGACGTCGCTCTGGGTCAGGTCAGACGGAGGGTCTGGCATTGGCCTTTGCTGAAAAGGAGAAAGTGGAAAGAGAATATGGATCATTTGGATTCACATGCATTCATTCATTCACTTAATCATTCATTCATTCAGTCTATCAACCACTATCATCATCACAACCATGATGGCAATACCATGATCACTATTAAATCATTATTTATTCTCATTATTATTATTATTATTATTATTATCCTCATCATTGCAGTTGCTATAAAACGTAATGCAGCAATCACTCCACTGAAATTAGTTAGCACTAATTTATATATATCCGATTTTTGAATTGTTTTTAAGGTGTCTAAGGCGAACCCTGCGTCAACGTTAAACACATAGTAATAGTTTCAGTTTAACGACACTGTGTGATAACAAAGATCATTATAGTCGCCCTCCCCCTTCATCCAGGATGTAGACTGGCACTGATAAAGTACGATGAGTGACGGAGTTAAATAAATAAAATATATTTAAATAATTGGATCATTTTGGATTCATGTGCATTTATTCATTCACTTAATCATTCATTCATTCATTCATTTATTCATGCATTCATTCATTCATTCACTTAATCATTCATTCATTCATTCATACCAAAGTTTTGCGCACCGTGTTACGTTTGGTTCTTTTCACATCGATTTGAATCTGAATTAAATGCATGGTGGTTTGAAGTGACTTAGACACTTGAAAATAAATAAATAAAAACTATAGGTAAAAGAGTAAGCTGGAAGTCATCGATCCTGGAAGCTACAAGATGTCGCTAGAAACTATTAGGTTAAAGCTGCTACTTTTAGACACCTGTAAATGGCGTTCAATCGACCTTACATATATTCCCTTTGCTCTATAATTATGGACAAATTTCTCAGAAGATATCACATTAATATGTTTAACAGAAAAAACCGAATTGAAGCTAAGAAATTCAAACAGATGTTAATGTCATAGCGACCTATCGCGTTACAGAATTTCCTTCGACTGATTTTATCTCTTCTACTACTACTAACCCAGAAGCAAATTAAATATAGGCTACGCATGCAAACCAAATAAATCAATAAACTGAACTGATGTACAATAAATGTTTTTAAGACGTCGACGTCCATATCAGCCCTAAGATGTCGATAAATTTTTAATTAATGATATTTGGCCTTTCTTTGTTCGCGTCAGTCCAACACCTGGATAATGGAAGGGGATAGATGCACGCTCACAAAAACGACGGTCAGTTTCGACACCTTTATTAAACGTGGTCATTATTTATATATACAATCATTTCCCAATTTGTCTCAATGTAAACAGTACATCGCGACTCTGACAAGCCTAGGTTATGTGCTGCCTTAATTGTGCATATGGCACAAATTGTATCTAAAGATTTATATAGCGCCTCTCGCAGACTAACTATTCAGAGGCGCTCTTAGCACGAAAACCCTGAGGGAAAGAAACGTCTTTAAAGAACGAGAGACCAAAGAGGAAAAACTAGTCATTAGTTTAGCCCTTAATGATCAGGGAGAAAGGTCACTCCAAGTAGAGGGATCAACCACAGCAAATTCCCGGCGTTGAGCCAAGGTAGTCCTAGTCCTAGGAACAAAAAAGATCTAGCCAATCAGCAGAGCGCAAGGAACGAGATGAGGTCGCAGATATCGGCTTTCGCATATAGTCAGAAAGATACTTTGGGGCACTGCTCAGCTGCGAGTTTGAGACTAGATAGAGGATCTTATAATGGATGCACGCAGTGATAGGAAGCCAGTGCAAGACATCAAGCATATATGAAGAGATATGCGAAAAGCGAGGGAGTCGGGCTATGAGCCTAGCTGAAGCATTTAAGACCGATTGAAGGGGATAAAGACGCTGTTTCGGGAGGCCCATAAGAAGTAAGTTGCAGAAGTCAAGTCGGGAACAGATACGCGCATGTACTATGGTGGTAAAGACAGAGGGAGAGACCGATCGTCTGATGGCTCTGAGACGCCTCAGTTGAAAGAAGCAGAAGCGAGTCAGGTTAGATATGTGCTCCTTTGTCTAAATGTTTAAATCTTTAAGGACAATTTATAATGTTATCAACCAGAGCATGAGATTCTTGACACATATAATCAATGAGAAAATTTAACAGTATTATAGAAAGAGTAATACACAATAAAAAATAAAACAAGACTTCCTAACCTATACCATAATGTACATTTAATTAACTGATTTCATACATAAATGAAACTCTTGCAAGAGTTACAAACTATAGCATTTAATAATAATATTATTAAATGCTATTAACATAATACAACGTGTCCCATATTTATATATCATCGTCTGGATCCATTTTAAAGGTGTCTAAGCTTGACTTTTGGTTTCTCTGACTTTCGAATTTCTATTTGGTTTCTCAAATGGATTAGATGGTTTTGACTATGAATTCATACAAGCCATTTGATAAGATTGGATAAGATTAGACAATATATGTGATTAGATTAGTTTAAATTAACTTAGGTTCAGATTAGCTTAGATTATCTGCCTTTGAGAAGATGCGTTGTAATCCTGTTGTGCCATTCTTCGTAGATTAGCTTGGTAGTGCCACGTGACTTGGTATCCAGTGGCTGGTGCATCTGAGAGCGGATGACCACAGCTGACCCTTGCTACGATGCTCGATCCACTGATTATGAAAATGTGTTACACGTCAGGAACCTTTTCTGGAACACGATGAGATGAGTAAAGAACCGAGGAACGGGTTATAGTATCGTATCGTATTCAAGTATTTGTAAAGCGCCTCTCATAGGGTGAACCGTTCAGAAGCGCTCCCAGTGTGCTAAGCCCCGCGAAAATAAACAGGTTTTGAGAAAAGCGAAGGAAGAAGAGAGACTGCCAGAGAGAATTTTAGAGCGAACAGAAGGAGAAAGAGCATTCCAAAGAGAGGGACCAATTGAAACAAAGGAACGAGCCTGAGCCATAGCAGTTCTACTACGGGGAACCAAGAGGTCAAGTCTATTGCAGGAACGAAGTGGACGGTGGGAGGAAGCTGAGTGAGGCCGAAGAATTACACCAACCAGATATTGAGGGGCAAGACCCTTGTGAGCCTTGAAGATCAGAGAGAGGATTTTAAATTGTATGCGAGCATGCAGAGGGAGCCAATGAAGTTCATCAAACATAAAGGTAGAGATGTGAGAGTACCGGGGAAGGCGGGCTATCAGTCTAGCAGCTGTGTTGAGGACGGACTGAAGAGGAGAGAGACGAACCTTAGGAAGACCAACAAGAAGGGAATTGCAGTAGTCAATCCGAGAAAATACAAAAGCATGAACTAAAGTTGTGAATAAAGAGGAGGAGACAGAACGACGAATGACCCTGAGACGCCTTAAGTGAAAATAGGAGGAGCGTGTGAGATTAGAGATGTGCTCGGTAAAGGTAAGTGAACTATCAAGGGTAACACCCAGATCGCGCACACTTGACGAGAAAGAGAAGAGAGGGAACTTTTCAGAGAGGAGAGCAAAATCAAGTTTATGGAGCTGCTGAGGGGTACCAAACCAGATGAATTGAGTCTTAGAAGCATTAAGGGAGAGGCGATTAGATGACATCCAAGAGTGGAGATGATTAGAGAGAGATTGAATACTCCCGACCAAAAGCAACTGCGATGACGAAGGACCATGGACAAATGCTTGCACATCATCAGCGAAGAGATGACCAGCAGCACCACAGATCGGAAAAAGAGAGGAGATGTCAGCCGTATATAAAATAAATAAGAGAGGGCCGAGAACAGAGCCTTGAGGGACACCCAGTGTAACGTGGACCCATTGGGTTCTGGAGTCACCAGTAACAATCATTTGGGTTCGTTCGGATAGGTATGAGCGAAACCAACAAAGGGGGAGGCCCTTAAGCCCATAAGAGGTCTCAAGACGCTGGAAAAGAATCTCATGATCAACCATATCAAAAGCTGCTGAGACATCATAGAGAGCCAGAAGAGTCAGTTCAGAC
The DNA here is from genome assembly GCA_020284085.1 of Aporrectodea caliginosa. Taxonomy (NCBI): domain Eukaryota; kingdom Metazoa; phylum Annelida; class Clitellata; order Crassiclitellata; family Lumbricidae; genus Aporrectodea; species Aporrectodea caliginosa. Next base: position 35,633 of record JACEVL010000264.1, on the reverse strand, counting down.
CTATCAACAGCAGAATAGATTTCAGAAAGTAGGGATAGGAGCGCAGTCTCGGTGTAATGGTTAGCCCTAAAGCCAGACTGGTTAGTAGGAAGTAGACCAGATTGCTCAAGATAAGGGAGAAACTGGTTAGTAGTAGTAGTAGTAGTAGTAGTAGTAGTAGTAGTAGTAGTAGTAGTAGTAGTAGTAGTAGTAGTAGTAGTAGTAGTAGTAGTAGTAGTAGTAGTAGTAGTAGTGTAGTAGTAGTAGTAGTAGTAGTAGTAGTAGTAGTAGTAGTAGTAGTAGTAGTAGTAGTAGTAGTAGTAGTAGTAGTAGTAGTAGTAGTAGTAGTAGTAGTAGTAGATCGTCCTATTGAATGATCCATTTGGACACCTGTTAAACGCTTTTAGATAAGAATATATATATAATGGTCACAATCGCATGTTGTTAAGAGCTGTAATATGCCAAAAATAATCTTTGTCGGCGGCAACGGCCTATGTTGTCATAAGCTGCCGTTAAACTGTGGACACACACGCATGTTGTTAATTTAATCGAAATCCGAAGTCGTTTTGAACCGTTAAGAAACCAATCACTAATAACCATTAAAACCATAAAAATAAAAACAACAATAACAATTGCATCAATAAAAATAATGAGGTGATGATGATGATGATGATGATGATGATGATGATGATGATAATAATAATAATAATAATAATAATAATAATAATAGTAATAATAGTAATAATAAATAATAATGTGGTGTATGTAGTAACGTGGCGCCACCTTGTATTTGGTGACTGGAACTGTTGCGTCTTTTGGTGTTAGCCATTGGACCATAACGGACACGTAGCCTTCAAGGAAAGTGACGTCGCTCTTCGTCAGGTTAGACGGAGGGTCTGGCATTGTATTGTATTGTATTGTATTGTATTGTATCTAAAGATTTATATAGCGCCTCTCTCGGAATAACTATTCAGAAGCGCAGAAGGCATTGGCCTTACTGAAAAGGAGAAAGCGGGAAGAGAATTTGGATCATTTGGATTCACATGCATTCATTCATTCAGTATATCAGCTACTATTATCATTATTACCAAGCCTGGCACTTCCATTATCACTACCATAATCTGTGTGGGTCGCGGTGGTGTAGGGTATGTTCGGTGCCTTGTAGCCGGCGGGTTGAAATGAGAAAATGAGAGGCGTGGGGCGCAAAATGAAAAAATGAGAGGCGCTTCTTTAAATGTTAACAATTTCGGCTGGAAAAGACGGAAAAGCAAAAAAAAGGTCATCAGAAATTCCCAAAATTCTTGCCCCCGGGCGCACGAACCCCTAGTTACGCCACTGCCTCTGAGTAGAAATCTTGAAGGGGCGCTTTAACAAGACTTAGTGCCCATACATACATACATAATACGCTCTCTACTATAGGTACCTCACCCTACAGTAGAGATAATCCAGAGCGGGACTCGGTTACTTCAAATCTAAGGTTCGTGATTGGTTGTATGTGTGTCAATTCGCAAAGTTCATCCAATGAAAATAAGTCTCTTTGGTACATTTTGAATGTTAATTTAAATACTGAAAATATCGAATTACACATAAACTAATACTAAATCGTTTGTCTAGGGGTATTTGATTTAAATCGTTAAAGTTCCACTTTGAGCCTACTTAGACCAGCGCAGTCTACTTTATAACCTACGTATTATGGGGTTCTAAGATACCTCCCACGTTGAATTGAAGCGACTTTAGAATTGCTTCAGACCTCCGTCATGTAGAGCTTCGTTTTCTCTTTATGGATGAGGCGTAGAGTGTTGCCGACAGGTAAGTGAAGAAGTGATCGTCGTAGCTTGATCATTGTGGTACATTTCTTTCAGAGTGAATTCGGACCTTCGACGAACAAAGACTATTACACTTCTTCGCAATGTCTAAAGTACTTCGAAGAACGTACTTCTATTAATCCTGCTGACTCGAGTGAGATCAACCGTAACGTACGCAGTCTCTCGATTCAAATAATCCGTACTACCGTTCCGTACGATCACTAAATCCTTTTTCGTAGGATTCTCTTACAACGTCACCTAGACTTCAACCGTGACGAACTAGTTGCAATCGAGTTGATTAACAACCTAGTATTAATTAACAACGCTCGATGATCATTTGGCTATCATCCGAGACGTCTACAAATCGACTCTCTCTATCAACGATCGGAGACAGGAACTCCTCCTTCGCCACGTCATCGTTCAACCGTTCGTGCGTATTGCGCCTGCGCGTCGTCGTTAATCCTTCCGTGACCGTTACACTTCAAATCAGCCAATGTCATGGTTCCAACGAGATTGCGTCGTTATGTCCTTCAATTGATTCTGCCCAATTAATATTATATTAAACCACTAACACTGCGCTAATCGTACTGCTCTGGTCCATTGATTAATTAATACACATCAAATACTATCATTAATGAGAAATTGTATACGATTAAATGGTGCCTATACAATCCTATACATAGACATAGATAAGATTGTTTGTGCTAAATAAGAGAATCGTTACAATATAATCATTTTTTATTCTCATTATTATTATTATTATTATCTTTATCATTGCAGTTGCTATAAAATTTCACTCTAGAAAAGCGACACGAAAATTGGTTGGTTTTTCTGTTTATCGACTAGCTGTGTGGTAACAGAGACCATTAGCGTCGCCCTCCTCCTTTATCCAGGCTTGAGACTGGCACTGTATAATTAAAAATTAAATTAAAAATTAAAAATTGGTTAACACTAATTTTATATATAGCGGCTTTGGAGATTGTTCTTAAGGTGTCTAAGGTGACAACTGCATCAACGTTAAATAATATGATATATATATAATATATATTTGAACAATTATTTTAGATAATAATAATAATAATTACTTCTCGCCTTCACACCTCCTCCTCCTACTTCTCTCCTCCTCCTCCTCCTCCTCCTCCTCCTCCTCCTCCTTCTCCTCCTCCTCCTTCTGCTCCTCCTTATATATACAGTGTTACACCCATTCATTGGGCGGATATGCTTTGTAGGCTGCTATTAGCGCCGTGTATTGCAGGCTGTCTGTTCTGTTAGTAGTTAAGATTTATGTCTTCTGTCATTTGCGTTCTTGTGAATTGTTTCAATTGCATAACTGTAAACTGTACCGGTTGCGATGTGTCAACCGGATTGTTTCAATAAACGAAGAATTTATTATTATTATTATTATTATTATTATTATTATTATTATTATTATTAATAATAATAATGAGGCTCATACGATGGGTCATTATTATTATAATTATTACTCTCATTATTATTATTATTATTATTATTATTATTATTATTATTATTATTATTATTAAATAAATTTGTAACGCGCGCAAGGCCACACCTAAATGTGAATTTGAGGCGCGGATAGCAGTCAGCCGCCAGGTGAAGATGCACTTAGATTTTTTTCTCACAGGTTTAACGTCGCCTTATGACATCAAAGGCCGTTGACGACAATTCACAATGTATACCATACAATGAAAACGAGAAATTTAACGTCCAAACGACACCATTAAAATAAATGCTTACAATGTGACAAAATTCAGTGTTAAACAACATCAAGTAATGCATCGGTTACTTTCTCTGACACACACACTGTGATTGAATGATTCGATACAAATTTAAGTATAATATCATGACGTTAGATTCTTATTCTTCTTTGCACTCTTTAAGTGATTATTTATTAATCTTCAGTTTAACGTAATCTTGTGACCACATTCACTATTTGCCATTGTACTTTTTTGAATAACAATTCGATAAAAACATCACACACTGTTTTATTACTTTCCTTGCGTGTCCCATCCTTATATCGCTTCGATTAACTTCGTTTTAAAGGTGTCTAAGGCGACCGCTCTAACCAAACAGCAAACGTGGTCCACGATGTATTCATACCATACACTGCCTAAGCCTACCTAACGATATCATACCCTAATTTTACGTTTCTTTCCGTGCCATTCCAGCCTTACTATAACCAATCCTAACCTGTTACCCTACTCTTATAATTACTACTTTATAAACCTACTTTATAAATTCCGAAATGCAATACAATACCCAATTGCAACCTTATCCCATCTGACCTATACCATACCATACCACACCTTACCATAAAATACCATACCATACCACACCACACCATACATTACCATACAATACTATACCATACCATACCACATCATTTCATACCTTACCTACCATACATACCTTCGCTTACCTTACCTTAAAGTGAATACCAAGAGACTTGAGTTAAACAAAATATATCCAACTGAACGGAACATACTAAACATATAGCGCCTTCTTCACTTAAGCTGCTTTCCTTTAAAGTCGGTAGGTGGCTTTTGGCTGTTGGCACGTACTAACACAGGAGGCGTTGCTACAGCACTTCAGAGTCTCGCTACCATGGCAATCGTCGTCATAGTTACAGGTCTTTATGCACGTCGCTGCCAGGCCAACGGTCGCAGTCGGAGGAGGGCATGCGCCAGGTCGGGAGGTCATGATCCCGCGAAGGAAATAACAACTCTCAAGGCAGACATCTTGGATCTCCTGCGGGAATAAGAACAGCGTTGTGTAACAATAATAATAAAATATATTGATAACGATAATTATTTTAATGATAATAATTATTGTGGAAACATGAATCTTTAAACACCCTTAAAAAGATTTTTAGTGTCATATATAAGAAACAGATAAACAAAATGTAACAATGTTAAGGTTAGATCCTCTCCGAAAAATGAAATTATCAAGCATAGTCCGAAAAGGTCAAAGGTCTTCGTATATTCTGCAGTGCTATTAAGGACAGCAATCCAATTTCATAGACAAACAGTCGGACTATTTAGAACCCCGAGGCGGGTTTCAACGCGTGGAAGAGTAGTGACTAGTGTACTGTCAAGCGTTAGCGTGGCCGAGCCGTTATATTGCGCGTAACGATAGCCTGTCTTAACAAGTAAAACATCCAAAAGTCGGGTGTGTGTGTCCACAGTTTAACGGCAGCTTATGACAACATAGGCCGTTTCCGCCGACAAAGATTAGTTCTTGGCATATTACAGCTCTATTCAAAAGTCGGTGTTTATATATATATCTATATATAATAAATTATGAAATTTAAAAAAGGTGTCGAGAATATGCGATAGGTCTCGAGAGGTTGCGCTAGGAAATTTTACACAGTACAAGAAGTAGGTTCAGTTTAACGACACCGTGTGATAACAAACTTGATTGCCGTTGTGTTTCTGCTTCATTCATATGTGGGGCTGGCACTGAGAGAGTACAGATAGTGGCTGAGTTTTGCATTTTGTTAGGTCTGTTCACGTGGATTTGATTTTGAATTAAATGCATGGAAGTTATAAATGATTTAAATATTAGAAAATAAATAACTAAAAGCTGTAGGTTAAAGAGTAAGCTGGAATTCAACGACTATGAAAGCAACTTGATGTCGTTAATAATTAGGTTTACGCTGCTTAAGTTAGACACCTTTCAATAGAGTTCAATCGACCTTACATATACTCTACTCACTGTATGTCTGAAATTCTTTCGACGACTAGCACTTTTAATAACGGAAGAAAGTGAATTGAAATTATGAAGCTAAAACAGATAGGTTTCAGTGCCTTAGCTACATGCCCAATTATAGAATATCTTTCGCTTGGTTTTGTCTTCTATTGCTAACCCAGAAGCAATCATCAAACTGAACTGATAATGTGCATTAAATGCTTTTCAAAGACGTCAACGGTCATAGCAACCATATGATGTCGTTAAACATTTTAGTGATAATGTCAGTCCCAAGTCTGGATACAAGAGGAGGGCGACGCTGATAATCTTTGTCATGACGCATTGTCGTTAACAGAAACTAATCATCAAAGTAAGAAATGGATCCAAGCGCTCTTTTTCGACACCTTTATTACACTGCATCGTTTACTATATATAAATGAAGATCAACAATTTGCACATACTACGTCGAAACTATCATATTTATTTATTTTTTAACCATAGTTTAACGTCGTCCTATGACATCAAAGGCCGTTGACGACAAAAAACTATCATATAAACCTAAGACACGTGATTTGTGCACATTGCACAAATGAATAGCATTGTTTAAGATGTAGAGAGGCCTGGATCCACGGGCAACTTTGGAGACGATGGGTGAATTAAGTTTAGAGGGATGGGGTAATTAGGGGGCGTAACATCGAAATAAAAGCTATTGATATACGCTGATGAAATCCACTTATGCACACACATGCCAGGTTCAGTCAGTCCCAGGTTTCGCATTAACTTTATAAATGTTTATTGGATATCCGTGTGTCAAATTACAATTCTTGCTAACTAATGTTGTTCTTTGCTGGATATTGTTCAAATATTTTAACTGATAAATTATGTTAGAAATGTGTCAGGAGATCGTCGCTTTCATGCATACTTTGCTTTTATGTAAATAAAAATGAGATTCAAATACGTGGTCTACTTGCATTCGTTTAAAAGAACAACTATATTGACTACCTGTAGTTATCGCTTTTTGAAGAACCCGGGTATATTTAAACTTAACAAAGCGTTCAGATTATTAAAAAACATTGTAGATTATTATCAATCCTATTGTTATTAGTATAGATGTCTAGTCTTAAACAATAGCGACTGTATTAATGATGTTGCTTTCCACTTGAAAAGTAAATTAATTAATTCAGCAGAGGTTTAGCCTACCACTTTTGGAACTTTATATATCATATCTCATCTCCTTAATAAAGGTGTATAAGATCAGCAGAAATAGCTGCTTTAAAATTATTTTGGGGCTACAGCGGCCAATTTAATTTACATTTGGATCGTTTGTGTAGAAGGAAAATTATGTGTGATAACCAATCGTAATTAAATTATTGACTGTAAATAATAATAATAATAATAATAATAATAATAATAATAATAATAATAATAATAATAATAATAATAATAATAATAATAATAATAATAATAATAATAATAATAATAATAATAATAATATCTTTTTTAATTCAGCGCCTGACAAACGCACTGCGCTGTACATTTACATGTCATGCAATTGAAACAATCTTAACTGCTAACAGAACAGACAGCCTGCAATACACGGCGCTAATAGCAGCCTACAAAGCATATCCGCCCTACGGGCCTCGAACTCGGTACCTCTCGCTCTCTATGCCAGTGTGTTATCCAATGCGCTATCGGGCCCCCTTCGGGCGCAATCGGGTTATGACGTTAGAAGTCACAAATAACGTTTAAAGATAAGTCTCATGACTTAGAATGCGCTGTTTTCGCAATGCATTATAGGCTTCAATCGTGAACTCTCCTCCGGAAAAAGTTTCCTCTGTAAAGTCTGTTCTGTTCTTCAGTCCTTGACTAAAACTCACCATTTTCCGGACTCATATCCCCCGTATATGTTTTCTAGTTGACTTAATTTTCCTCTAATTATCGTTTTCTTTGTACATAAATTATTTCTGACTTTGTATGTAAAGCGCTGAGCGTTTGCTTGCGTTTAATAAAGAACATTCTTACTTACTTACTTACTTATATTGTTTCCCTGTCTTCTACGATTCCCATCTTTTGTTTCGATTGGACTCATCTGGAACTTGACTTGCACAACATTTCACATATCAACGGCTATCAGCAGATAACTTGAGCATTATGACATTGCCGCCATAGAAGTTATATGATTAGATTGCATTCGTCCTTTTTGTAGATTGGTTGTTTTTTGTTGTTTAACGACATTATCACATCTAAAATGATTAGCGTCGCCCTCCTCCTTTACCCATGCTTAGGACTAGCAAGAAGTTAAATTTAATTACAACATTTATTATGAATCAGCGTCGTTGAACAGCAACTGTCTCCCAAATGCGGCAAGCATCTATTGATACCGATATTATTTGCTAATTTTGCACACCTTTTAAAAGCGATTACTTTCGCAATAAAAGTACCAAGAGGTTTAAACATTGTATTCAAGGATTATCTCAAATCTATAACAAACTATGGTTTGGTCGCGCCTAACGTTCTTCATTAGTTGCATTGAGCTGTAATATGGCAAAATAATTTCTGACGACGGCAACGGCCTCTGCTGTCATAAGCTGTCGTTAAACGCATCCGATAACCGGACAACCATCTCAGAGACAACACAGGTCAACAACAGGAATCGAATTCCAGACGTAGCACATTGGAAAGACCGATGGTTTATCCTGATAAGTCAGCTACTCGGACATTAGTTCCTCAGGACGTCACTAGGTGGCGGCAGAGGATTGCCCAGCTGACCAGGAGCCATTGAAGAGGACGACTGACCCATGATCCGACGGAAGAGGTCAAGGGAGTGATCGGTGTCCATGGTTGCCATCTGTCGCGGAGAAGAAGATCTTCAAGTGGAGACGTTGGGAAGATGGTTCGACTGGAGCTGATCGAATGGTCTGGGAAGAGAGGCTCATCAGACGGATCTGAAATAGGAAGGTCAAAGAGGTATGTCAAAGAGGTATGTCAAAGAGGTAGGTCAAAATGGTAAGTCAAAATGTAGGTCAAATCAGTAGGTAATGGATGGTACAGTCACATTCGGTAAAGTAAACCTTAGTAAAACAGGGTAAGTGCCTTTTAAAAGTTCTTTAACATATGAAAAATGAATCAATTAATTAATTAGTGAAGAATTTAATTAGTTAATTGAAATCAGCATGCGTATTCTAGAGAGCATATAGTGTGTGTGTGTGTGTGTGTGTGTGTGTGTGTGTGTGTGTGTGTGTGTGTGTGTGTGTGTGTGTGTGTGTGTGTGTGTGTGTGTGTGTGTGTGTGTGTGTGTGTGTGTGTGTGTGTGTGTGTGTGTGTGTGTGTGTGTGTGTGTGTGTGTGTGTGTGTGTGTGTGTGTGTGTGTGTGTGTGTGTGTGTGTGTGTGTGTGTGTGTGTGTGTGTGTGTGTGTGTGTGTGTGTGTGTGTGTATGTGTGTTTGTGTGTGGGATTGCTCTATTTCCGTGCGTGGGCTTTCTCCTTTATCCAGGCTTGGGACTGGCACTGTCAGAAATCGAACAGTGGCGGAGTCAGTTCATATAGCGCTGGTAAACAACTTTTAAAGGTGTCCAATGCAGAACTAATTAATAATTGGGATACTACATACTATGCTTATATAGCATCTGGCGAGTACGTAATATAGGTGTCTAAAGACAGAGCTATAACCAATCGGCCACCGGTTTCCCTAAAGCTTGTACATACTGAGTACAGTGGGTCGTTGCTTTCGTGTAGTGGTGAGGAGTGCCACTGTCTTCTGTCCTAGAACAGCCTTCGACGTCGCTTGGACAATCACTTCGTTGCTTCCGAGAGGTTACTAAGGACGGCTGTTCCATTCTCCTTTCAATAATTATATTAGATTGGAATCAAATGAAGAAGAAGAAGGAATCAAATGTACGAGTATACATGTAAATGTAAGCAATAAAGTGATTAATCGCCTAGCGTGTCCCAGTCTTATATAGCATCGTTTGAACCAGTTTTAAGGGTGTCTAAGGTTGACTTCGTGTATATCTCGCTGATCGGATTTCGAGTTGGTTTCTTTAATGGATTTTGTGACGTTGAATAGGATTACTATTATTACTCCACAGTTTTACGTCGTCTTATGACATCAAAGGCCGTTGACGACAATAATATACAGAAAACACACAATTCAATAATTACAAGAACCTTAGAGCATCCGAACAACACTATTCAAGGTGTCGAAAATAGGTGTCGTTGAATAGGAAATCACTAAAAAAGCTTTATATAGCCTCAGTTGAGACCATTTTGAAGGTGTCTAAGGCAACCACTCTGTCCACTCTGACAACGATTTAACTCGAAGTGGCCAATGTTTGATGTTTTACGCATTTGAATACGGCGCTATATAAGTAATTATATTAGACTATTATTGAATAGACTAGACTATAATTATTAGATCAGCATTGCTTAATTAAGACAAGATAATATTCGATTAGATTGGATGAACAGCTTAGATAATCTGACTTTGAGAAGATGCGTAGTAATCCAGTTGTTCTATTCTTCGTCGTTGTCTGGTTTGAAATGGTCTCCCATTGGAGATAGGCCTGTTACCTAGGGACAATTCATCTACGTTCAACAGGCTCCTTATAACTTACTTGTATCACCGTGGTTGGACTGGGAGCGCCTCGGAATAGGCTTCTTTAAAGGGGCGCTATATAAATTCATGAAATTAATCAAATAGGTAGGTCAAAGTGGTAAGTCAGAGCGTTAGGTTAAAGAAATAGGTCACAGTTACAGAGGTTGGTAAACGAGGTAAAACACAGAGATAAGGTGAAGTACTGTACGGTCAGAAATATACGACCTATATATATGTATACAGTAAGTCAAGTTAAACGCATTTTAAAAGTTCTTGAATATATTAATAGTACAAATTAATGTATGAATTAACGAATGAATGAATTAATTATACGAATGCATTAATTGATTAGTTAATTGCCGAACAAACTATCAAGAGCAATTAGGCTCCATTAATGAGCGGTTCGGTTCCCCAGTTTAACGGCAGCTTATGACAACATTGGCCGTTGCCGCCGGCAAAGATTATTTTAGGCATATTACAGCTCAAGTTTTGCCATTAATGAGCAAGCGCGTTCTGATTTTATATAGCACGGGTTAACAACATTTTAAAGGTGTCTAATGCGAAACTTATTATTCGCCTGATGGATGGAAAGTGTAACGATATCTTCAATTGTTTTGAACATTTCTCAACGTTCCTAGAATGCCCGTTGAAACTTGAAACAGGATTTTTCTCTGTTTTTACTAATCGGGCGAATAATGCACTTATATGAAGGGTGTTGAATTTAAAAAAATTTTAACATTTATCACCGCTCCTATGGGTAACAGGACAATAACCCCGGACAATAACCCCCAGACATTAACGCCCGGACAATTACCCCCGGACAAAACCCCCGGGACAATAACCCCGTACAAAAAACCCGGACAATAACCCCTATTATCCTACTGATACAGTACATACAGTAGATATGAAAGAATGACCAAACATCCAAGAACTAATATCGGACAATTACTAGAAAATATTAGACAATTATCAGACAATTGGGCACAGAATAGGCAGGAGAGAATTACCAAACATTAAAAAAACGAAATACTGGGCAATTATTAAACAACTGGGCAGAAAGTAGACACGAAGGACATACCATACATCAAAAACTAAAATACAAAGTCTACAAATTTGATCGATTTCTATCCATGATGGAATTTATAAAATCTGATCAAAGAAACGATAAACTTAGTTTTGAAGGTAATGTATATGTAAAGCAGAAAAATTTATAGAATTATATGTGAGGAGTAAGTCGCCAATACTAAAACTGAAGAAATTAGCTAAACACCAAAATCAGGTGTTAATTTTTCAAAATTCGTTTTATGTTATAATATCAATAAATGAGATCCTATATCACATGGGAAAACCATTATTTTAATAATATTTCACCTATTTCATAACAAATTAAATAATTTTTTGCGATTATCAAAATTATCCGAGAATTAAAAATCATTTTATGACAAATTTCAAGAGTTTTTTTACGGCATTCATTCTCTAAGGACATTCCATCTGTAATACGTCATTGGAAAGGTAGGCATTCAGCTCGCTAGAAATAGTCTCATTTGGATGGTTTGCCATATGCAGTGATTTTACAGTCATAAAAGTTATCAACAAACATGCATTGCTAAGGAGTTTAGCTTGTGTTAAGAAAATAAGCTTTGCATGCGTTTTTCTCGAAATTGCACTTCGAGTAGAAAAACATTATAAATTCAAATCTCTGGAACCCATCGAGATAGAATAATAACTTTTACAACATTTTAAACAGAAATAATTATTTATCAAAAGTTAGCCCAAAATACAAAAAACTAACTAACAGTAGCGTCGCCGTCCTCATTTATCCCTGCTTGGCACTGGCACTGACAGAGTACGAGCAGTGGCGGAGTTTAATTATTCAGTTACTGTGTACTATGTACTACCCCCATATAGCATGTATTGACAACGTGTTAATCGCCTTGAAACTAATCTATAACTAAATTGATTAAAAGTTGGTTTTTTCTGTTTAACGACTAGCTGTGTGGTAACAAAGACCATTAGCGTCGCCCTCCTCCTTTATCAGGACATAATAATCCTTTGTCAGGACATAATAATCACAAACAGTATGAGATGAACTACTTTATATGTTGCAAAAATATTGAATATTAGTGAAATTGTAAAGCTCCGTCTGACACCTTTAATGGTGTCGTTCGGATGCTATAAGTTTCTGGTTCTCATTGTATTGTATATTTTCTGTATTGTCGTCAACGGCCTTTAATGTCATAAGACGACGTTAAACTGTGGTTTAAAACAAAACAGTAAGTTGACTTCTGGTTTCTCTGACTAATCGAGTAATTCGAAGAAAATATTATTAGCTTAAGCATACATAATCCAATATTTAACGACATCCTATAGCTACAAAGGCTGTTGACGTCTTTAAAGTTGTTGATGTATTTCCGTTCATTTTCTTGTAATGTTCTCACAAATGTTCTTTCTCCTTTCTCGTCTTTGATTCCGTTTCTGATAAGATGCTGACGTATTTAAAGTTTCTGACGATTTAAGTTCATTTTCATATAATTTCTATCAACAGTTTTCTTTTTCTTTTCTTGGCTTTGATTCCGTTTCTGATAAGATGTAGACGTATTTAAAGTTTCTGACGGATTAAGTTCATTTCCGTATAATGTTAATAACTGTTTTCTCCTCAATCTTATTAACAATATTAACAATATTTGATAGATACATATTATTTGATTTGATACATATTAAAGTATTGTATCTCCGTTATGTTTGGCCCATTGGCTCTTTTATTGTAATTCTTTTTTAACATCTTTTTTTTTTTTTTTTTTTTCTCCTTTTGTTTCTTTTTTTGGTGGCTATTTCAGCTCTTTTTTGGCTATATCAGCTCTTTTTTGGCTATATCAGCTCTTTTTTTGGCTATTTTAGCTCTTTTCAAATATGTTTACAAAGTTATTAACAGTACTTCTTTAAGTTTTCTAAAATAACATGTAATGCTATTTGCAAACAGAAATTCAGCACAGATGTGTAATATATATACATGTATTATATACACATTTTATTTTAACATACATCTATTTACAAGAATGCATGTTAACAATTATTTACATGACAGAATACTTAATTAAACATTTCATTAAACATTTTCCTATGAAACAATGTAATATCATTAGAAAATGCAATGAAATAATGAAATGACCATTAATCACACATATTTTGTGTTTATTGGTATTTTTTTTTTTTTTTTTTTTTTTTTTTTTAGCTTAAGTGAGTGTGTTCCATTTTTATATATCATCGTTTTAATCTCTTTTAAAGGTGTCTAAGGTAAACTTCTGTTCTCTCTGAATTTCGGATTTCTATCTGATTTCTCTAATGGATTAGATGGCTTTGACTACGAATTCGTAGAAGTCATTTGATTAGATTTGGTAAGATTACATTAGATTAGATTAGCTTAAGTTAACTTAGGGAAGATTGGTTCAGATTAGCTTAGATAATCTGCCTTTGAGTAGATGCGTAGTAATCCTGTTGTTCTATTCTTCGTCGCTTGGTTGAGAAGTATTGTTTTGTATTTGAACACTTGTTATAGCGCCCCTACCAGATTGCCCATTCAGAGGCGCTCCCGACTACTGCGCGGACGCTGAATCGGAGTTTCACGCCGAAGCGCATGAGCAATATTATTGCGAGTGAAGGACTTGCCCAGGGTCCCTACGCGAGAAGTGAGAAGTGGCGCCATCTGCCACGTGACACGGTATCCAGTGACTGGTGCATCAGACAGAGGATGACCCCAGCTGACCCTTGCTACAATGCTCGATCCGCTGATTGTGAAACTGTGTTCCACGTCAGGAACCGCCTACGGAACACGAAGAGCTGCGAAAGGGACCGAGGGTAAATAGTAGTACTATTACTGCTGCTGCTGTTGTTAGTTAGTGCTATTACTACTACTACTACTACTACTACTACTACTACTACTACTACTACTACTACTACTACTACTACTACTACTATTTTTTATTATTGCGCATTTATTTAATTACTAATAATCTACAATGGCGCTGAAATAGCCTTGTATGAATAGGTTGAAAAGATGTTTATTATCAGCCACTGACTTCCAATTATGCCAACAATAGCATCTAATCATTCTAATGCATGACCTTATATAGATTCGGCAAAATAAATTAAGACGGTGTTTAGATTAAACGATTACTCAAGGCCTCGTTTGTTTTCTTGATGACTCCTCCATTACCTCATATAATCTATGGTCTTTCAGCAATAATGGAGTCGTCATATGGAGTCAGACGGGTGAATTTAAAAAGTGTTAAGTATTAACCATTACTCGCTTGTTTCTTTGGTAAATCACCACAAGCTCAATTATCCTTTAATTTGACGCTATTCTCTACTAAGGCTTACACTTATATAACTTGAGATAATTCTGTTATAAATTCAGATCTTCTGTTTGTTGCTGTTTACCGACATTGTGTCATAAGAAAGTTGATTAGGTTGGATAATATTAAACAAATTTCACTTCTCATTATCAATCGATAATAATATATAGACACCTTTAAAACTTGGACATCGGATGCTATTTATGTTTCACGCGTACAAAGCCACAGTGATTTTTTAGATGTCAAGGTAGAAAAGTAAAGGTCGTCTTTAACGGTATTAGTAATCATTACTATTATTAGCAGTTGCGATTAATATTAATATTATTAATTTATATACCATGCACCCAGGATCAGTAAATGTGTTTCTGATGAACTGAGCAATTGTGTGTGAAGGACTTGCTCAAGGTCGCTACACAGTGTCCGTCTCAGAGGAGGAGGATCGAACCCTAACTCTCTACGTTACAGGGCGAACGCTCTTACCAATCGGTATTCGGTATCTCGGGTGTTTTAACTCGGTATATCATCGTAGCTCATGTTTGGTTTTTCATGAATAATATTCATGTATAATATTAATTTCATGATTTATTGAACAGTTGAATCATTAGCGCATTAACTCAATACTTCTTCAATTATTTAATTAATTCATTCATCATTCAAACAATGACCTGAGTGATGGCAGACATGATAACGTCTCATCAAACGCACACTATTCAAGAGACCAGTACACAGGAATTTTGTCAACCGTTGCATTTCTCAGAGAACCAGCGCCACCTAGGTAAGAGAAGGTGAGGTAGGTTAAAGAACATTGAAGATAATGCAAGGTATGGTAAGATCCTCTCATACCAGACAACGACCAATAATGAATATGATTAAAAATTAAAACAATAATAATAAAATAGTAATGATGATGACAATAACGAAGGTGATAATAATAATAGCAGAAGTAGCAGATGGTAGTAGTAGTAGTAGTAGTAGTAGTAGTAGTAGTAGTAGTAGTAGTAGACTTGTAGTAGTAGTAGTAGTAGTAGTAGTAGTAGTAGTGTAGTAGTAGTAGTAGTAGCAGTAGTGAAAGTAGTAGTAGTAGTAGTAGTGGTAGTAGTAGTAGTAGTAGTAGTAGTAGTGTAGTAGTAGTAGTAGCAGTAGTAGTAGTAGTAGTAGTAGTAGTAGTAGTAGTAGTAGTAGTAGTAGTAGTAGTAGT
>JACEVL010000264.1:0-17500 GCA_020284085.1 Aporrectodea caliginosa | reverse complement strand
GGTTCCCTGATCGACGGTGTACCTGCCCTGATGAGGCTGCGTACCACGATTTCATTGATTGAAGAGTGTCTGGCTTGTCTGCCGAAACCCAACGTGCAAGCCAAACCGTGCGATCCTCTGGCTGAAACCATTGTACCACATGGACATGTGTGTGGGACACAGATGACCGCCCCCAATCTCAAGCCCACCGCTACCCTCATATCTTCGTCATTGAGTCTTAAGCCTTGAGAAGCTAAAGGGAGGGCGAATAGCCAGTCCGAGGCGTGTGGGGCCTGTATAGCATTAAGCCTGGCTCGGTCGTACGAATCCCGAGAGCGCGATGTTACCTCCAGCATGGCCACCGAGAGCAGCGGCGTGTCCCATGAAGACTGTTTACCGTCTGTGGATGGGAAGTCGGTCGATTCTGCAATGCTCTGCTGCCATCGGGTTCTCATTACTTCCACGATAGAGTCTTCGGGCACCTGAGTGAGAGTGAGGATGAGCGATTGGGTGAGTTGAGATCTTGCGGCTGAGGCTAAAAAAGCTGGAAGTGCCAACGAAGATGCTCTTCTTATTCCCAGTCCGCCCATCCTGATAGGCATGGATGTGAGTAACCACTGATCGTCAGAGAGAGCGATGTTAAGAATGCTCTCTGTGCCAGCTCGTAATCCCGCGTCGAATTTCATGAGGCCCGGGTGGTCATGACAAGGTGTGCAGCGGAGAATGTATATTATTATTATTATTATTATTATTATTATTATTATTATTATTATTATTATTATTATTATTATTATTATTATTATTAATAATAATTGATTCTTTCATTTGTTAAAAAACTTTTAAACGGCGCTTGCCCTGTTTTGCTGTAGGTTTACTTCTCCGTATGTGACTTACCTCTTTGACCTACTGATTTGACTTGCCTCTGTGACCTACCTCTTTCAGATCCGTCTGATGAGCCTCTCTTCCCAGAACCGTTCGATCAACTCCAACGGAAACAGTTTTGTTTTTGACATCGAAAGAACGGAAAGAACGAAGGACAATTAGGCAGTTAAAATCAGAGGACTTCGGACCAGTCACGAAGAACGCCCGTAACTAAACACTTTTATGGTAATAACTAATGCTTTAATGATTACAATTACAATTACAATTAATGCTGTAATTCTCTGCTGATCTTTTTATACACCTCTTTTAAGGGAGTCCATACTGCTATAAGTTAAACTGCCGCCTTATTTAGAGACAATTCGCTTGATTTACTAATATTATAGGCTCCGGAGTATAAACCTGAATTAATAATAATAGCAATAAAATGATAATATTAATATTAATCCAAAGCGTGAAACTGCCTGTGGTAGTGCCAGTCCCAACATTGTCTTGACGTGAGGGGACAGCAAGAGTCACGGGCGTTATAAGCCATCTTCTTCGGTTGTTTTGGGGCCGTGAGTAAATGCTTAATTACATTACGAAGCATGAATGCATTACAAAGCAATTTATTAGACGCCTCTATAACAGTTGACCAATGGCGGACCGTCCTTTCTGCACGATCTTCATTATGCATACTTTCTGTTCCTTTGTATAAATTCTCATCGTACATTAAGTCACATCTCTCAGATCAGCTATTAATTTCCACTATACTGTTGTAGATTCCAGTGTTTAAAAATATCTTGTTGAATGCCTGGGCCGTTGACGCCCTCCTCCTTTATCCAGGCTTGGGACTGGCACTACCAGAGTACAGGCAGTGGTGGAGTTGCTCTCTGCTCCATGCAGGGAAGTGCAGGTTCGTGTCTGCATGAGGTTGCTCGATAGTCTAGTGGATACTTGCTGGACTGTCAGCTTATATTTTAAGACACCTCTTTTAAGGGGCTTTATACCGTTATAAGTTAGACTGCCGCATATCTAAGACAAGTGACATGAAAGGTTATGAATTTTAGACCTGAATTAATACTAATAGCCATAAAATGGTTAAAATAATATTAATCAAAAGCTTGAGACTACCTTAGGTAGTGACTATGCTTAATTAACAGACATTGGGCGGAAGTCTGCTGGGGTTGTGGGTTTGTTGAACTTGATGAGGTAGGGTGAGGTAAGGAGGTTGTTTTCCTTACTCAATTCATATACCAATCGTTATTAACTTTGATGATTACGATGGAGATCATTTATTCGTACCCATCGCCTCCATATGGCTGGCGCCAGGAACTGACGATGATCATGCAAATAAAGCATTTGGCCAAGACTACATAAGACTCCTTACTGATCGTTGTGTGATTAGTTTTGGCGAGGCCCCTGGCGGTCAGGAAGCTATCGCGTCTCGTTTACACAAAAAACTTTTCCGCTTGTTTTATCTATGAAGGAGAATCGACGAATTGTTACATTTGGAGAGTAAGACATTGTTGAGAATTATAACGCCGCATTTAACCCTAGGGCTACCAAATTTTTTTGTAACACGGACTACCAAGGGGGTGGTTACCACCCCCCCTGGATTTCGTGTTTGGTTTTACATATCATAACTTGTAATATAGCATTGGATTCAGCATTTATTTCTGCACAGAATGGTATATTTAGTTGTACATTATGTGAATGCACCTCGAAATTACATCACTTTTAACAACGGAACCCATTAATTAGCAATATTGTATATTACTGCGTACATTTTGTACTTTTGGATAAACAAATATAAGATTATGTGTGTTTTGAAACTAATCTATGTATAAAACATACACAAAATCATCCCTACACATGTTTATATAGTATAAATGTACATCCAAACATATATATCCATACATATATATCGGTTTACGTTGCGATGGTGTATTCAGCCATTTTCACACAGATTACGCGTATTATTATTTATTTTGATCACTTCCGGTATTCAAAAGACAAAGATATAGGTATGCAAATGAAGCCCTTCATTCCCTCTAAAGAATGGTATCTTTGTTTCTCTTCCAGGAAGACAAATGAATACGCTACAGACAAAAACTAAGGGGGAAGTGCTTCCATTCAGCCATTTTTCATGCATATTACGCGTATTATAATTTATTTTGAGCACTTCCGGTTGTCGCAGGTCAACTCAGTGACCATAGAAATGTAGCCCCACATTCCCTCTATAGAATGGTATAATTTGTGTCTCTTAATATTAAATGACGGATAAGATATAGTCGAAAATCTAGGGGGGTGGTATCCACCCCCTCTGGTACCTCGGGTATATTGGGTATGACTTTTGAACGGTGTGAGATATCATCTCACATTTTACCTCAAAACGTGTGTAAATGAACCCCTACAGCTACCTAAAAGGTCAAATTTTTATTCCATACGGAAAAAGTTTGAGATGAAAAAAACCTAGGGGGTGGCAACCACCCTTCCCCCCTTGGTAGCCCGAGGGTTAATATGATACGTTAAATTGAAGCGGGGTGACATCTGTGGGTAAGGTTGCAACCGGATATATGACGAATTAACACCATTCCTCTTGCACGGCTCATGATTCAGTCAAATTTCGATCGTTGGGCGATACTTTAGTTGTTGTGATAATGTTTACAGCGACAGGAAAGGTAAACTTTTTTCGCGCTGCCATTTAAATATAACGCAAGATACATCCTATTTAAAGGTGTTTAACAGAAACGGTATAGTGTTTCTCAGAGGTATCGTATGTCGACCTGCTTTTCCAATGGATTATGATTGTGAATGCATCGTCTAATTAATTAATTAATTAATTATTCGTTTAATAAGGAAATTTTATGTGACGCCACTCAGAGGCAAAGATCATCAGATGCTATCTCTGCACTAGCATGTATGTCACTATATTAACAGTGCAGTTATGCTTAGACACCTTTAAATCTGTTGTTCTCCACGCTATATTAAATGGCAACGCGCAAAACATCTATTAATGTAAAGGTTGCGATTATAAAAACTGATGTTTGGATTATTAAGATAACTAGGCTATCAAAGTCATTAGATTGGAGCAGTGAAGAAACGAGCGATATTGTGTTTTTTGTCTAATTGTGAGTCTTTGAAAACGTTGTCGTCTTATCAACTTTCATGTTTCCGACTTAATTGTGGTTTCATTTTTTTTTCTTCTAATTATTGTGCTCGTGATGCAGTGTTTGTACAACTGAGATTTTGAAAAGAGACAGTGTACGATCAGAAGCAGAAATCTAGAACAAATTTGATTTGGACCGCTGACCTCTTGTGTGAT
The DNA here is from genome assembly GCA_020284085.1 of Aporrectodea caliginosa. NCBI lineage: Eukaryota > Metazoa > Annelida > Clitellata > Crassiclitellata > Lumbricidae > Aporrectodea > Aporrectodea caliginosa. The sequence goes on along the minus strand of JACEVL010000264.1, from coordinate 13,335 downwards.
AGATAGTCCAGCACGCTGAGCATGAGACTATCGCAAATCGAAGAATTTTCTTGTCAAAAACGCGGTGGTCTAGGGGTATGTTCGGTGCCTTGCAGCCGGAGGGTTGCGGGTTCGAATCCATTTTAAGCCGCCGCGTAGGGACCCTGGGCAAGTCCTTCACTCGCAATTGCTCATGCGCTTCGGCGTGAAACTCCGATTCAGTGTCCGCGCTGTAGTCGGGAGCGCCGCTGAGTAGAAATCTTGAAGGGGCGCTATAATAAGTGCTCAATCAATCATTCAAACAATCAATCAATCAATCAATCAATCAACGATAAATCAATAGCAACCTTTGGTTTCGCGGACCATTTCTATATCTTAACTGGGTCGCAGGTTCGAATCTACTAGAAGCCACTGCGTAGCGACCTTAGACAAGTTGCTCACCAACAATTGTCTGTGAGGGAGGCAACGGAAACCACATAACTGATATCATACACGGGTGGCGTAAAAGCCAATGGACCTGTCTTCCGACACAGAACTCATCATCATCAATTGGCTATCAAGTCTGATTATAATAATAGCATCAGTTTTCGTCATTTCTAAGTTGTCTCGCCTATAATTTTACATTTACATCTGTACTTAGCTCGTTATTGAGAAGCTGCTCTTACTTATAAAACTTGTAAAGACCTTAAAAGAGGTGTGTAATATTTTGAACAATTTTCACCGTTTCGATAACGTAACGCAATACATATTGAGACGTAGACTATACGCTATCGTGTCCGAAATTTACATAGTGTCGGTCCACATCATTTTAAAGACGTCTAAAGGATCCATTGCAGGTAATGATGTCTCAAACCCGTTCTCCAAGTTCTTAAATTCCCTGCGCCCACAACAGTTGTACTGAGTAAAGCCAACGTTGGTTGAGACTGAAGCCAACTAAGATTGTCGCCCTCATCGATCGAACAGCATCGCTGTGGATAATACTGAAGCTTAGCATCAGATGCTGAGAAAAGAGGCAGAGACACTGGCCACCTGTTTGAGCATCGCTTGGCACCGAATAGTTGGAGATTACTGTCTTTTGTCTCTAAGAACTCGCTCGTCATGATGACATGCCGTTTCGCGGTGAGTTTAAACTTCTTTCGCATCTTATATTAAATGGATTTCCTTGAGTAATCCAGTTACGATAATTTTTTATTTCAAAGTGTAACCTCGTCATAATTATGACATCAAAGGCCGTTGACGACAGTGAAGATAATTATGTCAGGTCGCATATATTAAGCCGCTTAACTAAATAAATAAATGTTGATGTTAAACACCTTTATAATAAAATCATCTAATGCTATATATAAGCTTCAGTATCGTCTAACGTTAAATGATATGAGCTTTACGTGAGCTAGCGCAACAAAGTGTTTAATATTGAAACCAACAAGGCCATCAATGGTTGATGCTAAACACCATTTTAACGCAGTCGTCTAACCTTATATAAAACTGCCCGTATCATTGTAATTTTAATTGGAATTTGAATGGATCCACAGTTTAGCTCTTTATATAATCGCGTTCCCTCCATTTATACGAACTGTGAGAACGGTTCAAGAAATTTCTATCGAAGTCTACGAGTTTTTTTGGCATAAACTCCGCGTGGTAGTACGAGTCCAAGGCCTGGAAAAATGAGTAGGGCGATGCTTATCAATTTTGTAATAACACAGTGTCGTTAGTAAATGGCAAGTTAGGCACCACTAACTAATGACGAATCATCAGTCAATGGTGCTGAGCAATTGTGAGTGAAGGACTTATTCAAGTAACCGTCTCTGGGGAGAAAGTTATCGCGCCTTGTTTACGTAAAAGATGCTAACCGTTAGTTACAACTATGAAGGAGAGTCGACGAATTTTTAGATTTGCAGAGTTAGACATTGCCTGTGGGTAATTAAAACGCCCTATTTAATATGAGCCGTTAAAATTGAAGCGGAGCGACATCTGTGGGTAAGGCTGCAACCCCGCTATATGACAATTTTAACGAATTACCACAATTCCTATTGCACTTCTCATGCTTCAGCTTAATAAACCCAGTTGATCGATACTTAAGTTGTTTTTCGAAGATGCACTAGCGGCAGGAAATACAATTTTTTTGCGCTTCCCTCTGAATATAGCGCGAATTGTCTCCGATTTAAAGGTGTGTAGCTGAAACTGTATACTAAATACAGTGTTCCTCTGATTTATTTATAATTAATTTATTAAGGGAATTTATGTGGCGCCACTCATAGGCAAAAATCATCAGATTTTTATTTCCAGATTCATAATTATTTCTCAGCACTATATTCACTGTACAGTTCATTTAGACACCTTTAAATCTGATGTAGTCCACGCTATATTTTACGGCAACGCGCAAAAGCATTTACTATTGTGGAGTGTAATTATAACAAATGATGATTTAATTTTAAACACAAAGATAACGTCAATAGACAAAGATAACGTCATTAGGCAGTGCAGAAACGACCGAAAACATTTTATGTCTAATTGGGAGTCTTTGTAAACGTTGTCGTAGTACCAATTTTGATGTTTCCGACTTAATTATGGTATTTAAATGTCTCATTCAATTAAGGTGTCGAACTAGAACACTTCTAACCAATAGATGTATCGATAGTTNGCACCGTCTGTGGAGTTTAGGTTGCGACCTAGTCACACCAGTGTCGACTGTAACCAGAACCCTTTCTAATCACAGATGTCGTTCAACAAACAATGGCTAGGCTGGCGATACAAGCAGTCAAAGACAGCATCGAACGCTCAGTCTCAGGACCACGGCAGAAGCACAGCGGCTGAGGGTCGTCGTTGGCAGTTTATGTGCTCAAGGCAGTGAATGGAGCCAGCGCTGACTCAGAGTAGCCGTAGCAGCAGTCGCGTGGATAATCTCAATACCTAGTTTAAACTGTTAGCGTTCCTATAATTATGATGATTTGAACACCTCTTTTGAAGCTGTTTCCACGTCTATATAAACTTGATAACTAAAATTATAACAGTGAACTCGGGATATTCGAACTATGTGTTTGGACTTGTAATGTCTACAGGCAACAAAACTATTGTAATTGTACAATAAGAAATTTGCAAAGCGACCCATCATTGTTAACTAAACACAGGAACTTCCTTCGCTAGTTAATGCTAATGAAAAATTGTTCATCAATAAAGAGATTACTAAAAGTCACGCATAAAGCCCAACCATCTGGCCCCATTCGACACTAAAAGTTGACCCAATTTTCAGAATTATAATCTCCGCCGATGGTACACGTTTGCTTCACCGCCCAGCAGTGGCTAGTTGATGGTAGAAGAAAATATCTCCAAAACTGCTGCAGCCGAAACGTTCAGGTTTCTTGTTGATAATTTTGACACCTCTTTTAAGGTGGACACCAACGCTATAATAATTGCTTCAAATGCATGAAAACAATCCGGCTACGATCCTATTCCGACGTTTCTAAAGCTCCACCATCATCAGTCCGTGTAACAAGTGCTGAGTAGTGCCAGACTAAAGGCTGAAAAGGAGGAGGGTGACGCCAACGGCCTTGTTACCATAAGATGTCTTTGATTCACGTTATTTTATTATGCTCGCTTCTTTAACATGTGGTAAAAGACTTAGGTAGACTAGGTAAGTATTGTATTGTATTGTACATCTCTAATCTCTCACGCTACATCTCTAATCTCTCACGCTTTGAATTCGTCGTTCTGTCTCCTCCTCCATATTCACAACTTTAGTTGCTTATTTTCGCCCCAACCAGATTTCTCATTCAGAGGCGCTTCCCGACTCACTGCGCGAACGCTGAATCGGAGTTTCACACTGGGAGCGCTTGCCTCTTAGCGCATGAGCAATTGCGAGTGAAGGACTTGCCCAGGGTCCCTCTACGCGGCGACTTTGAGGCGAATTCTGAACCAGCAACCCTCCAGCTGCAAGGCACCGAACATACCCCTATACCACCGCGCCCCAGTTATAAGTCTGGGTTTCCGTCATACCAGAATATCAGGCCAAGGATTCATCGACTTATAACATCTCCGTGATGGAAGAACGAAGTGACTCCAGAAACCATCCACCCTTCACTGGACCAAAACCAAGGGTTTTCGATTGCAGCCAAGAATGTACGGGACTGAAGCGCAAAACTGCGCGTGAGAACCTGTCCCCCCTATTAACATTTGGACTAGTCCGATTGAAGATCACACAAGATATCATCGAAATACGAAAAAAACATCCCCAAAAAGCGAAGGACATCTTCAAAGCTAATACTGCAGCGAGAATAATCACCGACTTTATGTTTAAAATTTGAACACCTCTTTTAAGTCTTTTAATCGCTCTATATAAGTCGTTTGCGTTAGATTGTTAACGATATCTTCTACATAGAAAGGGCATTATGATATGTTGCATGTACCTACACTTTTAAAGAAATGTAAAGAAATCGGAATAATGGGCAATATATTTAACTGGGTTGAAAACTTTCTATCTGATATAACTTTTCAACTTTTTGGGGCAGAACTTTCTGATAAATTTATACAACAGAATGGTACTCCGCAAGGTTCAATAGTATTTATCTTTTATTCTTAAAAATGATAAATGATACTCCCACAGGTGTGCAGGAAGTCAATAAATCTGCCAGTCAGTAGTTCAGTAAGCCAGCCAATCAGTAAGTGGCATTATACTGGACAATAATGTAGATGTGTCAGTTGGCCTCTGTCTCTGTCTCTCTCTGTCTGCCTCTGTCTATCTCTGTCTGTCTGCCTCTCAGTATCTTCTTGTCTGCATCTGATAATATACTGAAGATAATTCTGTCAAGAAATTCATGAAATCATTCGTCAAAGTTCACCCAACAACAGACAGATGGCCACCGAATGAAACGACGATGGAGCTACATAAATAGGAAGCAAAGGAATCGAGTTATATCCACAGCTCACTCTCCGCCTCTTCCTCTTCCTCGACACTCATTGCACCACCACCACCACCACCACCACCACCAGTGATATTTTCGTGAATAAGAAGTAGAATAAGAATAATAATTATTTGATTTTCGTTCAGCAGAAGTAGAAGTAGAATAAAAATTATTTTAAGAACGAGAATAGAATAAGAAGTGAAATTAAGACCTTCAGAATTGAATAAGAATAAGAAGCATAAATATTTTAAGAACGAAAATTAAGAGACTTTTAATTTTTAGGTGCCATGTTTTATTACTTTGATGAAGTAGGTCCCTCAGAGAACAGTAGAAGGACATTATACCTGTATTCCTGGGTGTGGGGGTCATATAGCTATAAACTGGTTTAAACCGGCCTTATGGTTTAGGGGCTAATAATATGCAAATGCCGGGTAAATGCAGCTATTGTGCAGGGCTGAGGGGTTGTCACCGGCCCTCTGAGGGAGCCAGCCATAGGCCAGCAGGCTGGCTGACCAGAGGAGTGAGGTAAGATGTGATTGGCCAGTGGGAAGAGCGAAGGGTCAGGCCCATGTGACTCAGGAAAGGTAGGTCACGGACAAGGAAGAATCCTTCTTGCCGTGGCTGGCTGTGAAGGAGAGTGGTCGTCTTTGGTGTAGAGAAGAGCATAGAACTGCCGTCCGAGAGAGAAAGCAAGGGAAACGTCTGGCCAGGGCCTAGATCAAGGATGAAATATATACTAGGCTAGAAGATTGTCTGTAGTAATATCTAAGGTGATATTGGTATTTGGACGGCAGAGAGGGCCAAGTTCAAGGAAACGGTCCACTTTGTTTGACCTGAGGTCAAATCGGCCTCAGAGTTGTTTGAATTGGCAGGAAGGCCTCTTGTGCCCTTAGTGATATTCTTTGTGTGACCTTTATTTAGCTCTTAGTAATTTAATACCTAGTGTTATCAAATGTTCTCCTATTCCAGCCGGGGTGCTTCCCTATTGATCCACGGGCTAGTTATGCATGGCAGGGACATGAACTCTCTGCTCGGCTTGGATCTGGGCTCACTAGCCAGGAGTCCCCCTTGTTCGTGGGACGCGGATGCCATCGGCCTCTTGGCAACGAAACCCATGCCTGCACTCCACCCATGAGGGATTAGAACCCGCTTATCAGGTCATAAAATAGGGAATTCTTCACAGTACCGCCGTACAGAAATATGTTTAAAATGGATTTGACGTACACCTCTGCGCATAATGTGAATCTCGTAGCTAATCTCATGAACTCCAGCCTACTTTCGCCACAGTTCTGCACTTTTGGCCAACTCAGCTTTAATGAGTACACTGACCGTACACTGTTGGTTGGAAGATGAGATGGCGAGAGAGAGGACTCACTCCCAGCCCTCATTTACAGAGGCTAAGAAAATGAAATCGCTAACGCTTCATACATATGGCTGCTTCAGGGTTGGCTTAAGGGACTGCTCTTCTTTCTACTCCTCTTTTTCTTCTTAAAATATTCTCTGAGCATGAGGGAAATGGTTTAGAGGTTTTGTTCATGTCTCTAATCTTGATAAGTGCACGAATAAGTAAAATTATTTGGGAACTAGAAGTAGAAGGAGAAGTAAAATCGCTTCAGCAGAAGTGAATAAGAACTAGAAGTAAAATTAATCAAAGAACTAAAATATCACTGACCACCACCACCACCACCACCACCACCTACCACCACCACCACCACCACCACCACCACCACCACCACCACCACAACAACAACAACAACAACAACAACAACTCACTGTGCCACCACTGCCACCACCTTTATCACCACCACCTTTCACTGTACCACCACTACCGCCACCATTATCACCACTACCAACAACACCACCACTCACTGTACAACAAATACCACCATCACCACCACCGCGACGACCACCACTATCGCCAATGCCATCACCACCATTCACTGTACTACCAACACCATCATCACCACCACTGCCACCACCACCACCAGCAACAACTCCACCACCACCACCACGTAGAGGCTTCCACTGGTTGTGGTGATGATTATGATGATGATGACGATAATTATTATGAGAGTCCTTCTCATTACCACCGTAACAATTACCATCGTGACTATAACCGCCTGATCCTGAGTCACCATGGCAACAGACAGCAACGTCTTGCCTTCATCATCGAAAGGCACCTAGCAACGCAGCTAGCGGAAACGACGCCATTAGCGGTGTCGCCATGGTAACTCGACTCCTCGTGGAGACTCAGCGAAATGGCAGGCGTTTCCATGGTAACCCAAGACAACAGTTCAATATCTAATATGATCGTCGTGTCGTCAGCGGATTGTTAATCCATGGAAACAGGAAACATCTGAAATCGTTTAGAACACTTGAGCGCTCGCCTTAGACACCTTTATAACAGTGTTAACCGATGCTATATAAAGATGGGGTGATTAATTTGGCGCAGATCCTGAATAGGTATTATCTTATTAGTAGTGGAACACTGTATACGAAAGGGTTGCAACGTTTGCCTTGTAACGTGAAGTGCACGGTTCGATCCTTTACGTCCCTTGAAACGGTTACTGTATATGGACCTTGAGCAAGTCCTTCATCACAATTGCTCAATACCATCGTTTGATGCTTCGTCATTAGATAGTGGCGCCTTATAAATGTTTAGATCCGGTAATGGTTGCGTTCCAACGTCCTGTATGCACGGGGTCACTACATAGCAGTACACGGTGTCATAACGATTAACGTCGCCCTACTAATTTTTCCGGGCATGGGACTGGCACTACTATGCGGAGTTTATGGCAACAAACGCCGTTGACTTCGACTGAAATTTACTGAACAGTTCTCACAGATCGTATAAGACCGCAAAACATATAGATTGATTGTTAAACCATATGGACAGTTTTATAAAGCGTCAAATGACTGCCTTTTACAGGTGTTTAGTATCAACCATTGTTTGACTCGTTGCTTCCAACAGTAAATAGGTCATTTTTCTACACTTAATCGATGTTAGACGCAACTGAAGCCTATATATAGCCTCAGAAATTTTATTATAAAGGTGTTTAACGTCAACATAACTCATGAAACAATAACTTGCAGAAGGTCGTTACGAAGAGTCGAACCCGCATCTGCATGTTACATTACCAAGTATGTTACCGTTAACCATTGTGGTCTGAGCGGTCGCCTAGTAACGCGGAGAGTACAGGTTCGATCCTTCTCGCTCCTAAGACAGTTAGAGCGCTCGCCTTAGACACCTTTAAAACTGTGTAAATCGAAGCTATATAAATACGGTACACGAAAGCCAAGTAATGACAGAAAGATTGGGTTGTTGAATTGGTATATTTATAAGTCTAAAGTACTGGGATAAGATTGGTTAATGCGCTGGCCTTGAAGAAGCAGAGTATGGTACGGGTTCGACCCTCCTCCTCTGAGACGGTTACTGTTTATGGACCTTGAGAATGTCTAGAGATGCAACAACTTCAAAATCTGTCTTCTTATGCACCTTCGTACCTTTCTTTACTTGTTATAATCCGTTTCGTTCTCCAATCTAGAAGAGGACTACGTGATTTAGTTGTCAAACGATAACTTTAGAGAAAAAACTTGGTAACCGAGCATTTGCGTTAGCCTACCAGGCTGAATGGAACAAACTTCTTCACTTAATCCGCAAATCCCCTCAACATTATCGATATTCAGAACTAACTTAAAACTTATTTGTTTAAGATTTAAGCCTACTATGGTTGATTTTATTGTTACGCGTTATAAATGAGAGTTTGATAGTAATAGTAATAATAATAATAATAATAATAATATTAATAAAGGTGTCTAAATGTTAATACAGTGGAATTTATTCTAGTGATTTTGCCCATGAGAGGCGCCACATAAATTTCATTTATAAATGAATAAATAAAACAGACGATGTAATCACAATCATAATCTTAGCACAAGCCAGGTTGAAATACGTAAGATCAGAGAAACACTGCATTTATTATTCAGTTACAGTTCGACACCTTTAAATCTGAGAAACTTTACTCTATATTTATGGGTGCAACGTGAAACCTATTATCTTAAATGGTCTCTTTTGGACGCTATGAATTCATTTAACTGCACTGTATATGTTTTAAATTGTCGTCAACGGCCTTTGATGTCATATGACGACGTTAAACCTTGTTCTAAATAAAACCTATTTTGTATTCCTCACTCCAGCCATTATCAACGCCAAAACGAAACTATATTTACATGTAACTGAAGCATAACAGGTTCAATAAATGCTATATAAGAATGGGCGATTAATTCTGGTAAGCTTAGTAGGGTGCATAATTGTATGCGATTAGTTAGTTGCATAGGTGTGCCTTAATAACGTGGGGTGCATTAGACGATTGGTAGAGTATGGAGTCCCGGATCGATCCTCTGCTCCCCTGAGACGGTTACTGTGTAGGGACGTTGAGCGAGTCATTCACTCACTATAGCTCAGCGCCATCGCCTTCGTCATAAGGAAGTGGCGCTTAATATTATGTTCGAGGGTAATGGTTACGTCCCAAGGTCCTATAACTACATCTATGGACTGGTCGTTAACAAACACTGTGCCATATACAAAGATGATTTTCAGGCTTAAGACTGGCACTGCCGGATCGATGCAGAGTTCAACGATATCTTATGCCAACAAAGACCGTTTCCCTGTCTTCTCGGACTCCCGTCTTCTCTTTAGACCGCACTAAAAATGATGGCTTGAGCGCTATAGATGTATAATAATAATAATAATAATAATAATAATAATAATAATAATAATAATAATAATAATAATAATAATAATAATAATAATAATAATAATAATAATAATAATAATAATAATAATAATAATAATAATAAAAAATAATAATAATAATAACAATAACAATTATAATAATAATAATAATAATAATAATCAAATTAATAGTAGGTAGTAGTAATAATAGTAAGGTATATAGTAGTAGTAATATTGATAGTAATATTATTTTTATCATTAACAATTGGTAACGACATCTTACATCACTCTTTATCATTGTAGTACAGAAGGATCAATTAGGATGGCACTGTTTCGGGATTGGATCCTCAGTTTAACGGCAGCTTATGACAACATAGTACTGTTTCGGATTAATCCGTTGACGAATAAATTGCATGGGTTGCATCAATTTTAAAGGTGTCTAAATGTCAACTAAAGGACAGCTTTTAGATGGATGGATCCACAGTTTAACGACAACTTAGGCCGTTGCCGTCGACAAAGATTATTTTGGCATATTACAGCTCTTAATGACAGCTTTTAGAACTCACGAGTTACGATATAACCGGTGTTTGACGACCTTATCATTATTATTATTCTTATGTTTGCAATTTTAGCCTTAATACGAAAATGTTGATAAAGGTAGTTTATTGGTAGAGCGTTCACCTTGTAATGCGAAGAGTATGGGTTCGATCCTCCTCCTCTGAGACGGTTACTATGTAAAGACCTTGAAACGATATCTTTGGACACCTTTAAGACGTAGTCCAAAGTTGCTATATAAAAGTGAGACGCAACAATTCTATTAGTTAGTTTCTACTATTGTCGTTGGTTACGAATCGCCTTGTAAAGCGAAGAGTATGGGTTTGATCCTCCTCCCCTGAGATGGTTACTGTGTAGGGACCTTGAGCAAGCCATTCACTCACAATTGCTCAGCGCCATCGATTGATGCTTCGTCATAAGGCAGTGGCGATTAATAAATGTCCCATAGTAGTTTACAAACACTGTGTCATAATGAAGATGACTATCGTCGACCTCCTCCTGTTTCCAGGATTATGACTGGCACGGTCGTATGTATTAAGAGTTTAACGATATCTTACGGCAACAAAGGCCGGTTACGTCGACACAAATTATTTTGATCATTTCTCACTGTTCGTATGGCATAACACGGCTACTATGTCCAAAGAACGACAGACACTGCACAATCTACGGGCAGTTTGATATAGCGTGAGAGGAATGCGTTAAAAAGGTGTTTAGCATCAACAAGTATTCTTCACTTCGTTGGTTTTATTTATTTATTCCAACGTTTAACGTCGTCTTATGACATCAAAGGCCGTTGACGACAATGCAGAAAATATACAATACAATCATAACCAGAAACTTATAGCATCCGAACGACACCATTAAAGGTGTCAAACGGAGCTTTACAATTTCACTATTATTCAATATTGTTGCAACATAAAGTAGTTCATCTCATACTATCTATGATTATTATATACTGACAAATTTCATTAACTAACAAAGCATACATGTATCATAATTGATTAAGGTATTCTTTTAAACTGTTCATGTATCTTCAAAAACACTATAATAAAAATGTTCATTAACCAAAGAAGTATACATGTATTATAATTGTTTAAAGTAGGCCTATTCTTTTAAACTGTTCATGTATCTAACATACATAATAAAAATTCCATTAACCACCAAAGCATAATATAATTGTTAAAAGCATATTATAATTGTTAAAAGCATATTATAATTGTTAAAAGTACTCTTTTTAAAAGTACTCTTTTACATTACACCGGACTAGCCACGGGCAGTTTGATATAGCATGAGAGGAATGGTTTTAAAAGGTGTTTAACAACAACAAGTATTCTTCACTTCGTCGGTTTTATTTATTTATTCCAACGTTTAACGTCGCCGTCTATATCATCAAAGGCCGTTGACGACAATACAGGAAAGATACAATTCAATGAATACAAGAAACTTATAGCGTCCGAATGACACCATCAAATGTGTCAAACAGAGCTTTACAATTTCACTAATATTCAATATTTTTGTAACATAAGGTAGTTCATCTTATTCTGTCTATGATTTCTATATTCTGAAACAAAGATTCCATGCAAATTAAACAATGTTATGTAGCTATACAGCAATTGATCCATATAACAAATTTACCAAGTAATCTTTTAAACTGTTCATAGGTAGCTTTTCGTTTCTTTTATCAATTAGATACAGTTAACTTAAATTAATCGCCTATCGTATTTTACTTTTATATGGTATGCATTGTAACCGTTTAAAAGGTGTCGAAGGTTGATTAGTTACGACACTCTTTAATTACAAAGATGGAGAAAGGAGGGCAACGCTATCATCTCTCTTATGACACAGTGTCGTTAAACAGCAACAAACTCAACTTATTATGCCAACTATTAAAAAATAATTTATGTCGAAATCTACTACCTTTGTTGCCATAAGATGTCGTGAAACTTTAGATCCATATGTTAATTGCAAATTAGACTGAATTATTTATAGGTATAGAAGAGTATGCTTTGTCCAACAGCAGAACCTACAATTTACACATTTCCTAAATGTAAAAACAGAAGAACTGTGTTAAGTATACGCCATTAATAAAAGCTATATCATAAATGATATCTTTTTGACAGAAGTGTCCATCATGTATTTTGTCAGAATTTGCCGCCCCTTTAAAAGTGCCTCTCTAGGCCTATAACGCCTAAAAGCATGAAAGGAAGGTATGGTAGGTTAGAGTAGTTGATCTGCGTTATGCAACAGCAGCAACGCATCAGACAACCAGACAACCATCTAAGAGACAACACAGGTCGACAACGGGAATCGAATCCCAGACGTAGCATATTGGAAAGACCGACGATCTATCAGTCAGCCACTCGGACAATAGTTCCTCAGGACGTCACTAGGTGACGGAGGCAGAGGACTACCCAGCTGACCAGGAGCCATTGAAGAGGACGATTGACCTATGACCCGACGGAAGAGGTCAAGGGCGTGATCGGTGTCCATGGTCGCCATCTGTCGGGGAGAAGTAGATCTTCAGGTGAAGACTTTGGGAAGATGGTTCGGATGGAGTTGATCGAACGGTCTGGGAAGAGAGACTCATCAGATGGATCTGAAACAGGAAGGTCAAATCAGTAGGTCAAAGAGGTACGTCATGCATGGTACAGTCACATTCGGTAAAGTAAACCTAAACTAAACCTAAACAGGGCAAGCGCCTTTTAAAAGTTCTTTAACGAATGAAAGAATCAATTAATTAATAAATTAGTGAAGAAGTTAATTAGTTTATTAATTAATGAACGAAGCGACAGATTGTTGAATTGAAATCAGCAAGCGTATTCTGAGTCCATATAGCGCTATAGTTGCTATAAAATTTCACTCCAGAAAAGCGCTCGCCTTAGACACCTTTAAAACGGTGTCAACTGAAGCTATATAAAAGTGGTACACGAAAGGTAAGTAATGACCGATGGAAAATCAGAGAAACTCTGCGTTTAATATTCAGTTGCATTGCGACACCTTTAAATCTTATATACTTTACTCTATATTTAAGGGTGCAACGTCAAACCTAATGCCAAAAACTAATCTTTGTCGGCGGCAACGGCCTATGTTGTCATAAGCTGCCGTTAAACTGTGGATCCATCCACCTATTTGTATTTTCTCACTCCAGTCATTATCAACACTAAAACG
>JACEVL010000263.1:3701462-3911477 GCA_020284085.1 Aporrectodea caliginosa | reverse complement strand
AACTGTGCAGGAAAAACTTATTCCTGCCTTTAAAATTCTAAACGAAATTCTCGTTTACCAACACCAACGACAGCACAGTGTAACAACGTTCGTCCATGAGATCACGACCCACAAAGAGATCTCTAATTCGTTTAATCAGAACATCAGACTTTCTTAGAACTAACTACCACCGAAAGCACTTAGTCAGACTGGGTGTAAGCATATTATATAACCGGAAGTCCTTTTCGGCATGCCAAGGAAAAGAAAGACTGACAACAAACAAACACACACTGCACACCACAAACACCAGCAACAACACTGAAACAGTAATGTCACCTTCATTGGCGGCGTTATGTCATAGCCCTTTAATGTTTCTTGTATTACTGTAAACGTCAGGAATCAGATATCTGTCTCATAGAATATCCAGGTTCTGTTCAATTGTGTATTTAATTCGTCATTTAATAGCGTTGAACAAGAAACGACCAACAACAGAACGACGAGAAAATTATATTTACTTTGATTTATCGCCGGATGTGAGGTCATTAACAGACTACTGATAGTGCGAAGAGTCCCAGCTTAGTGACGTATGAAGGATGCCATATCGAGTTATGGAGAGGAGGGCGACGCTAAAATTTAAGCATCGCTAATCAATGTAATCATCTTTGTTATGACCAACGACCTCTTATATATAACACGGTCACAGTATAAATAATTATACACGGTGTCGTTAAACAAGTAAGTAAGTAAGTATATTCTTTACTACACCACTTGCAAACGCACAATGGGACATACAGCATACATTTTTAAAGGCTATAATGCAACGAAGTAATATTATTATAGCAATTAAAGATGTAAGTTAAAAGTTCAGCAAAATGACTAAAAACTAATTAAAAACCAAAACTCATCTATATACAACATTCTAGTGATAAACAGCAACTATAATCAACCATCTACGAGTTCCTTCGTATGACCAGAACTTTTACAGCGCCAGTGTTATTATGCTCAAGGCGTCAACCGATAGTCGTTATTAAAAATTGCTGTGCAAGCTAAATTCCATGGTGAGTCTGGTTGAAAGCCATTTCATCGCTCTGGGATCCAACATGGTTTAGAACAGGGCTTTTTAAAGGAATTTTTAGAACTGCATAACCTCTTTAAAAAGTTGACCACTGGGGAGGGTATACTCACGAAAAAAGTTGACGACCGGGGGGGACGACGACACTTTTCCTCAATTTTGACTGCACAAAATTGCTTTTACAGTTGCGCAAATTAATTTCCAACTGCACATTTTGTGTAGAACTGGACGCTAAAAAAGCCCTGGTTTAGAAACGCAGGTAAGATACTGCATGCAGGTACTGCCATGCAGAGCATGCAACAATTCCTTATTTTCACATTTACCAGCTCTATCTGAGGTTAATTGACCGTGAATTCTTCAGAGCAGTCATGATATTCTGCTTGCTGACTGCAAATTTTTCGTCACTCATCCCGAACGTGGTATTGACGTCGATTCTCAAGTGACGCGTTACTGCGGCGCTAGACACGTGCGGAGATGATCGATTTGCAACATTACTGCACTAACCTATGGTGTTTGCAAAAGGGTGCGTTTTGGGAACAATGGATTCTGAGCTCTCCGACGCCACGAATAAGACCTCGCATTTCCTGCTTGATTTTGCAAAGGTTTGTGCGTGTTAATTGTCTGTTGTTTCACCCGACCGACAATATAAAACCTTAATTGCCGCATATCGCGATTCAACCAAATGCATGGTGATCAGCAGAGTCTCCCTGTTGTTCCATTATTTCCTAGAATGAATGAATGAATGAATGAATGAATGAATTAATTAATTAATTAATTAATGAACAAATTAACGAATTAATGAATTAGTGAATTAGTGAATTAGTGAATTAGTGAATTAATGATAGCTATGTCTGTTGCTCGTATGTACGTATAGTTATCCATTGTTTAACTGCTTTCGAGTGGCGTTCTAGAAGTTTAGAGTTTACGATTAGTAGGCCCCTAGGCCTAGATGACGATCATTGTTGAGTTATTCTCATAGCGTGTGCGACTGTGCGCTGTGAACATAATGTTATAGAATATAAAGTATAGACCACGCACGTCCTAGGCAACTAGATGCCACCTAGCGAATGAAATTTATATGAACGCATGGAAGGGCGTTTAGGGAAATAGTACGAAGAGCAGAAGATCAGCACGGACGCGGGATTGCTTCCCGCATCCCGCTACCCTTCCAAAGGTCGACTCAGCCTTTTATTCGCCAGATGGCGTTGGTAAAATGAGCAGTAGGACAGATGGGCGCCTTGTATGGCTGCCAAAACAATAAAAGTCGACTCCTGTAATAACTTGTGATCATCCATTAATACTAAATTGTAATTCTTTAAGTGTTTTAGCAGCATTTTGGCATGCACCTTAAACGGTTTGCCATTTCTAGTGTAGACCTACCAGACGGTCACGTGACATGGAATCCAAAGCTTTGTCAAACTGACAATGCTCCGAGAATTTGCGAATGTTGCAAGCGGCGATGATCGATTCTGCTTCCTGTAGATCGATTTTGTGAAAGCAGAAACGTTCGACAACAACAAGAAGTAGGCCTATGGAAAGATATGCCGGTGACATTTTCTTTAAAAGATTTCCCTAAAGCAGCAACCTGTTGCTTAAGTATTACAAACGAGACTTGTTTTTTTAACAATAACAAGGTCTTGTCAGACCAAAAGCATACACTATGCTAGGAGAATTTTGACTAGACATGGATTTATATAAAAAATGTCTTTACTAGATGGCCGACACATGAACGCTAGATGTCTTACTTAACCTTGTCAACCATGACCAACATTCTTTTCTAACAAAGACATCCAGGAACACTAAGACATACCTAACCATACCTAGCAATATTCAAACATATCTTACACAAGACTCAGCAATACTTAACAATAATCAGAGATATCAAACAATATATATATATATATATAAATTATATATATATATATATATATATATAAATTATATATATATATTGTATATAGCATAACATAACAAGGGTTTAAACATTTAAAATACCCTATACTTAGAGTTGATGCCTTTGCCAGAAAATGTTTTAGGCCTACTATGAAAATTTTATAATTATGACCATAGGCGTAGCTACATGGAGGCACAAGGAGGCAGTTGCCTCCTCTTGATTTTTATTATACTGAAACTCCTATTGACCAATGACCCCAATAACCAGGATTTTGCCAATAGTGAATTTGCCTCCTCTTGAATTTAAGTCTGGCTACGTGCCTGATTATGACTTTGCATAAATGTTTCTATTATTTATTTCTTCTGTAAACTACTGTGCGTTTGCTTTTAGTCAAATAAGAATATTCTTACTTACTTACTTTTAAAGTAGTTCAGAAGACGTTTAGTCTGTGATCGAACCACTGCAAATTAACCTGGAATGCTTAAAAGACCAATTCTGCTATAGCTTCCTCGTAAAAGCTGTGGCAGTGTCCACTGAGACAACACTGCCAGACTTATTATAGCTCGCCTCCCTCGATTCTCTCACATCTCTACATTTATGGCTGAACAATTTCAATGGCTTCCTCTCTCTGTGCGCATCCAATTCAAAGTTCTCATTCTCATGCTCAAATCTCAACTGGCTCTTGCTCCAAAATATCTTTGTCACCAAATTCTCCGCCTCCTCTCTGCCATGTCAAAGCGTCCTCTCAGATCCTCTGACCGGCTTGACCTTTTGTTCCCCGTGTTAGGACCACAATGGCTCAATCCAGGTCCTTTGTGTGCATAAGTCCCTCTCTATGGAATCGACTTCCTCCTTCTGTATACGCTCTACAATCCTCTCTAGTAGCATCTCTACCTCTTTCTCTCACCTTAAAACCTTCTTTTTCCTCGGAGTACCTCGCACTGGGAGCGCTTCTGAAAGGCTTATGCTATGAGAAGCGCTTTATAAATGATCAAATACTATACTATACTATACTATACTATACTATACTATACTATACTATACTATACTATACTATACTATACTATACTATACTATACTATACTATACTATACTATACTATACTATACTATACTATACTATACTATACTATACTAGGCTATACTATACTATACTATACTATACTATAATCCAAACCATTCCACAAGACAGTCTACAACTCTTCACTGAAGGATTTCTATATAATATATATAAATTATTCTAGAGCAGATTGCTGTTGACTGTCTTTGTGTTAGTTTGAACATTTTTAGCTATTTAGTTCGTATATAGGCCTATGTGCACTTGTCGTATGCAAATGGAGGATATTTGCTTACTTATTTACTACAAATTGACTTGAAATTTTAGTACTAGAATAGAAACCCAACCGCAATTCGCGCGTTTAATGCCTTTCTTTATTACGTCACGCACTGTCATGGCAACAACAGATACAGAACATTATTGTCACGTCATCCGTATTTGTCGGTTGATTCAAGTCGAGACGAGGGACTTCAGTAAGTAGAAGAAGATAATTTTAAAGCTAAGAAGAAAATAATCAAGACAAGAAGAAATCAAGATTTCGCTTCTCGAAGACTGTTTTCCAACCATGTTCGAAGACAAGATGCTTGAGTACGTATTCACGGCTAATAACCAATATAGGGCTACATAAATGAGCTGATTCTTAGGCCTATACGTCCGTTGGACTAGATTACTGGTCAAAAGCGCAGCCTTCTCGAAGGAACTGCGTCTCGTATCCATGGTGATTACTTTGATGGTGATGATAGTGGTGATAATGGTTGATGATATTGATAAATGTGCAGAATTGCGGAATTCAATGAAAGAATTAATGAATTACTGAGACTGAATGAACCGCTGAACGAATGAATGCATGAACGAAAATTATGAAGTGTTCTCCAAGAAAACATTATGTGATGTTGATCGGTGTAATACCGTGAAGGCCTATTACGTATTTACCCTCGTTTCGCCACCCCATAACCTCTTGGCTGGGGTACCACATAAGTTTAGTTAGAAAATATCAACACAAGAAATTTGCGAATTGGCCACGGTTAGCACGTGTATTAGAGGCTTACACAAAAACTCTAACTCTCCCTCTAGCTTTGCCTCTTACTCACTCTCTAACTGTCTGCTTCTCCCACTCCTCTCACTTCTCTCTCCCTCTGCCTCTCCATATCCCTATCGCCCTCCCTCCCCCCTCCTCCCCTCCCTCCTCCCTCTTTTCTCCTGTAATCTAAATCTCCTCTCCTCTACTCCTCACTTTCTGTCCCTCTCCCTCTCAGAGACAGAGGCGCGGAGGCATAGGCTTGTCCCTGTCCCTGTCTTTATCCTTATCCCTGGACCCTGCCCCTGCCCCTTCCCAGCTCCCTGTCCCTTTCCCTCCTTTCCCTCTCCCTCTTCTTATGCCTCTGCCATTCTTATACTATGCCTATACCTCACCCTCTTCACCTGCCTCTGACTCTGCATCTCTCCCTACCTCTACCTCTCCTCTCCTCTCTCTCCCTCTCTCTCGCTTCGTTTGCTTCTCGCTTTTCCCGTTTTTATTTTCAGTACGTTACCTGCGAAGAAGGATTCGCACTTTGCCACTCCCTCCACCCGGCTGCTCGAGATTCGCCGCGAGATGGTAGAAGTGGAACTGGTTCTTCCTTTCCAGACAGAGGTAAGAAAGACTCCACTGACATCAGACATCTAATCGATTCGTTCGTAATCGTAATCGTCATCTCATCGTGATTTTTACAGCTCCCAAAATGCGAAGAAGTCACATCCGCTCAGTTATAACCAAATCATCTGAACATTAATTCATTGGACAATCCCTCTGATACGAAGCAGCGCTCGTGAATAAACTGGTGCCCTGCGCTTAGCTTTTGAGTAGCGTTTTAGCAACGCCTTGAGATTTCTTGTGGCCTCAAAGGCCCTTCTCCCCTTTGGCTTCGGTCTTACCTATCTGGCCGCCAGTGTGATTCTCCAACAGGATTTTATTTTAGTTATAGTTATAGTTATAGTTAGTTTTTTTTTAGTTATAGTTATAGTTAATGGATTTTTTATTTTAGTTAATTTTAGTTACTACTTAGTTACCCTAATTAAGGCTATAAGCAAAGTTGTGGGTATTAACACGCTGTTTCACAATTTGCTCAGAGCTTTGAAAGCTTTTAAAGCAATTGGTGCATTCACAGTGTTTAATCTACTAAATCTAGACGTCTCTTCGGGGAAAGTTCCCCCCCAGGATCGAGTTCCCCCAGAAAAATTAAAGACATGTAATTTTGTACAGAGGTGTGAAATTTAGGCCCTAATTCTCCAGGATTTATCGTCTACTGGCCCCCGTGGTCAGGGTGGATCGAGGAGCGGAAATTTGAAATATTTGTTGGAAAACTCTCGTTACTACCCCCGGAAAATTCTGATGGAAAACACTCGTTACTACCCCCGGTCGTCAACTTTTCAAATATGTTGGATACCCCTTTCACCCTCAATTCCCCAAATACAGCAACTGATCTAGATTAAACACTGGACATTCAGCTTCATGAACACACGACTTCCAACGTAACTGACAAATTGCATAATTAAAATATCGCATTGTTTCGTTCTCACCTATGTCGTTCGTCCTTATTGCACTTCCTATTTTTATTTTTGTATTAACGAAAATAAAGGAATTTTCGTTATTGTTACTTTCGTTATACGTCTCATAGTTATAGTTGATGATATTTCTAGTTATAGTTATAGTTATCGTCTATGCCTTCATTTTATTTTCGTTAACTGAACATTTTCGTTATCGTTATCGTTAACTAAAATCACACTCTGCTCCAAATGGTCAATCTGTGCATACTCCAGAACCCCCAGGCTGATGGTCAAATTTGCCCCGCTTCTCGCACATCTCCTCCTCCATTCTTAACCTTTTGAACATCTTCACTGACATTTCTCCCTGTTCGTAAAACGTCTGTCAGCTGGCCACCTTTACGTTCTTATCGACCGGCAAGCCTTTGTCCATGAGCCCCATCTGCTCAGCTTGCTCTTACCGGTCGCATTGATGCTCTCTCTCACGACCTCCACTTCGGATGTCTTCCAATCGGCTTTCACTCAATTCATCAAAGACTCAACTGATCTGATTTGGCTACCCGACAGCAACTTTTGCTTCAGATCGACTTCGCTCTTCTTGAAAAACTTTTTCATCTTTCACCTTCTCGTCCAGTGGTGTGACCTATAGGCGTTGTTCTTGACAGCACGGTCACCTTCTCAGAACACTCTAAGAATCTCACCCGTTCCTGCTACTTCCAACTGAGACGTCTCAGAGCAATTCGACGTTCTGGCTCCTCGTCATGTCTTTACATCTATAGTCCATGGATGCCTTCATCTGCTCCTCACTGATTACTTCACCTCTTTTTTGTAGGCCTTCCTAAAGTGCGCATCTCCCCTCTTTAATCTGTGCTTAATGCGGCTGCCAGGCTGATAGCCCGACTGCCCCGCTTCTCATACATCTCCTCCTATATGTTTGGAACATCTTCACTGGCTCCCTCTCACTGCTCGTATCCAGCTTAAGGTTCTCGTTCTCATCTACCGGTCTTACTCTGGCCTATAGACCCAAGTTCCTCTGTGGCCTCATTCGCCGACCTATCTCCGCCACCTGATTGGTGTTCACTGTGAGAGGCGCTTGATAAATTTATAGATACTTCTGTCCCACGAGTGATACACTACAATACAATACAATCTCGAATACAATACAATGCAATCCATTGACAATACACTATGGAACCAACTCAATGCATCAACTCGTTCTTTGATAGACATCTGGTGGTCAGGTGCTTCTTTTCGCTGTCTTAAGACCACTGATTTCGCTAAAAGGGGTCTTTGTAGCACTGGGAGCGTCTCAAGATTGGTGTTCAAAGTGAGAGGCGCTTTATAAATTTATAAATACACCTGTACAGTACAATACAATACAATACAGCTACAATAGAAAGGGGCCAGACAGGCAGACAGTCGGACAGATTACGTCGTATAGTGTTTAGAAATCAAGCGTCGACTAAATCGGAAATCTGATCCAATCTAATCTAAAAGCAAACTTCTATGACGCCGTTTTCGTAAGTGCACAAGGTATCGGTTGGTGTAAGTGGCCGATCGCTGTCGTAGCGGATACATGGCGGCCTTCGCCTTCGTCCACTTCGCGAAGTTTAAGACGTCAAAGAGTGTTTCGAGGTCGAAGTTCAGTCTACCGTGTCGGGATGAACTTAATTATGCCTTTCGTTTTTGGTCCTTCACTCACAGTTGCTCTGCGCCATCGATGTTGTGTCGTTTGGCACTATGGCTGTGTGCACTCCTGAACTTAGGAAGCAGGACAATATCAAATACAGTTGTATTGCATTGTATTGTATCAGTTCATCAGTTAATGCGTTGTCCATTTGAGATAGCCGCCATGGATGTATAGTAGGCTAATTAGAAAAACCGGAAAAGCTGTCACCTCTGTCACTCTGTGACTGTTTCTATTTATTTCGGTCTGTCTGTTTGTTTTCCTGTTTGCCCCTTTGCACAACTTCATTCTTTTTCTGCATGTCTGTCGTATTTTCTCCTGTGTCAGTGTGTCTGTGTGTCTCTCTGCCTGTCTGTCTGTCTTCTTTGACTGCCGTCCGTCCATTGTTTGTCACATGTATACATGATTGGCTATTTAAAATTGGACGATTGGTTGTTGTTGCTGCTGATGGTTCATGGTGATGGTGGTGGTGATGATGATGATGATGATGATGATGATGATGATGATGATGATGATGATGATGATGATGATGATGATGATGATGATGATGATGATGATGATGATGATGACGACGACGATGATGATCATGATGATCGTCTGATCGTGATGAACAGGAGTTTCGGACGAAGATGGAGGAAGCGAGTCTGAGAAGAGAAGAATGGGACCAGAAGGAACTCCAGCTGCGGAAGAGTTTCAAGAAGTTCTAGAAGGTCAGCATAGTCTCTCAATCTCTCTTGTCTGTCTTCTAATAATTCTCCCTCTAATTCTCCCTCTAAATCTCCCTCTAAATCTCCCTCTAAATCTCCTCTAAATCTCCTCTAATTCTCCTCTAATTCTCCCTCTAATTCTCCCTCTAATTCTCCCTCTAATTCTCCCTCTAAATCTCCCTCTAAATCTCCCTCTAAATCTCCCTCTAATTCTGACTCTAAATCTAACTCTAATTCTCCCTCTAATTCTCCCTCTAAATCTCCCTCTAAATCTCCCTCTAAATCTCCCTCTAACTCTCCTCTCCTCTCCTCTCCTCTCCTCTCCTCTCCTCTCCTCTCCTCTCCTCTCCTCTCCTCTCCCTCTCCTCTCTCTCCTCTCCTCTCCTCTCCTCTCCTCTCCTCTCCTCTCCTCTCCTCTCTCTCCTCTCTCCTCTCTCCTCTCTCTCTCCTCTCCTCTCCTCTCTCCCTCTCCTCTCCTCTCCCTCTCCTCTCTCCTCTCCCTCCCTCTCCCTCTCCTCTCCCTCTCCCTCTCCCTCTCCCTCTCCCTCTCCTCCCTCTCCTTCTCCCGGAGGCCGGAGGCTCAGGCGGGAGGGAGGCTCTTCGGAGGCTCCTCAGAGGCAGGAGGCGGAGGCAGAGGCAGGAGGAAGGGCAGAGGAGCAGGCAGAGGCAGAGGCAGAGGCAGGGCGGAGGCAGAGGCAGAGGCAGAGGCGGAGGCGGAGGCGGAGGCAGAGGCAGAGGCAGAGGCAGAGGCAGGAAGAGGCGGAGGCGGAGGCGGAGGCAGAGGCGGAGGAGGCAGAGGCGGAGGCAGGCGGAGGCAGGCAGAGGCGGAGGCAGGCGGAGGCGGAGGCGGAGGCGGAGGCAGAGGCGGAGGCGGAGGCAGAGGCGGAGGCGGAGGCGGAGGCGGAGGCGGAGGCGGAGGCAGAGGCGGAGGAGGCGGAGGCAGGAGGCGGAGGCGGAGGCGGAGAGAGGCGGGAGGCGGAGGCGGAGGCGGAGGCGGAGGCAGGAGGGCAGAGGCGGAGGAGGAGGCAGAGGCGGAGGCGGAGGCGGAGGCGGAGAGCGGAGGCGGAGGGAGGCGGAGGCGGAGGCGGAGGCGGAGGCGGAGGCAGAGGCAGAGGCAGAGGAGGGAGGCAGAGGCGGAGGCGGAGGCGCAGGCGGAGGCGCAGGCGCAGGCGGAGGAGGCGGGAGGCGGAGGCGGAGGCGGGAGGCGGAGGCGGAGGCGGAGGCGGAGGCGGAGGCGGAGGCGGAGGCAGAGGCGGAGGCGGAGGAGGGAGGCGGAGGCGGAGGCGGAGGCAGAGGCAGGAGGCGGAGGCGGAGGCAGGCAGGAGGCAGAGGCGGAGGCGGAGGCGGAGGCGGAGGCGGAGGCGGAGGCGGAGGCGGAGGCGGAGGCGGAGGCGGAGGCGAGAGGCGGAGGCGGAGGCGGAGGCGAGGCGAGGCGGAGGCGGAGGCGGAGGAGGAGGCGGAGGCGGAGGCGGAGGAAGAGGAGGCGGAGGCGGCGGAGGAAGAGGCGGAGGCGGAGGCGGAGGTAGAGGCGCAGGAAGAGGCGGTGGTTTAGGCGGAAGCGGAGGCGGAGGCGGAGGCGCACGCCTGTCCCTGTCCTTGAGCTTGTTCTTGTCCGTATACATAGCCCTGTCCCCTCCCTGTGTCCGTAGCCCTGTCCTCTCCCTGTTCTTGTCGCTAGCCCTTCTCTCCTTCTTTTGTATTTCTCTCCTTCCTCTCTCTCTCCTCTCTCTCTTCGGTGGCTTCTCGCTTTTCTCGTTGTTATTTTCAGTACGTTACCATGCCTTTGCCAATACGGCCAACCGGGTGCTGGAGATTCGCCGCGAGATGGTGGAAGTGGAACAGGTTCTTTCCTTCCAGAAAGAGGTAGGAAAGACTCCACTAACATAAGACATCTAATCGATTCATTCGTAATCGTAATCATCTCATCGTGATTTTTACAGCGCCCGAAAATGCGAAGAAGTCACATCCGCTAAGTCTTAACCAAATCATCTGGAAATTGATTCTATGGACAATCTCTCTGATACGAAGCAGCGCTCGTCAATAAGCTGGTGCCACGATGATGCTGGTGAATGGGGGTGATGATGATGATGATGATGATGATGATGATGATGATGATGATGATGATGGTGGTGATGATGATTGTGATTGTGATTGTGATTGTGATGGTGATGGTGATGATGATGGTGATGATGAACAGGAGTTTCGGTTGAAGATGGAGGAAGTGAGGCTGAGAAGAGAAGAATTGGAACAGAAGGAAATCCAGCTGTGGAAGAGTTTCGAGAAGTTCGAGAAATCTCTCAAGGTCAGCATTGGAGCAAACGTAGGCCTATAGTCATGAATCGCATGCAATATAATCTATCTTCCTGCTGCCGTCTCTGTCTGTCTGTCTCTCGCTCTTTATTTCTATCATTGGCCATCTGTCTCTTTCTCTCTGTCTCTTTGTCTCTCTGCTGGAAAACTGGTTTGGGCAAGACGAATACAAATATATGCCACGATGATTCAGAAAATAACGGGTCATGTGCCGATAATAGCTTAGATGGAAATAATAACGTAAATAGTCTTGATGAAGGTAAGAGACCTGTCTGTCAGTCTGTGTCTGCGTAGGTATATATGTATGTATGTATGTATGTATGTATGTATGTATGTATGTATGTATGTATGTATGTATGTATGTATGTATGTATGTATGTATGTATGTATGTATGTATGTATGTATGTATGTATGTATGTATGTATGTATGTATGTATGTATGCATGTATGTATGTATGTATGTATGTATGTATGAGCACTTGTTATATGCGCCCCCCTTTAGGTATTTCTACTCAGATGCATGCTCCCGACATGCATACAGCGCGGACACTGAATCGGAATTTGTACGCCGAAGCGCATGAGCAATGTGCGAGTGAATGTATGTTGCCCAGGGTCCCTACGCGGTGGCTTGAGGTGCATGGATTCGAACTGCAACCCTCCGGCTGCAGGCACCAGTCATACCCCCACACCACAATGCGCCCCACATGTATAACATGTATGTGTGTATGCATGCATGCATGCATGTATGTATGTATGTATGTATGTATGTATGTATGTATGTATGTATGTATGTATGTATGTATGTATGTATGTATGTATGTATGTATGTATGTATGTATGTATGCGTATATATGTATGTATGTATGTATGTATTCTGCTATGTATGTATGTATGTATGTATGTATGTATGTTGAGAGCAATTTGTTGCTTTATATATAGCGCCTTCGTTAGCGTTGTGGTAATATAGTCGTGTATAGGCCTATACGTGGCCTTTACACATATGTTGTGTTAATCACACGTGTGTTGTCTTGATGTTTAACACAAAGGTCAAAGTGTTCATTCTCAATCTGACTGACGTGGTCGCTGCCTGACTGTATATCGACCGCCACACCTCAATGCGCTGGAGGTTGTATCTGAGGGGTCGTCGGGTGCATGTATGAAGCACGTGGCGCATCCAGCGAACGGAGGTTTCTTCGTCTGGTGTGAACGGCTGACGGATTCTCTTCTGTGAATTTGAAATGGTTCACAAAATCAAACGTTGCTTGAGCCTCTTTAGAAAACGTAAAACAATTGTGTATATTTGTTTGCATATAATATGTTACGAACTTTTGCTATGCTTCATGTAGCCTAGTATCAAGTATGTATCTTTTGCATACAATTTGTTCAGCAATTACATTTCAAGTTATCTATTTCACAGGTTGTTTTGTCTGCTCCTTTAAATGGGGGTAATATAGTCGCTCTAGAACACTTAAATATAGGCCTAACTGGAATCGAATCCATAGCCTATGGTTTGTTGGTTAAACGCGTTGCCTCCCACACCACACTGTCGCTGCAGCTCTAGTTATTATTTTCGCGGTTTCTCTGTCT
The DNA here is from genome assembly GCA_020284085.1 of Aporrectodea caliginosa. NCBI lineage: Eukaryota > Metazoa > Annelida > Clitellata > Crassiclitellata > Lumbricidae > Aporrectodea > Aporrectodea caliginosa. Next base: position 3,898,661 of record JACEVL010000263.1, on the reverse strand, counting down.
GTGGGCCTATCTGGATCTATCTAATTTTTAAAATAATGAACAACATAAATTAAGAATTTATTTAAAAAAAGCAATGCTAACATAAAAATGTAAATCAATAAAACGAACACACACAAAACTCATACAGGACGATATTACAATTAATTTAATTAGAGCAATTAATGACGGGTCCCATATAGGGTGGTTGCGCCTATGGTCTCGAGCGAGACTCGATCCCATACTCTCCGCGTTACAGGCCGAGCGCTGTGACCAATAGGGTACCGTGTCATAGGCCATTATGCCGACGGTTCAAGCAAGATGGGCGAGTAAGAAAGGATCATAAATCGTTTGCAGAGCAGCTCTTCATTGTCATTCGTTCTCATCCTTCCTGACAAAGTCCAGAAGAAACGAACGAATTTTTAGAGTTTCATCTGAATGCCAATAGAACAACATCAGCGGCAAACTCTGAATTCCAATCAACACCGTTGTCTGGCGTGAGGGAGGTCTGGATAGGAGTGGCAAGGGGCGGACGGTGGCAGAGGATGGTCTTCGCCGCAGCTGCAGGAGGCATCGTCGATCCGACCCAGGAGAGAAGGAGAGGACCGCTGCCGCTGCTGGTCCGCCGGCGTCCGCGGCATCCGCAGACGGGGGCTGCTCCTCCGTCAGAGTTTGCGGGACTTTTCCTCTCTCGTCTAATTTGACAGGTCGTTAACTATCGGCAAATCGCGCAATTCAGCTGGATCGTCGACACCATGAATAATAGATGGACGGTGGGGCGCTGATTGTCTCTACCCTCCTGCCACCCGGAGAACGGAGAGAGGGATTCGCCAAATCCGAGTTAGAGCGGATTAACGGCGTTGAATCCCGTTACAAGTCCCTTGGGAAGAGAAGGAGAGACGGAGAGATGGAGGGATGGAGGGAGGCACGCGTGCGCGAGGGGAATGAATTATTTCGTCAGAAGCCAAGAGGCCAACAGCAGCGACTGCGGTCGTACACGAAGAAAGACAACGACGGAGACTTAAGGAACCAAGACTAAGGACCACACTGACACATGGACAGACGAACACAGAGACAAACACAGGAAATGGTTGTCAAATATAAAGATAATAATTCGTTTGTCTGCCTGTCTGTCTGAGTGTGTGTCCGTCTGTCAACTTATACACAGGCGCATAGATAAAAACAGACAGTTTGTCTGTCTGCGTGTATAATGTGTGATTGACAGACAGACAGAAAGAAAGGAAAGACCGTATCGTAGTCGTAATCCTAATCTCACGGTTTCTACAGCGCCCAAAAAAAATACTGTAAGTCGCGGGAACCATGCAGCTTATTCACAGGCGCATAGAAAGGTAGAAAGATAAGCATTCGTGCTGTTCCCCTTTGCCAAAAAGAGTCAAAAAGTGAATCGAAAAGGTCTTCACTCCGACTCTTACGTTAACCGGTCGAAAACGGTGCTGCCTTCTCAGTCCTTCTCTGTCGTAGGACCTTAAGGGCTCAGGACTTTGCTGTCGGTTTCTATCCACTCTGCTATGGTTCTGTGATAGCGTTTAATACTGGACTGAAATCTAATCTATTTCGAATAGCTTACCCCGCCCCCCCTTTACCCCCTTTCGGACTCAGAGGTCCTACGCGTATACGATCCTGGATGGGTGGCTTCATCCAACAGAATGCAATTTTGGATTGCGATCATGCGTATACATGTATAGGAACAACCGTTGATTGATGCTTTGTGTAGACTATTGCGGCACTATAAAAGTTTTAGAAATTTCAGAATTGATTTGGATTCTTTAAATAATTTCCCGTTTAATTTTAAGCAAGGCTTTTAATATCTTCAATACGGTCGCGTGTCAGTCATAGTATGTCGTAAGAATAGTTGAAGCGCATGTCTAATACGTGACACGTGAGACGGTAATGTTTTAACCCTTGAATGCCTATAGTGTGGGTCCTCTGAGAACCATGGTCTGCAGGGTCTCGTTTCAACTTAGATGCTTGAATAATCAGCATCTTGAAGCTTCTTGAAAAGGGCTTTTGTTGCTGCAACAGGACCCACAGACCAAAGTTAGTTGAGTACTAACTAATTCCATCCGTAGTTTCCTCGATTTTTAGACTGCAAAAGTCAATGACCAGACTGATGTATATCCTGTTGCTTTTATATACATGTAGTGAAAGCTACCGGGGTCAAGCGCTGACTTGAAGATCAACCTAAAAGCATAAAATTATTAAAATAGCATCTGATTAAAAATGAAGACAGAAAATCGCAACATTTCATAAACTCTGTATGAGGTGATAATTCTATATCACCTTAATTCATCGGAGACGATCTTAAGGTGTTTGAAGTGGTCTTGACAGCCTGACAGGTGGCTGAAAGGCTGGCAATGGACAGAGAAGAATTTAATTAATTACGAACATTTATATAGCGTCCCTTCAAGATTTCTACTCTGCGCTAATCTAAACGATGTTCAAGTCAGTATGACCAGACAGTCGAAAGACATACAGTAGATTATCTCAGGCATATACTCTGATTAGATCAACCTCATTCTTTCGCTCTAATAAGAACATCTCTCTAGTATTTATTCGCACTTTTGCTCTTTCACAATGTACCTGGTAGCGGTGTGTCCATCAGTTTTTGTTATCAATAAGCGAATATAATAATAGCAGATTACTAGAAGGAGTTATTAATGGCAAGGTCCCGCACACACGGAGAGCCCAGCCAACGGATTCTCATTCAATGCTGAGGGTTGGCACGTTGTTCAAAGTTCCTGGTCCCCGTCAAAGAAGACGAGCGACGACAGGTGACGAAGGTCGCACCTTACGCAACCTCGACACGACGAGCAGACCTGTGCGGGGGTGGCTTGCATGGCTACAATACAGTTGAATTCGACTCCTGTAATAACTTATAATCATCCATTCATACTATGACTTGTAATCATACTGCGTATTTGTCAGTGTGAATTAATAAAGAACAGTATTATTATATTTTTATTATACACTGTTAAGAGATCTTAACAAATGCGTCTTAAACCAAACAGAGAATGTAACAAGCTAGTTGAATGGCCATTGTGCGAATAGGAAATAAGCTGTAATGTAATGTAACAAAACATTTATAAAGCGCCACTTAAGAGTCTCTCAGAAGCGCTCAACACGTGGCCATCAAACAGCTGAAAAAATGCGTCTTTAAGAGTTTGGAGAAAACCATATAACCGCGTGCAGCACGCACAGACGGCGGAAGAGCGTTCCAGATCCGTGGCGCCGCAATCGAGAAGTTCCGACGAGCACAGGTGGTGGTTCGAAACGAAGGTATTATCAAGTCATTTCGCGAGGCAGACCGGAGAGCCTGCCGACCAGTTTGAGTGCCAACTGCAAGGCACAGTTCAGCAATGTAGTTCGGAGCAGTACCAGTCGTAGCCTTCCAAACCAGCGTAGCAATTTTGAATTGCACACGATCAGCAACTGGAAGCCAGTGGAGCTCATGTCGCATGTAGTCAGATATGTGTGAATATTTCGGTAGATCAGCTAGTAGTCTGGCTGCTGCATTCTGAACGAGCTGAAGTTGATGAAGACGAAACTCAGGGAGGCCCAGGAGGACCCCATTACAGTAATCAAGACGTGTGAGGACGAAGGAGTGTATTAGCACAGCCGCAGCGCTTAGCGACAGCGTTCTCCGTATAACTCGGATCTGCCTGAGCTCATAATAGCTAATCCTGGCGATATGTGACACATGATCAGCCATCGTAAGCCCACCATCAAGAAGCACCCCAAGGTCCCTCACAACATTACAGGACTGTCCAGTAAGGGATGCCGATGCAAGAGCATTTTTATCAATCCTACAACGTGCACGTGTTGTACCGAACCATATAAACTGTGACTTGCTCGAGTTGAGTCTAAGACGATTGGCAGACATCCAGCTGGGAAGCTATTCGACCGTTGTGAGAAATAGGCTAGACAGTCGCTGTAAGATTATGTAAGGATAATTCAGTTGACCTGGATTGATACACAGGGTCAGGGAGCCTTCTCTTCCAATGATGGACCGTCGATCTCAAGGCCTGATTCATGCTCCCTTGACGATAATTGTCTCTCCGTTCTGCTTCACGCGTCTTAATCTTCCTCTGCCTATTACAGGATACGCCTTCAATTATTAACGATAGCTATACACAAAGCGCTTCGTCATCATTATCACAGTCATCATCATCATGGTCATCATCGTCGTCGTCGCTATTATTCGATTAGCAGTTATTACACGAAAGGGCAAAGGGAAGGGAGGGAGAGGTATTGATATTCACTTTCTAGACAAAGGGATTGGATGCACGTGGTGGCACAGTGGCACAATGCGCTCCCTTTGCCTTTGACGTGTTGTACACCATGTTTCTATGTCAAACCATGTAACGCGTTACATTTAGACCTGTTCGGCAGTTGATCTGAAATTAGTAACTCTGATGGAAACACATAGCATAATGAAGACTACAGTTTTTACATTGAAAGACGAATAGGCATTATTGTGGGGCGCGGTGGTGTAGGGGTATGTTCGGTGCCTTGCAGCCGGAGAGTTGTGGGTTCGAATCCACCTCAAGCCGTCGCGTAGCAAGACCTTCACTCGCAATTGCTCATGCATGCGCTTCGGCGTGAAACTCCGATTCAGTGTCCGCTCTGTAGTCGGGAGCGCCTCTGAGTATAAATATTGAAGGGGCGCTATAACAAGTGCTCATACATACATACATTAAGAATAGGTTGAAAAGGGGTTGACTAACAACATTAGAGAGAAGGAGGAGCATAGGACATCTAATCGAAGTTTATAAGATTATCACCGGGACAAAGCATTGCAGTGAGACAGGTTCGTTGAATTAGTACAAAACAAGGCAACTCAGTGACACAGGTAGGCCAATATAGGCCTATATATATCATTTAAGAAGTCGAAAAGGACATTAGGGAAGAAATTCTTCAGTGCAAGAGTTGTGAACTTGAGAAATGGTTTGGATGATAGTAGGCTACCTTCTCTGTGGACAATATCACAGCTCTTAAGAGGAAGTTAGGGAGAATGGGATATGAAGCGTTACAGGTTAACTTGCAGTGGTTCTAATGCAGACTACATGTCTTCTGAACCACTTAAAACCTTGTAATGCAAACTTAAAATATGGAAATAGTCCAAAATACGATCGGTTATAACTTATAAGTAGAGACTTCCAATATGAGGACCTTATACAAAGCTGGGGTTGGTCTTAACCCCAGGGCCGTAGCGAGGCATGTGCCAGCGGTGCCGTGGCACAGGGCGCAACTCAAGAGGGGGCGCAAATTTTGAGACGGAATGTTTTAATTATTAAACTAATTACCTTACCATGAAATAAGAAATATTCATCACAAATGAAATACATGTAATATAATTAAATAACAACAAATAAAGTGTATATATAATATTAATAGATCATCCATACTAACTCACTGACAAGACATTTATCCCAACATAATTGCCCTTCGCATATTTTTGACAATTCCAGCAACATTTGCTTCATGTGAAAGAAGTTTCAGCAAACTAAAAATTGTGAAAAACTATTTAAGATCAACTATGAGACAAGACCGCGCTTGACGAGCTTGTCAGTTGTGTCAATTGAATATGATATAGCCAATTCTCTTAATTATACAACATTGTGAATGATTTTGGTCATCAAAATCACGCAAAATGAATCTGAATTCTCGATCCGAAAGTGACTAAAATTTAATGTTTTTGTGAATTTGAATGAAGTTACTCAGCTAACGGTCTATAAAGAATAATAATGGAATAGAATCACAGGCACTTCGATTCTATTTTTCTAAAAGACAAAGCTCTATAATTATTATAAGTGAGATAACAAACTTGTTCGTTATTGGTAAAATTGATCTTTGGGGCAGGGGGCGCTAGATTCACGCTTGGCACAGGGCGCAATTATAGCTTGCTACGGCCCTGCTTAACCCACCTTACCTGCCGACTTCTTTGGCCCTAGACCTAGAGACGCTTAATCGGACACTTCGGTATAGGCCATGGAGAATAATTAATTCCGCCATAGCGGATAAACGGTCTTCCGTTGCTGATAGGTTGACCGATGCCTGGACGTTGAAAGGCGATTGGCTGACCAACGGATCGCCAATGACCCACAGATCTTGGCATATAAAAGGCGCCAAGTAATTCTGACGCTTCTGCCGCCGCAGACAGACAGACATACGGACGCATAGACAGAAGAGGATTTCCTATAAGCAGTTGAGCTCCGTCTCGTTCTCTGTAGAGGATCGCAATTCTGACGTTTTCGGTGTAGGCCTACATCCACGGACTTGGCTGATGACGATATCTGATTTAACTTCTTTAAAGATAACTTTAAAGTTACGGTATCTTATCGAAGCGCAGCAAAGCGAATCGCTGAACTTATCACCAACCAATCGAATAGAAAAATCGGCATTTCATAGTACATTATATTAAATAATTCGTAAGAGTTTGTCTGTTACGTTCGTCGTTCTTTACCCTCACACTGCGGCTGTTTGACAGAGTCAACCTAATTTGGCTGTACAAGGAACTTACTGCTATGCTTGGAAGCCGTTCCTGCTTTATTCTGTTTCAAACCGATATAGCGCGGTTTCTGCGTTTTACGCATTCATAAGCCAGGAGCTCCACTTGCAGGTTAGACTGATTGAAAAGGTCTTCCACTTTCCACCAATCGTTTTCTGAATGCATTGCTAGTGATGAAGAGCATTGGGGCTAATCCTATTCCTTTTCGGCCTCTGAAGGGAATGCCACTCCTTCTGGGTCTAGCAGTGGCACTGATCAACCACCCTCTGGTCTCCTGTTCCGCTGGTCCCACTGTGAAAAAGTTTCCCCGGAACACGGCCCTTAGCGGAGCAGCAGGGAGCCTGTCATCGCCTTCCCGGCAGGGAGACCTCTGCTACGACGACTCGGGTCAGGGCAAGCGCTGCATCCCCGACTTCATCAACGCCGCCTACGGACGCGATATCTCGGCTTCGAGCACCTGCGGAGACCCTCCGACCAAACACTGCCAGACGTCGACGGAGGGCGATGGATCCCTGGTCCTGTCGGCCAGGGACTGCTTCGTCTGCAGCGCCAAGGCCACGAGGGACAGCCACCCGTCCAGCTACATGACGGATCTCAACAACCCTAACAATCTGACCTGTTGGATCTCGCAGCCTGTCTCGCGAGAGGACAACGTGACGCTGACGCTGAGTCTCGCCAAGAAGTACGAGGTGACGTACGTCAGCATGCAGTTCTGTAGCGCCAGACCGGATTCGATGGCCATCTTTAAGAGCGTCGACTTCGGTCGCACCTGGATTCCATTCCAGTTCTACTCCAGGTAGGCGCCTCCGAGGTTCAATTCACAGGATTCCGAGATAAGCCACAAGAGGGTTGTTTATTGATTGCGTTCCATTAAGACAGCATTGATCAACTAATGAATTAAGAATTAATTATATATTCAGAGCACCTCTGAATAGTTTATACTGTAAGAGGCACTTTACAAATGTCCAAATACAGTACAATACAATAAAATACAAAACAATACAATAGGCCTATAGATGGGCATATGTTAGAGACACCTTTTTGTCATTATATCTACTAGTTTCTATTATTATAATCCATTATCATCTAAGGTAGTAGATATGCATGAAGATTTTACGAGAGTTTCTGTTGGCTCTTGTTTGTCATGTGAGCAGACAAACTACTGTCGATTTTCAATTTGTTGCAATGGTCCTAAAATTTGGAATACATTACCAATAGGTGTTAGAACTGTACCCACTTACAACTTCTTCAAGAAGTCACGGAGTACCGGTAGCTATACCGAAAGAACTGTTGAAGACTTGACCATTTGGTGCATAACATTTTCGGTAGAAATATTTCTTATTCTGCTTATATATTCCTTAATTTGTTAATTTAAACGTTATAAACTATTTAATAATTATAATTAAGATGATAGACTTCAATTTTCTTTTGTACTGGCTAAGTAGCCATCGTTGATTTTTTTTCTTGGTCTAGGGTGACCCTATTTTAAGCGGAGCTTGTGCCTCTTTTGGGTCTTTCTTGTTCCCTAGTCAATGCACGAGGATACAATTTCTCAGTTCTTATGAATTGTTATATGCATAAGTTATATGCATCGGGGTCAATAAAAGTAGTCAGTGGTCAGTATTATCGTACAGTCACATTTCTCTCTCTCAAAGCGTGACTGACCCTCAATTCACTTGCAAACATTTTCATCTTGCCCTTCATAGTTCATAGTAGCGATATATTTGACAGTTGTGATTACAACGCTTTTCAATGCTTTTTAAAGTGTTACATATATATTCTATTAGCGCTACATAGAACAAGGCGCCTCTGAGTAGTATGTTCTCTGGGAGGCGCTATATATAGGCTATGCATTTACAAATACAAGACAATATAGCAAGCGTGAATAGAATAATAGGACAGTTCCTTGTATAGTCTAGCCTATTATAGAAGAGTACGTCCTATCACCGTGTGTATCTGATAGTTTTATTCTACGGCTTTCATTGTCGTTCTGATACTGTTATTCATGGGGGCCCGTGGCGCATTGGATAACATCTGGCACAGAGACCGAGAGGTACCGAGTTCGAGCCCCCGTTGGGCGGATATGTTTGTAGGCTGCTATTAGCGCCGTTGTATTGCAAGCTGTCTGTTCTGTTAGTAGTTAAGATTTGAATTGCATAACATGTAAATGTACAGCGCAGTGCGTTTGTCAGGCGCTTATTAAAGAAAAGATATTATTCAGACACGTATAGCTTCTTGATCAGATTTTATTGAGTTACTATTGTATCAGCTGCAACAAACCTAATTATTATCTAATACGGTATACACATATCGTTGGTTGTTCTTTCAGCGATTGTCGCAACGTGTATGGTCGATCGTCGAGGGCGGTGATAACGAAGGCCAACGAGCAGGAGGCCGTCTGTACGGATGCCTACGCCAACGTAGACCACCGGGGAGGTGGCGCCCGTGTGGCCTTCAGTACCCTCGAGGGTCGACCGTCGGCCCTCAACTACGACAACAGTCCCGTCCTCCAGGATTGGATCACAGCCACCGACATCAAGATAGTCCTCACTCGGCCTGGCCTTGTACTGAACAGCGCAGGCCAGGGGATCGAGGCCATGCTGAGGGCGGCAGGCACGACCAAGGACAACTACGAGTACTACGGTCTGTCTGATCTGTCCGTCGGAGGTCGGTGCAAGTGCAACGGACATGCGGCCAGATGTACAACGGATGCGGTCGGGAAGCAACAGTGCGAGTGCCGTCACAACACGGCTGGGACGGACTGTGAACGATGCAAACCGTTCCACTACGACAGACCGTGGGCCAGAGCTACACTACATGACGCCAACGAATGCATCGGTAGGAACAGCTGCAGGGAGCCACTTGGGCGCTTATATGTGTCGTAACGAAAGTGATTAGCACGACCTCCTCCTTTATATGTATGTGTGTAGTTACTGTTTAACGACGCTGCTGCGTTATAACGAAAGTTATTAGCGTCAACCTCATCCTTTATCCAAGCTTGGGACTGGCACCATCCGAGTATAAGGCTGCGGCGTTGGTTGTAACGCGTTTGGTGAGGTGTAGAATGGCGTCTCATAAATGACACAATTAACAAATTGTTAACAATGATTAGGAAATAGGCCCTATTGCATTGTGAAATGTCTTGCTAGTGGAGTAGAAGTGTGTGTCTTGTGATTTGTAAAATAGTCATATGTGTAGGGCCTATCGTGAATTGTGCATTTTGAGTTGGGATATTTTTTGCGCATTGGCTGTTTTAATTGATTTCCCCGTCATGCGCTGAACTTGGTCGACAATTCTCGATTGTTCAGATATCTGTTGTGTTCGTTACAGAGTTAGCCTATAGGTCCACTTTGACTCCATTGACGAATGGAAGACTATAGAGTCAACATGTAGACTAGCGGCGTCGGACAGAAATGATACATTTCTTCATTTCTTTGTTGTTCCAAAACATCGAAAAATACAAGTTTAACGTGAAGTATTAGCAGGCCATTTGGATTCTAACAGCAAATCCAGAACGGAACATAGCCGGCCTGCTTAGTTATAGCCGCATGTAATGAAGCAATAGCCTACAGGTAGCCACGTAGAACCCCAATGAATGTTTCTTAATTTAGTTAAATCGTAGCAAAATGAAAGAAAATGTTCATTGCCGAACTTAATTGCGCGCAGACGTGAACTGACTATGATCTCTAAATGGCGTTGTGTGTCGTCGTTTCATTTCAGCCTGTAACTGTAACACGCATTCGTTTCGGTGTCGTTTCAACAAAGAGATCTACCTGATGTCCGGTCGAAGAAGCGGTGGTTCCTGCCTTAAGTGTAGACATCACACGGCAGGACGATTCTGCCACTTCTGCCAGGACGGATTCCACCGCGACCCAACGAAACCCATCACTCACCATCAGGCCTGTCTTGGTATGCATACTTGTAAATGTACACGTTTTTCTATAACGACCGTTTAATATGGCATCGATCCTGATTCCTGATAATTTTTCAATGAATTGATCGGGTGAGATCCTTCACTATACCGCTTGCCCTTTTGAATGGGCGCCACGCCAGTTAAGGTTCCTGTGTATTGTGGCGATTTGGGTGGTCTGGTGCCTTGAGTCCATCTCTCTTTCACCGACCGTTGCTTTCCCACGCCTCGAGTCTTTATTGCCTCTTCCCCCCCGCCGACTGCCGACTCGACGGACATTAGCGCTTGGGTGGTCTTCTCTTTCACACGGTCTGTCGGGCGCTTATCTCTCCCCCGCCGACCGCTGTCTTGGACTTGGCGACTGCTGCTCTGTGGGCGACCCTCTCCCCCGCCGGCGGCATCCTTTGAGACACCCTCTCCGGGCCAACAGCGGTTCCTTTGAGACACCCTCTCCGGGCCAACAGCGGTTCCTTTGAGACACCCTCTCCGGGCCGGCCGCGGTCCTTTGAGACACCCTCTCCCGGCCGGCGGTGTTACTGCAAGCGACCCTCAGTCGGTCGATGCCCCTCACCCCTGCTGGGTATATAAGGAGGGCGCTTTGTTCAGTCTTTAGAAGCTAGCTTGGCCTGTTGTCGTCTTGGCTTGGTTACTCGTATTTTCGGAGAGTGAGTTTGGTAGAGATAATGTCGTGTGTTTGAATAAATATCGTCTTAGAACTTTGACGTTGATCCTTCGGTGGGTGACACTGATCGCCTGGGCCCGTCGACTGGCAGAAGCAGAAACCCTCTGAAATAACACGGAGGTCGTACTTACGCTCCCATCCTGAGCGACACGCGCCTTACACTCGCATCCTGAGGCGAAACCCCAGTTTTGTCACATTGGTCCCATCAGTGGGGTCAATTCAGACTACGCGAAGGGGACGAGTTTTGTCACATTGGTACCAGAGCCAGTGGGGTTTTTGACGGAGATTTCCTGCCGTCGACGACGCTAGAATTGACCGAAGATGTTTCCGGGAGACGAGGACGACACCATTCCCTACGCGGCCTTGGACCTGGCCGATCTGCCGTCAAGAATTTCTACGCCAGCCGCGAGACGAATGGCCGCGTTGGTTACGCGACCGGACCGAAGCCGCCTGCTGTCCGAGATCGACTTCGACGACCCCGAAGAGCCGGTGAGATCGAGTTTCCGCGAAGAGATGGAAGAGGAGACGACCGTGAAGCCGGAGAGAACGAGCATCCGAGGAAAGACGGGCCCTTCGACGACCGAAAAGAGGAAATTGAAAGCCAGTTTCCGCGAAGAGACTGAAAGACCGAACGAACCGGGGACTTCGACGCCGAATCTGCTAGAAAATGTCAGCGACCTGCTGCGAAGCCGCCCGACGCCGATGAAACCAGGCAAGTTCGATGGGACGGGCTCGTTGGAGTCATTCCTGGTGCAGTTCGAGGTCTGCGCGAGGCACAACAAGTGGACGGGCGCGGACCGGGTCGACTACTTGAGATGTTCGCTAGAGAAGGCCGCTACGCAACTTCTCTGGGACTTCGGCGCTCAACCGAGCGTAACTTATGAGGAATTGGTCGAACGCCTCCGCCAGAGATACGGGACGGAAGGCCAGGCAGAAACCTTCCGTGCCCAGCTGTACTACCGCCGCCAACGACCGGAAGAAAACCTGAGCGACCTGCTGCATGAAATCCGACGACTGGTTGTCTTGGCCTACCCGGTGCCCTCCAACGAGACCACTCAGATCATCGCGAAAGACGCCTTTCTCGAAGCCATGAGAGACCGGGAGCTCTCGCTCAAAGTACGCGAGCGAGAACCCAAGAATTTGGACGAGGCATACCGGACCGCCCTGCGTCTGGAGGCCTATCAACGGACGAACGACGCCGATGATCGCCGCAGACCGCCAAACCGAGTGCGAGCGACGCAAGAGACCGATCTGAGCGCCCAGCTTCAGGCTCAGATGGACCGCTTCTTGAACACTCAGCGAGATGAGCAGCGGAAATGGCAGCAAGACATAGAGAAAAGAATGGACGAGCAATTCCGCGTGCTACGCCGAAGCCCTCCTACGACCGACGAACCGAGTCATGAAATCCGACCTGAGCGAGACCGCCCAGGCCCTCCGGAGAATCAGCGACGCGAAGTGACCTGCTTCAACTGCGGACGAGCCGGTCACATTGCCCGTAACTGCCGACGAGATCGCCGATACCAGAATCGCCAGAATCGCCAGACCGAGATGACCGAGCCCGATGCTTCGACGCCACCGAACCCGGTGGTCATGAACAATACGACGCGCCCAAGAATGCCGGACCGTGCTACGAACAACGCAGTCTACATCCGCGGAGAAATCAACGGACGACCGCAGCTTTGCCTGATCGACACTGGATCGGAAGTCAGCCTGGTGCCTTCATCTACTGTCGACGGGTTAGACCTACGCTCTTGCAATCGTTTTTTGATGGCTGCTAATGGGTCCGATATAAATGTCCTGGGTGAGGTGCGGGTGCCCATTAAGATTACGAACGGGTTTTGTATTCATACTTCCTTTCTGGTTTCTGATCAAATTTCCGAGCCCATGTTAGGTATGGACTGGCTGAGAGAACATCGCTGCCGCTTAGGATTTGGTATGGGATCCCTATTTGTGAGACGCAGGCGTATCTCCCTGGTGAAAGGTAATGGGTCTATTTGGTGCCGGCGCGTGATCGTTGCCGAGGAGGTATTGGTAGCCCCTAAGTCCCAGAGGGATATTCCGATTAAGACAATGTACGGGGATCTAACGACTGTAGCACCAGCCTGGATGACGGAGGCTAGGGAGATCCAACCCGGGGTCCATCTCGCCCGAGTAGTTGTTGGAGACCACGCAGATGCCCGGGTAAGGGTGGTAAATTTAAGCGAAGACCCCGTCCGACTGCCTAAGGATCGACCCTTAGGGGAATTGCACCCGGTACAGGTAGAGATAAGCGAGAGAAATCGCGAGAATAGAGACGCGGTTGACCAAGCCTCGCCGAGTGAGAAATTGCTCGCGGATTTGCCCGAAGAAGTGCCGCCTGAGATTAGGCAACGCTTGAGCGCTTTACTGATAGAATATGGGGATGTCTTTTCTGTGACTGACCGCGATTTAGGTAAAACATCTGTGTGCACGCATAAGATAGAGACGGGAGATGCGCGCCCCGTGAGACAGCCATTAAGACGACAGCCGCTGCCGCATAGAGTTACGATTGATACTCAGCTGGACAGTAAATTAGCTGATGGGATAATTGAACCTGCTGTAAGTGAGTGTGCGATGAACATGGCATTGACATGCAAGAAAGACAGGTCATTGAAATCTTACATAGACAAATTGCAATTGATTGACAGGTTGCTATTATTCCTTCTTATAATCATCATGGGTGGTCTTACTAAGTGTGGGAAAGTTTTCCGGTCTTTAGAGATTAAGCGGCCGAGGCCCTTTAGTACCCCTCCTCATGGGAATAGGTTGATAGAGCAATTCCCATGGACCTTGGTGGGGAGGGTACATAGCAGCCATGAAGAAGCGTTTGTAGAAGTGTGTGCTATCCCATTGTCTGCTCATTTGCATAAAACTCACGAGATTGGTCGACGAACTCTTCTATCGGCATGCGCGTCACCAATAGGAGCTTGGCTGATCAGAGGACGGAGTCCGAAGTGGGCTCGCATGTACACTGGCCCATTCACGGTGATCGAACGCCTCGGCCTTGTCAACTACCGGCTTCGAAAGACCGCACACTCCAAGCCAATCGTCGTCCACGTCGATAAACTCAGGCCTTGCTTCGAAGATGGCCTGCAAGATGCCCGCGAGAACGCCGCTCCGAACGACGACATGATCGACGCTATGCCGGACGCCAGTCAGAACTCTCAGCGTCCGAAGAGGGCGGTTCAACGACCGGCCCGCTACCGCTAGAGACTCGTGATCTCTGCGCGTCTCCGAGTGACAAGCGACTAACGATGGTGAGCGCCTTCGCCGAGTGCTGCTGTCTGATGCCCTCGTCGGCCCGGACTCTGTTGCCCTCGTCGGCCCGGACTCTGTTACGGTCCCTGTCCTTCCCCCTGACGCTTTTTGTCTGGGGATGCGTAAGCCCTCCGTCCCTGACGTCGAGAGACCATGGCTGTCCTCCCTGTCCTTCCCCCAGACGCTTTTTGTCTGGGGACGCGCTAAGCCCTCCGTCACTGACGTCGAGAGACCATGGCCATTTCTTTTTAGTCTGATTACTTAATTGCTTGTGTCGCCGAGAATTGGCTCAATTGTTGTTATGATTGTTATGTCTTTTTGCTTTTGTGTTGGCCCGTTGGCCGCTGTTATGTTGCCTAGCGAGTTTTCTGGGCCGCTGGCCATTCTGATGGAGCGCAGAGACTTTACGTTTTTCAGGTACTCCGATTAGCCGCGCTGATTGACTGAACTCTGCCGAGAACTTTAGGGCGTATGACTTTGCGTGATATTGTTTTTGGGCCCGTTGGCCACGCGAATTTCGAGAGACTTTTCTAGAGGATTTTCTTAGGGACTTGGCCCGTTGGCCGCTTTAGCTTTCATGTGTATTTTTATGCTTGGACTCGATATGAGGGCATATCGAATCGTAGCCGGGGTAGGGTGTGGCGATTTGGGTGGTCTGGTGCCTTGAGTCCATCTCTCTTTCACCGACCGTTGCTTTCCCACGCCTCGAGTCTTTATTGCCTCTTCCCCCCGCCGACTGCCGACTCGACGGACATTAGCGCTTGGGTGGTCTTCTCTTTCACACGGTCTGTCGGGCGCTTATCTCTCCCCCGCCGACCGCTGTCTTGGACTTGGCGACTGCTGCTCTGTGGGCGACCCTCTCCCCCGCCGGCGGCATCCTTTGAGACACCCTCTCCGGGCCAACAGCGGTTCCTTTGAGACACCCTCTCCGGGCCAACAGCGGTTCCTTTGAGACACCCTCTCCGGGCCGGCCGCGGTCCTTTGAGACACCCTCTCCCGGCCGGCGGCGGTCTCTTTGAGACACCCTCTGTCGGGCGACGGTGTTACTGCAAGCGACCCTCAGTCGGTCGATGCCCCTCACCCCTGCTGGGTATATAAGGAGGGCGCTTTGTTCAGTCTTTAGAAGCTAGCTTGGCCTGTTGTCGTCTTGGCTTGGTTACTCGTATTTTCGGAGAGTGAGTTTGGTAGAGATAATGTCGTGTGTTTGAATAAATATCGTCTTAGAACTTTGACGTTGATCCTTCGGTGGGTGACACTGATCGCCTGGGCCCGTCGACTGGCAGAAGCAGAAACCCTCTGAAATAACACGGAGGTCGTACTTACGCTCCCATCCTGAGCGACACGCGCCTTACACTCGCATCCTGAGGCGAAACCCCAGTTTTGTCACAGTATGGAACGTGCAACCCAGAGATTTAAATCTCTGAAATAAGCCAGCATCGGGAAGCGAGCGGCGATCCGCACATTCCCTTACACAGTGGAGCATGAGACGCCGCGTATATACGATCTAACGAATGTAGCATACGCATCATCGCTTCTAAACTAACGCTTTACTAAAACGCTAAACCAGTCAACGATCCAGCTTATAATAATCTATACAGCTATTTTCATTCTTTTCTTCCATGTTTCAGTGATCTTTGTTGGAATCATCTTCTATACCGTCTGCTCCCTTCGGTCAGTTGCACCAATTGCATCAATTTCTATAGACTTGGAATCATTCCTCATTCTAAATTAACATGGACCAGAGCATGGAATCAGCTGTGGCTTTAGTTGGAATCCGCTGGTCATGTGTGCGGAAAACTCGCCAGTCGTGACCCTTCTAGTAATCTGAAAATTAACTTTTTTAATGAACTTTACACTGCTTCAGCCTACCTGCGATGTTTTCTTTGTGTAGCTTGTGATTGTCATCCCGTTGGTGCACTGAGCCAGCGCTGTAACCAGACAACCGGTCAGTGTCCGTGTAAGGAGGGCGTGACGGGGGTCACCTGCAATCGATGCTCTCCAGGATATCAGCAGAGTCGATCACCCGCCAACCCATGCGTCAGTAAGTATCCTAATCACTCTGGCTTATTGTCTGACGACTTAACGATGATGTTTGTAGTCAGAACTTTGTTGTTATTTCTATATTACGAGAAATCGGTTAGAACGCAACTTTTGCCAGAAACCTGTCAAAGGCCATCGAGAGATCGATATAATAATAATTATAGGCCTACAGTCTGTCAGCTAGTTGCTTCAAAATTTCGTTGAAAAGTCTCGACTTTACTTACCATGTCGTCTTAGTTTCTTCTGATTTGTTGCAGAAATACAATCCACGAAAGACAAATATGGACCCAGAGAACCCGCTAAACCAGGTATGGATATTCATTCATTCATTTCAGATATTTATATAGCGCCCCTTCAAGATTTCTACTCAGAGGCGCTCCCGACTACAGCGCGGACACTGAATCGGAGTTTCACGCCGAAGCGCATGAGCAATTGCGAGTGAAGGACTTGCCCAGGGTCCCTACGCGGCGGCTTGAGGTAGATTCGAACCCGCAACCATCCGGCTGCAAGGCACAAAATATACCCCCTTGAGGTGGATTCGAACCCGCAACCCTCCAGCTGCAAGGCACCGAACATACCCCTACACCACCGCGCCCCACGATATGCAAACATCGTGGCCCTAAAAACTTTTCTAAACTTTCGTTTAGCGTATACTGTCTTTCTAACAGACCCTAATCTGTTCTGTAACTGTCGGGACCCATGCACAATTAAACGAAGCTCTAAATCTTGAAACATCGACGTGGTTGGAATTGGATCAGCTCATTGAGTCTACAATAACTGACTATGAATGACTTAAGGTTCCTATAGAACGATATCGAAGTCTTGCAATACAGATAGGCTGAGATAGCGTATCTAATCTGAATTGAAATGGCTTGATTTTATCTGCTCTCTTCTTGTCTAATCGAATGGTCGACCTACCACCAGCGAACAGTCCATCAGTCGACTGTGTAGATCTACTTGAAATAATCAGAAAGACAGTCTTGGATTATATTAGTCCATTGAAACAGGCAAGCTTCGAATCCAGATGAAAATGGCATCAGAAACGCAACAAGGCAAAAGTTTGATGATAGAGAAATTCACAGATTAATCACTAAGCTATCAAATAAAAAGCATGCTGAGTTTATGATCGTCTTCGATAAGAAGAGTATGACATTCGGATGAACTATACGATGACTGTGGGTTACATACTAGGTCTACATAGTGTAACAGTCGTCAGTCTTAGAGCTAAGAATATTTCAGATCTCGTGTTTGGCTCAGCCGCTCTTTAAAATGAATCAAAGCCTTTCACATAACGTTGTAATGAATGGAGCTGTTTATTTGAATGTTTCATCAATTTCAGCCGGAAAGTGCAGTCAGTGTCAGCGTTCCATCAAATCAGTTTCTTTGGACAAGTACTGTCACAGCGATTTCGGTAGGATAATATTGTTAATGCCCCTCCATATATCAGTCTTTCGATTGTGAGAGGGAGTTGGGTTGAAGGATCCTTCAGCTGAACTATAATCAGAAGAACATCAATCGAACTTCAATTGTAGGCCTAGTTAAGAAAAAAATGATTTCATGAACTTCTAGGTTTACTGAACCCGGTCCATATACATGTACTTTATACTTCAAATTGCGACGTCTTTTGATCATTAGGTTAAGTAGGCTTCTGGTTTCCTAAAGGAATATGTAAACAATTAGCCTATCAGCTTAGTAACGGAAATCATCAAGCGTTAACATTTAAAACTGAAAACGTGTTGGCTCTTAATTACAGACAGTAGGGCCTATCCCGAATGTGAAAGTGCGTTGATTTGCATATGGTTTTACCGTGACATGGCCAGAGGAGGACATGGTGGAGTCAGAAGAGATTCCCAAATTGCGTATAATTTGGAATGATCAACAATAAATACACCTAACTGAGCAGACATCAGCCAATCAAAAGTTTGGAGTTGTTGACTTTGAATTCAGTTTTAGACAGATTTAAAAGCTTGTTACTGGCCATCCACAACTGACCGTCACCAAAGGCAGAAGCAAGAAATTGGAGAGATGATAATGATGACGACGACAACGACGACGACGATGATGATGATATTGATGATGATGATGATGATGATGATGATGATGATGATGATGATGATGATGATGATGATGATGATGATGATGATGATGATGATGATGATGATGATGATGATGATGATGATGATGATGGCGAGTAACACGAAGTCTCATCTAATGTTATGAGATCAATACATTTCTTTCATCTACTTCTTATTCTATCACATAACCCATCATGAAACTGCGCTTTAATTGATTTCGTTTGATTCAGCCATTCAAGCGAAGATTCTTTCGAAGGAAATCGTTGGAAAGTTGGCGAAATTCAAGGTCGACATCGTAAACACCTTTCGAAAGACTTCGGACAAGATTCGACGAGGTGAGGACATCATTTGGGTTCCGATCAGCGACCTCACCTGTCGCTGCCCCAAGATCCGCATCAAGAAGACGTACGCCATTTTGGGAAAGGAGGTACCCGCCAGTGGTAGAAGGGGAATTCCAGTCGACTGGAGAAACGTCGTCATCAGATGGAACGAAGTGATTGGGAGGAATCTCAGAGACCTTCTCCATCAGCAAGGAAAGTGCTAAAGATAAACTGGACATGACCTTTGACGGGCTTGAAGAGGCCGCTGTCAAAAGGCAGAAGAAGATGTCCTGCATGATATTAAATGCTGCTGAGTTTAACAAAATAGCCATCACAAATTTCTGGTTCTTTCAATGCTACACACTTTCAGATTACTTTACAGAAGTAGCCTACTCCAGTGTAATTGCAGTTCTTATCTGGTTATTGGAGAGCTAATGAATGCAATGCTTGCGGTTCAGTCAAAGCCCAAATCGTAATTAGACTTGCACCTCCCATCTGCTGTTACAATACACATAATTAGTGGTCATATACCACCAGGTGCGCGAGTACCATACCATACCTTGCAAAATACCTTGCAAGAACTTATATACGTCTGAAGTTTTGTTTTGGCGTACAAGTGTTTTAACCTACCATTCGCATGCTTACGGCAGTTTCGCTTGCAGTTTGTTGATTGTGCGTATGCAATTTGTTTATAACATGCAGTCAATTTGTGATTTATGTGAATTTGTGTCTGTGGTCTGTGTGTTTGTTATAGCGTCAATGATAGAGTAGTCAAAATGAAATGCGAAATGACATTGGAAACATTTGCTGTGATGAAATTGTGCTTGCCAAAATAAAATTTATAATGTAAGTGATGATCGCATATTCGCTTATGAACACATGTTTGAAGAATTGAAAACTCTAAGTTAAATTTGTATGGTATACTTCTCAAAATATTGCGAATTGATTACGTGCATTCGAAGGATCAAACAGGTCCTTAAGTTCTCGACTTGTTTCGTGACAGGTCTTAAGGTTGCTGAGACAACTGTTCGCCACATTCTCCTAACGCATGCCGTCTGCGTCTGCCGCTGTATCCAGATCCTAATCGTCTTCTTAGTGTCCGCTTCAGTTGATCATCCGCACGCTTTGTATGGCATCCATGTTGTCTGGAATTACACGGAAGCTGTGTATGTGTGTGACATGGAGCCGAAACCCTTTCCTATCCCTTGCAGACGTCTACTGTGCCTCGATGAATAGCGTATCTCAGCCAGAGACGTGTCGTTGTATCTGAGTAAATTAACTTGAGACTTTCGTTCCTTTGAGGCCGATGCTCCTCTTCCTCCTCCTCCTCGTCCTTTTCCTCGTCCTCGTCCTCCTCCTACCCTTCTCCTCCTCCTTCTCCTTCTCCTTCTCCTCCTCCTCGTCCTCCTCCTCCAGTTGTATTTAGTAGTTTAACTGATCCTTGTGCCTCTGTATGGGCCAAAACGAAATCCTTTAATTTCCTAAGACGCCAGGACTTTATTATCCCAGTCACACGCACAGCAGGTGTCCCGTTAAGCGCCGGATCAATACGGGTGGATAGGGTAGTGACGAACAATTGCCAATCATTCCGGATTTCGTCCGTCGGGATCTCAATTGATGTCCCTTCGTTTTGCAGGAGGGGGTTGTAACTGTCGTCTGTTGTTCCCATGATTTCTCCTCCTCCTGCTCCTGCTCCTGCTCCTCCTCCTTCTCCTCCTCTCCATCCCCTCCTCTTCTTAGAGAGCCATCTGTCGCAAGAAGAAAGGAATGCCAATAAGCTTGGAAGGAGTATTCACTGCGGATTAGGCAGCCATGCATTCCAGTTTCTCACAGTGAGCTTCAATTCAACCGTTTGGCTTAATGAAAATCCGGCGTCGAAACGAAGGACGCCATTGTGTTGAAAAGGAACCTCATCTCATCGCCAAAACTACGGCCCAAAATTTCGAGACAATGTCAGACAATCCTCCCCTATACCCACACCCCCCGCCCCAGTGCCGTCGGCCGCAGAATGTTAAGTACGTTGATTAGGTGGCATTGCTCTCAGTGACGCTTGGTATACAGCAGACGCATTGTTGTGATGGTTTCAGGCCACGGGCGAGAATCTGTAATCAGTCCCCCCATTGTCTCGCGTCTATAGGCAGATGCTATACTGCTGAACCTCTTGGCAGAAAAAAACCCAATACATCTTACACATGCAGACCACTCGAATTATTTATACTACTGAATACTACTGCTGCTTTTGCTGCTGCTGCTGCTGATGCTGCTGATGCTACTGCTACTGCTGCTGCTGCTGCTGCTACTGCTACTGCTACTGCTACTGCTACTGCTACTGCTACTGCTACTGCTACTGCTACTGCTACTACTACTACTACTACTACTACTACTACTACTACTACTACTACTACTACTACTACTACTACTATTACTATTGCTACTTCTAAAAACTATAGTAATCTTATGCGTACATATAGTCCGTTGCTTACCTGTTTCAATGGCAGATAAAAACAGGACTTAACTACTAAACTTTCTAACATTATTGAAAATGGAACTCGATACAGTCGCATGTGATTGACCCCGTTATATTACTACCATATAGTTATAGGCCTACTCATCAAATATTATGGTAAACGAGTTAGTTTCTTTTCAGATCCAAATATGTGGCAGTCAATATAATTGATTTTGAGTCTTTTTTGTAAATATCATTGATTTTGACTCTTCTTTGGCAAACCTGATCGATACGTAGCTAGTTTTAATGCAATTAATTTGCATATCAGAGCTACCAATCTGGTTTAACGTCGGAAGTAAATTAATAAATTGAGAATAACATTTACTTTATACAAAGATACGAAGTTAAATTGGAGTCATTCTATAGTGATGATCAGGCAACAGTTATAAATTTTAACCAGAATCGATGCGTTTTCTAATAATCAGAAAATTGACTGTCTGAAATTTGTGAGGGATATTTACAATTTCACCCATAGAATCAATTATTTATTATGAGCAACTTCTGTACGCTGTATGGGCAGTGCTACGTATACTTACACCTTGCGGAATCCATGGGGTTACCTTGCAGAATATCACCCACTGAAACTATGGGCCTCACATTTTAATGCAGAATTTTGCTCCCTGAAAATGTGAGCCCCACGTTTTAAGATCGAGATGGACCAGCACACCCGTGTTGGGTCCAAGATTGGCCCAACACCGGTGTGCTCGTTGGGAATCGCTGTCGTGCCATAATTTTATGACCCGTGCATAAAGATCATTTAATTGGAGGTTTGATTGTTCGTGCTGCGTTTAGGATTCAGCCAAGCGTTCTTTCAGCCCCAGAATCAAGCCTCTGCAAACTAAGGCTCAACAGCTTCACAGAAAGAATTAACTATGTAGGCCTATTGACTCTACTCTACATCATCACTCGACTTATATGGACTTATATCACTATCATCGATTGATGCCGTGTGGGCTGTACACCATATTTTAGGATATGGCTACAGTAAGAGTTACGCGTCACGATACATGCGTAACCGGTTATGACAATATTATTGGAGGATTAAGATTGTGAAGGATCCCTATAACTCTATGACTGAAGACCTCAGAGGCAAAACAGTTCTGTAGAGTTTTGCCAAGTCTTTGCCAGACGAGACTTGGGCCAACTTAACTGGACCTGTATTATGTGTGTGCGAGCTTCTTCAGATAGAGACTTTCCCAGCCATTGGAGCTTCATTTCCTACCGACGAAATCTTAACGTCCTTCGCAGTCTAAATGTACACACCTAGGTTAGTTATGACTTATGAACGCATTTTATAGATAGTAATAAGGCTCTATGTAAATGTCCAGACAAATAGTCCCATAGGCCTACATGAAATATTGTATGTGGATTGTTAGGCATAGGCAAATTTATTCTGATAACATTGTTTCCCGTGACTCATAGTGGTCGTATGCAATGCACAAAAGAACTACACAAATTACATAAATAGGCCTAACGTACGCTCTAGCGAAGGCTTATATATAACATAAAAAATTAGAGAAGTAATCTTATATATTTACATGTAGGCATATATGTGTGTATGTGTGCGCGCGTATGTTTGTAAAGAAAAAGTGGGACGTATATCATGCAACTTCAACGTTTGAATTAAGCAAATTAAGGAGTTGTTGCGTCGTGTACACTGTAGCTTCCCTGTATTTCCTCATGATTCATAGTCTGGGAAAAACGCTATGTAGGCTAATCGTAAACGTAATCGTAAACTCGAAATTTATACAGAACCCGCAATAATTAAGTGCCTCTTGCTCTGATTATTATTCGAACTTTAAAATTGGAGACAAACTTTAAAATTCACGACGTAAATGTAAATTAAATGTGAATTAAGGTCTTGGCTATTAGCATTTTGCCATTTAGCAGTAAAGAGCACTTATCAAGCGAAATGTTCGTATGTTTTCTTAGTGATGGCTACTTTTAGGCTATAGACTATAGTATTTTCTAAGTGTATCGATACAAACTAACAAACAAGCAAACAAACATACATGCATGCATACATATAAACATACATACATATATACGTGCATACATACATGTACATTCATGCATACAATAGAAGTTCATGCATGTTTACATACACACATGAATGTGTGACTTGTCTAGTAAAAGATCCTTTCGATCGAAATCAGAGGTCACTGGGACTGCCTTGATGAAGGCGCTGCATTTCATCGTACCTGGATACTTAAATGTTCGCGTTTTTCCTAAAGGGACAGCATACATGGCCTCGACCCTGCTAATTGTTCAATGCATTGATCGGGTGGGTTCCGTCACCACAGCTCGCCCGTTTGAATGGACGCCAAGCCACTAGGTCTGATTCGCTTGAATACGCATAGACCTACTCAGCATTTAAGAACATCTTTCTGCTTTCGTGCTTTGCGGAAGAATAGCAACAGACTACTACGTAGTGGGTCAGTGGGAATCTTCCACCTATGCTTATTTACGGGTCACTGCATGATTCTCATTTGTACAATGTCGAGTCGTGATTTTCATGAAGTTACAGGCCTAACTGCCAAATCTCTCTGTTATGTGTTTCAACAGTGTGATTCTCCTTACAGATTTTATATCAGTTACAGGTACAGTTATAGTTAATGGCTTTTCATTTTAGTTATAGTTGCAGTTATAATTAGTATTTTTAAGTTATAGTTAGAGTAATAGTTACTGGATTTTTTATTTGGCTAGTACTTAGATTCAATAGGGTTATGCCAATTTGCCTATAAACGCAGCAGTTGTGCATTTTAAGACGCGGTACTCAATTTGCTTAGAGCTTCGAAAGGCTTTGAAGAATGTATACATTCAGCTGCATGAATACTCTTATGTAGATGGATGGTGATATTTGAGATGATTGAGTAGATTAGTCGCATTTTTACCGGCTATGAGCCGGCCGCATAACTTCCCATCATTAACACCAACACCCAGGGCCGTTTTACGGTCGTCGTAGGTCCTATAGGCACTCTTGCTTTCGTAGGCCCCAACTCAACTGCCAGCTCTGAAATTGATGTTTTTAATAGCCGACCAGTGGCAATATTCTTCCAGCAACTGGCGGGCCAGGATGCCGACGGCTCCTGCGCAAAATGTGGTAGGGATCTGGAAGCGAGCTCGGTCAGCCTGTCCCCAGAAATTGTTGCAAAAAATCTTAAATGGTGCAGGTTTTTAGCATACAAACGGTCCAGTTAGGTTTAAAAATCTTAATTTTGACCTTCATTATTAGTCGCAATCATCATATAAAACTCATTAAGCGTCAAAAATGACAAATTTAAACTTTTATTCTCAAATTGTGTAGTCTTTAGGCAATTCTCCGTGGGACAAAAATAAATCGTCGGCGAGCCAGAATTGGCCGGCTCTTTGACACACCTGTTATCAGTGATCCTGGCAATGTCAAGAGCCGTAAAGTTCACATAGTCTACATGTAGGATGTTGAACAGCTGAACTTAACTTTAGATTCTAAGTTATTATCTGTTTCAGTATAATTACAAAAAATATTAAATTAGAAATCGAAAATTCCTCTTTTCATTTTCGCGTCAAATTCAATCATTAAACATATTTTTCAATATGTCATTTGGAGACTTTCTTGGGCCCCTGAAAGGTTCGTAGGCCCTAAGCACAGTAGCTACTGTGCCTTTAGGATAAGACGACCCTGCCAACACCGCTGATGATACAGAACTTTTATCTGGGACTGATTCACAGGCCTACTTGAAATGACTCCAGGCACCATTCCCACGATTTCGGCCGCTCATGATCTTCAGAGACAATTCATGACTACAAGATTACTACGATTATACTAATTTTGGAATTTACGCCATTCAACTTAGGTTGCAATGTATACATTGAAACCTAAGTTGAATGGTGTATATTATAATAGTAGAAACGTTCACAAAATAACCAAATTTAATATAAGTGCGCCACTACTACTGGGTTCATTCAGAAATCATTGGATGATAAAATTGCTTAAGTCTGCCTTCTGCTTTCCAATTGGAATAGGATTCCCATTAGGCTAGCTCTGAAAAGTGACTATCGTTTTAGTCAATTTGTTTTATATGCAATACAGCGAATCATCGATTAATTGTCGTCTCATTAGTTTATTAATGGACTATAGCATAATCCGATCAGTTCTGTTTTACAATAGCATAAAAAGCAATTAAGAATTACGTTACACATGTGAAAACTATACGAAGTACGATTGCTAAAGGCGTAGGCCCACCTTTCTAGCATAGGCTTATCTTCATCTGAAGAAATCTAGCATCTCGACAGCTTAATGTAATGGTATGTAGAAAGGCGCGCCGGCTTGCATGCAGATAACCATTGCAAGCACGCAAAATGAAAGAATTGACTTCATGTATACAACAAGATGCAGATAACTAAAAGTCAGTGGATACAAAGAAACAGAGAGAGTTTGTGCATCCAGATAAATAAGTCACCATTTAATTAACCAAAGAAACGACACTGTAAATAATCAAGTAGGCCTACTTGACCTACTCCTGTATTTCTGAACACCGTTGAGAGATATCTTCGCCTTCCACTTTGTATCTCTGGGCAACCATGTATACTCCTCTTACACGACGCAGCTTTAAGCAGTAATTTAGAATATAGACTAGATCTTGCGAGTTGCGATCACGACACAAACACAATTGCTAATAAAAGCAAACGAATCCTAGCTCTTAGATTTAATTTCAAATGCCCAAGGAAACTAAATAGACCTTACATGCACAATTAAGGATCCTGAGTTGCCGAGTGGGTTGGTAGCCTGCTCTCCGCGCCGGCGCCCCGGGTTCGATACCCGGTCGGTCGGTTTAAGAGATTACCAAAGAATCTTTACTGCGGGTGGCTCGGTCGCATTATAAACGTAGGTACAATACAACACACAACAAAACACAATATTACTGAAGACGGTGGTGAGGGATATGTTCGGTGCCTTGCAGCTTGGAGGGTCTGCGGCGAACCACCTCAAAGTCGCCGCGTAGGGGCCCTGGGCAAGTCCTTCACTTAGCAATTGCTCATGCGCTTCGGCGTGAAACTCCGATTCAGCGTTCACGCAGTAGTCGGGAGCGCCTCTGAATGGGAAATCTGGTAGGGGAGCTATAACAAGTGTTCAAATACAATACAATACAATACATGCATGTACACACTGCGAATAACAGCGTTTTACTGGTATCCCTAGACAACTATGCAGCCTATAACTGTACGAAGTAATTCGCTCTTTAGGTCTGATCACCTCTCCTCGTCTACATGAGTATTAATTTGATCCATTGCCTACCGTGTTTAATTGTTTGCTTACAGTTACTACAATCGACACTTTGTCTATGCTCACTTTTGCACAGGTCTTATTCAGTCAGAAAATTATGTCTTCAAGTCACTTCATTGGCTAAAAAATTAGTAAAAATACATGAACATCTACATTCGTTACATCTATAGACCACACTAAATTAGACTAATGCGATGCTCTTTTCCTGAACAAAGACATCACCCAAATAAACCGCCTCTAAGCTATTCAGAATTCTCTCGCCCATCCTGTCACCAAAACTCCCAAACATCAACGCATCACTGCTGTCCTCCAATCACTCCACTGGCTTAAAATACCCGAACGAATGGAATACAAAGTGTCCTATTACTCACCTACAAGACACTGCAATCTTCTCAGCCTTTGTCGTTATTCACAATCCAACCACTTTGCTCAGCCCGCTTCTATTCTGCCCTAATAGTTCTCCACCCTTCCATTACTTCATCACTATAATAGCCATAGCTGTTTCGCTTCTGTGGAACAAACTCCAGCCGGAATTACGTCAAATAATTCCATCCTACGAACTCACCAAAACCTTGCCTCTCCACAGATCTTTCACTCAAAACTGAAAATACTGCTCCTTCACAAGTCTTATCCTGATTCGTCCTCTTCCCTTACGTCCCTTCCCTTTTCAATTTTAAACAGCATCCAATTAGCTGCCTGACCCCATTACGTCTTTACCTGGAACCGAATTTTACCCACCACAGCCTATTGATTATATTTTGTCTCAGCGCCGGTTAAAAAGCTGGTTCCCGCGACTTAGCTTTTTTGGGCTCTCTAGAAATCTCGAGATTACGATTACGATGTAGTTTAGTAGTATGCATATGCTACGCATGTGGAAATTCTGGAAATTTACATTACGTCAGTTACGAACTACACAGATACTCATTAGTCTATAATATTATGATCTTCGAATAACTTAATTAGGCCTAAAGTTCCGGCTAGTATTCTATGGCTTTGAATAGACAGAAAATTGGCAAATTCCGAATAACTGCTAAATGATTGGATTGTTTAAATTGGAACTACGGTCTACATCCCATAGCCGACTTGAAAGCTGTTCACCTGCAGGGTATACGTGCACTGCTCAGCTGCGGCTTCTGGTTTTTCCCAAATAACTCTGTAAACACCATCGAACTTTGGCTAATTGACAAATTTGTGACCCGCTTGATACATGCATATGAACACGACTGCTTGTTAGGCCTAATTATATACGGCATATATAATAGGTCCTTTAGCTAAACAATAGAGGTATAGACCTAATAGCTAAACACAATGATAGCTGAGCCTATAATATTTTATGGATTCAGGCATCCATCGTCCGATACACATAATGATATATCCACATGAACCGGTGAGTACTGTACCTACAGAAAATTATATTTTTGTGGAGATTTATTCGTTATCGGCGATATATGGGTTCGCGTAATGAACTGTCAATTATTAGAGTGCTTGTCGTTCAAATTACTCGTGTTATTACCCTGTTAGCTAATCTCTATTCTCCAACAATAACAGCACAACAGTACTGTTAATGCAGAGAAAATTATTCCCAACTATTCGTCGCAAATCACGTAGTCTAAATGATGACATTGGACCTGGTTCTGCGCCACAGAACATTGGATCTGAATCTGCATGGAACGTGGTACGATCGATTGAAAGGGGTACAAGGACCCCGGTTTCAAGCATAGCCTTTACTGAGTCTCGCCATATAAAGGTATGCAGCACACCTTATCGTAAACCTCGCCATAATTATTAGCTTAGTGCAGACCCTGGTGTATTATAATGTTGTCAAAAGAGCTGGGCATTGAAGAACGTGGGCTACGTAACTAACTTTCAGTGAATGGCTTATCAGTCTCCCTGTGGTCAGTAAGAAAGTAAAGAGGGTTTACTTGCTGAACCCATCTATATTTAGCGAGTAAGAAGAAGTGCCGTGGGCTCAATTTATACAACAACTTCAACTGGCTCTTTAGAAATTTTGAGTTTGCAATAACGATTGCGAAATGTAGTTTTGTAGTATAACCGGTATAGATGTATACAAACGCACATACACACACAAACGCAAACACACAGAGACAGAGACAGAGAGACAGAGAGACAGAGACTGACAGACACACAGACAGAGAGAAGGAGGGAGTGAGAGGGAATGACAGAAATGTTGTATACAGGCATAGGCTTATTAAATGTATACGGTATACATGGATGTATGAGATCGAGTGTGTGTTTATGTACATGTGCGTCAGCTGTTGCTAACATACGCGACAACGTCAACGACGCTCTCTCTCTCTCTGACTGAGTCAACGGCGCGAGCAGTGGTCATGTGCGCATGTGCTGCAGTGCGACCTCTAGCGATCTGTGTGTCTAAATATAGGTCACTTCATGTGAGTGTAATGACGTCCGCGTAGTTTCCTAAGTTACGACGATATATATTATATACATACGCCTATCATGTGTATATTAAATTATGCATGAGATAAAGTTGTGGTAGGCGTGCTGTATATA
Organism: Aporrectodea caliginosa; assembly: GCA_020284085.1. NCBI lineage: Eukaryota > Metazoa > Annelida > Clitellata > Crassiclitellata > Lumbricidae > Aporrectodea > Aporrectodea caliginosa. Next base: position 3,869,549 of record JACEVL010000263.1, on the reverse strand, counting down.
AATAGGTTTTCGATAGAGACGGAGTAGAAGCGCCGTTGTGAAGGTAGAATTCAAATACAGAAGACTTGGCTTGTGCACTTTAAAGCCTGTGAGACGTGAAAATGGAGGTTCGAAGCAGCAGAGTCGACCCAGAGTCTAGCGTCAGACCACGAAGAGGTAAGGATTCCATACTTTTAGAACTGAATCGTTAAATCCAGGATAGGTCGTATTAAGAACTAGGCCTATGTTTATTTGGTGTTAAGATTACAGAAAACTAACGGAGGGATATATTATGGTTCACCCAAGATAATTCAGATCAACCCAAGCGCCACATATTGCCTAAATTACGTATAAATAGGTCTATAATTCTAGCAAATAAGTAAATAAGCAAGTAAGTGGCCTATATTTGCACTTTACATACACTCATACACTGCATATGTTCGTTATGCTACGTATACTTAGGGCCCACTATGCATGCATGGCATGCTATCTATTGCAATGCAAAACGAATGCATTCAGCCTCATTTTGTTACAAGACTTCAACGATTAAAATTTTATAGCATGCTGCATGTTCAACATCGCTACCACCGGGAGATCATCATCATCACCGTGCACCACCCTATCACCATCACACTTCTATAACACCACCATCACTGCCACTAATTGCCAGCGTGGACTTTGGTGGTAATTTTCGTCCGACCATATAAGCTTATCAGTTCGTTGACTCCTGACTTTGTTGACGAAGCTGACCTGACCAATTAGTTATAATTTATATGAGGCCTAGTTGTGTTAATTGACGTGCAAACAACTTCGGTGTTATTGTTGTGCGCTGTGTATTTTGAGTGCTATTTTTCATTCTCTAATGCGCGTGTAGCCTATATACTCACCTGTAATGTGACGATGCATGGAATCGTATTAGCATGACGTTAGATGGTTTCCAAATCGTGTTAGCATGACGGTGGGTGGCTCTAAATAGTTTTAGCATGACGGTGGATGGCTCCCAATCCTCTTAGCATTACGGTGGAAGACTAAATCGTCTTAGCCTGACGATCTTCTCTCTTATCCGTCAGGCGTGCGCCAACGATGAGTCCTTAACATGACATCTCCAAATCGTTCTGTCTCTGATTTTATCCATGGCTTCCCTCATATCCATGTTTTGTGCCCTCAGATCCTCCATTATATTGTCCATCCAGGTCTTTCTTTGTCTTCCTCGGCTTCGTGTTCTCTCCACATGTCCATACAGAGCCGCGGCTGAAAGCCTTTTGTCGTTCATTCTCGTCACATGCCCGAACCATGTGAGCCTTCTTTTCCTGATCTTATCCACCACTGTCTCCCTCTGTCCCAGCTCCTCTCGGGTAACCTCATTTCGGATCTTGTCACTCCTACTTCCTGACGATGGATGGCTCCAAATCGTTTTAGCATGATGGTGGGTGCAGGGCCGGATTAACAAATGTGGTGGCCCTGTTCGGTAAAAACTGTGGGGACCCAGCCCCATAGAATCACAATAAACGTACACATAAAACATGTTATATTCAACGAATCAACATTTTTCTATTATTAATTCGTGCCTTCTTTCTCTTTGTACAATATCAGTAGGGTTTATAATTATCCAGTCTTTAACTCTACAGTTGAAGACTTTCACTTAAAGTAGCCTATACATCTTTTACGGTTCAACAATATTAAAGTGACTCATGGTAAAAGAATATTAGGCCTACAATTGCAGGCTTACCAAGTTACCACAATACAGAAAATAAAAATAGGCCTAATAGGCCATGGCTAGCAATATAGTCTTAACTGATTGGTCACAGTGTTTGCAGTTTACATTTCTAGCAAAACTAACAGAGAGTTAAGAGCAACAACAAAAATTTAATTATGAATTGACAATGACAATCAATATCGCTCAAATTATCATGGAATTTACACACATACTTTGCGAGCCTTTTGGCTTGCAAATTCATCAGTTAGGCTATGTCGTCAAAATGTAGTTAACGTTCAGGAGCAAACGACAGCTTTGCTCTACTTCTGACTCAGCATAACTGAAAACACTTATACACTGCCTTATTCTGACGCGACTTGACTATTGAAAAGTCTCGGTACTACGTTCTCTACATTGGCTTCCTGTCTGTGAGCGTGTCCGCTTCAAGCTGGCACTCCTCATGTACAGAGCACTTATCTTCCATGGTCACACCTTGAAATTCTGTTAAAGGCCGCTCCTCTCTTCGATCAGCATCTGCTGGAAAGCAGGCCTATGTTGTTCCTGGTACACGTCTTGTCTTGTCACAGTTGTCGGAAGTGTCTGGAACTCTACTTCCACATGTTCGCACTAAACTGAAACCTTGCCTCTTCCAGTCTACCTACGGCTATTAATGGTATTCAATGTGCATTTCTGAACTTTTTAAGTATCGTAGGCCTACTGTATTTTATTGTATGTCACTTTCTATGCTCAACAATGTCAAACTAACGAGTCTGTCTTCCGACATTGACGTTCTCAGTCTGTGTTTAATCAATTTGGGTTTTGAACACGAACGTTCACTGCTGTAGTTTGTCATAATCAGAACTAGATGTATTCGCAGTGCTATCTCAACATTTGGAAAGGTGTCCTTGAGTCTCTTTTTTGTGATTAACTGGCAAAGGAACAGTTCTGGTGATGTTTCATTTGTCTGTTCATGAGCAAATGACTTTCCTAGGTCAGCAAATTGAATCATTTCATTTTCGGCTGATTTTGAGACGAATCTGCCTGATAATGAAACTTTTGATAATGTGCAAAAGTTGTGTTTTTGTATATGTTAAAATGAACAGTTTCGAATAATTTATTCTGATGTTTTTGCTCATTTTTACTATTAGACTTAACAAATCATCATCATCATCAGGATCCATGGACCGAAGGCCCGTAGGTGTCCAACGCTTGCATCAGATCCATGGGCCGAGGCCCGTTTGGAGTCCAATGCTTGCATTGATTTCATACGTATTTTTTCTTTACGAACGGAGTATCTGCACCCATCCGTTCGACCTTCGCACTTCTCCCTTAAAGAGAGTTCCAGGCTTAGGACTGGCTCTGATATCCACTATCTTGTGGGATCAGAGGCGGCGATGCCGCCCACGTTTGCCAGCTTTTTCAGGGTTCCTGCTGAGCCTGTCCACCTCGCGTAGCGCCCTAGGTGGTACTTCAGCCAAGACCTTCACCACTGATGGCATAGCCTCAGCAGGCACTCCCCTACTTACTGTTGCCACCCCCTCACCACGTTGAGGTGTGAGTCGGACTTTGGGAGGGGGTTAACAAATAATAATTATAAAATATTATAAAATTTCTGTTGAATGTGTGGGGGCCACTGAAGTGTGGGGGCCCCTGTTCGGCCGAACATGTTGAACATGCCTTAATCCGCCTCTGGGTGGGTGGATCTAATTCGTCTCAGCATGACGGTAGACGGCTCTAAATCGCACCATATGAATGCTTCATTGACGACTTGGTCTAGAACATATACCACTTGAAATGCGCAGACGGATTCTGTGATTCTTTGTGGAACCTCCAATCTCTTACACATTTACATGCAATTGCAGTCAAGAGAAATCTTGCATGCTATCAGCACACAGTGCTTCTCCGCTTAGTCAGTGAAAATTGTCTTGCTTCTACAACAACGAATCGATCGTCAGAATGTGGAGTAGTCTGTCAATCATTTTGTCAAATGTTTATACGCATGTATTTCCTTGTATTTGTTGCAGAGAATTCTCAATCGAAAGAAGAAGATAATTCTGATGGATGCAACTGCTGCAGCATTCTGCTGACTGGGTTGTCATGGTTTCTGATCATCATCACCTTTCCTTTCTCCATGGCTTTCTGTCTCAGGGTAAGACAAGGTTTATGCAAAACGACTTAAAACGATGATCCTACATAATGCCGGGGTTGAGATCTAGAGAGTATTATATGGAGGTAAACAGATGCACGAGTACCTTAACGTCAGGTCTTAAAGTGTGGTGGTGGTGGTAGTAGTAGTAGTAGTAGTAGTAGTAGTAGTAGTAGTAGTAGTAGCAGCAGCAGCAGCAGCAGCAGCAGCAGCAGCAGCAACAGCAGCGGCAGCAGCGGCAGCAGCAGCAGCAGCAGTAGTAATAGTAGTAGTAATAGTAGTAGGTCCTAATCATTCTCTTTATTGTCATCCCTTCCTGATACAAGCCATTTAGCAGCGATGGGTGTGAATATACGAATATACGATCTTCATTATTATTCATCATTCAACAACTCTAGTGCTTTTCTCATTCTTAGTCCAAGTCTTGTTATGTCTCGGACTAAACAAGACAAAGCGCAGACGGTACATATCGCTGCACCAACGGCTGGCAGGCATAGCGTAACGAAAATACAACTTGCGCGGTATATGCCCTACTTATTGCAATGCAAACACCACGATGTTTATTTTCTGCATAACCTTTGACCACCGGCGTGTATTAGAGACCGGCATTTAATTGGGTAGCGGAGCTTAAAAGAAGATTTACGGTACTACTACACAGTCCATGTATCATGCTGGACCTAGATATGAGTGAGTATGAGGATGAGGTGGAGAGCAGGAACAGAAGGAATAAGAGTGATCTACAGAGGTTGTCCTTGGTGAACTTTGCATGTGGTGCAGGTTGAGAGAGACGCTGTTACAAGTTCTGGATGTTTGCATATAGCACTTCTATGCGCTGACGTTTTTCTGAGAACACTTGACCAATGGCACTGAGCGGTTGCGTTTGAAGCACTTGCTCAAGGTCCCTAGACTACTGTAGCTACTTGACCGTAGCTATAGTATTTAAGCGACCTCTCAAACGCACAGAGGCTCCTCTCAGTGTTAGTAAGGTGTCGACCGATTTTGGTCAGTGTCATCATAGATGCTAACGGCCCAAAGGCTAAAGGCGATGTCACTACAAATAAATAATTATGTTGAACTATGCTTCCAAAAATTCCTGGATCTCCTCTCTTGCTTCGATCTCATGCAGTACGTCTTCTTCCCTATTCATGGCATTGGCCGCATACTTGAGCTTCTTATAACGCGTTCCAAGCTGTTCCACTGTTGAAAAAAAATAATGCAACGATTTGAGTAGGCCTACAGAAGTTATAGGATATAGCTCCGCAAGTGTATTTTTGCATTGGCTTCCTTCTACACTGTGTCCACGATAAAGTAGAACACTAGACTTTGTAAAATATCTTGGTCAATTGTAGTACTATTAGTTACCAACACGTAAAACGCATAGAATGACGTCATTTTTCTGGCTACCGCAGGGATAGGCTGTTGTTTATAAGCGTCATTTTCGGAAACAGTTACACTACGAGACCTGTTTTACGTAACAGTAATTGGTTGTAAAGAAACGGTTTTCAGTGCAGAGGACAAGATTTTAATCAAGGAGTTGAGAGAGACGAAGGGGTATGGCGTAAGGAGACTCATTACAGAATTTCCAATGAAAAATTGGTCCCTAGCTGGTGTCAGCAAGCTGTTAAAAAAAGATTGCCACAACCGGATCAGTTGCAAGGAAACCACGAGATCGGGCGTTACGAACGCAAACAAAATAATATCAATGCTGTTGAAGAACTGGTGCTGAGTCAGGATGATCAGCCGCGCACGCATCTGTCGATGCGTTTTACGTGTTGGTAACTTGGTTCCTGAACCATCCAATTTCATAAGGCTATATCCTCGTAACCGTTGCATCGATTGTAATAAAATTTGCAGGGTATAGATAGAATAGACTGAAGTTCATGTGCACCAAATTTAATACCTATAATACTACAATTGACCAAGATATTTAACAAAGTCTAGTGTTCTACTTTATCGTGGACACAGTGTATATTAGATAGTAGCGCTTTATAAATGCAAACGTTCTACTAATAACATGTAAGTTGTCTTACTACACTGCAATTACTGCTCAGGTTTAAGTCCAGCTAAGCACATGTATGGATTACCATTAAATTGCAAACTAGGAGTTTAGAGAGGTAGGGTAAGAAAGAGGATGATATTGTAACCACGCTTCACCGACAAGATTGGGATCAGCACTGATTGCCAACAGTTTCGATTGGAAAGACCGTCATGCCGCTGATATAAGCGCCTCCGGCTTCTCGTCATCGCCAGTTTTTTCTGTCCACATCTCCGAGGCAGATAGAATAAAGTGAAATTGATAAAGTGAAAATTGATAATAAAGTGAAATTGATAAAGTAAAAATTGGTAATAAAGTTAAATTGATAAAGTGAAAATTTATAATAAAGTGAAATTGATAAAGTAAAAATTTGTAATAAAGTTAAATTGATAAAGTGAAAATTTATAATAAAGTGAAATTGATAAAGTAAAAATTGGTAATAAAGTTAAATTGATAAAATGAAAAGTGATAATAAAGTGAAATTAATAACGTGCCGAGTGATAGACTAGGCATGGTCACATGCGAACTAAGTGTGGTAGCCATTTGACGACCACTTTCTTTTAGATAATCTTTTAGAGAATCAATGTCAAAGTAGCCAAAGGCATCAACTAATCCACCATGCCCCATGAGCAATAAGAATAGGCCTAACTGAGGTAGGGAGGCAATTGTTAACCTCCATTAATTTCAGTCAGCCAGAATTCGCAGCCTATTCGTTCTGTCCGTTCTTTGGTGTAATTCATTTCTAAACTTAGGATTCTAGCTCCTTCAACTTGCTTATTCAACTTATCCTAACGTCTGGATTATCTTACATATCGGAATTCAACCTGGCTTCTCAAATGGAGTATGACATTTTTTATGACGATTTCGCTAGAAGCGACCACCCATCGATTGATGCCTTGTGCAATTATAGTTACGGCGCTACACAAATTATTAGAGAAAAATTGGTTAGATTAGGCTTTGAGTACATAATTTGGACCCATACTGACATTTCGTGTTGTGCACAGATCGAATGGTCCTCTGTATAACTATAAGGTCTATATTTCATTCCTCTTAATTTTTATGCGGAACTGTAGTTCAGTCTTAATTCTATTCTCAAAATCTTCCACTTAAACAGCAGTATTGTTTAATCGAATGATTGATTCTGCAGTTGGAGCTATGTGTTGACGTTCGATGATTAATCGCTTGTTTTATATTATTTTGTAGGTTGTGCAGGAATATGAACGAGCGGTTATATTTCGTCTTGGTCGCTTGTTGCCAGGTGGCGCTAAAGGACCAGGTGCGTAATCAGACCGTTTTATGGCGCTGTAACGGTTCTCCATAGGATAACTACGAGTCGATCATTACACTCTGTGTGATCAGGATATGTCGTGTTTCCCATCTCGTCTTCCTCTAGGCCCCATGTATCAACGTCTTTTAGTATTTGCAGTTTCAGAAATTTTCTGAAGAAGTTAATACTGTCGGAATTATTCTGGAGTTTCTGCAAATGCTATTTCTATAAAATGCTAATCCTAAAAAAATTCAGTTACATACATAATTTTGTCGATTAAAGTAAGATCGAAGTCACAAGCCACAACAGCCCGTACGACCAGTACTGCTTCTACCACTACTGCTACCACTGTTGCTACCACTACCACCATCACCACTACTACCCCTACCACTACTACTGATAATTGTACTAATACTACTATGCTCTTAATCACTGGTACCGTCTAACCATTTATGTCCTGGCAGTTAATTAAGGGGTTTGAAGCAATTGAAAAATAAAGGAATTGAAAGGAATAGTATTCTATAAGGACGCTCTGTCTGTGTATAAATAAACAAGCCTATTATACCATGGGCCAAAAATGGGTCTAATTTCAGGACAATTTATCACCAAGCTAATTGCTATACATAGGAAATATGAGTAATATTAGACTTCGTATGAACCCTGCAGCATTGAAACAGTACTAATGCAACTGTTCAACAAACGAGATCCAAGTTTAAATAAATTGCATGTGGATTGGACCTAATATAATACGAGTAATAGCCTTTAAGCAATAGGCACAATCTATGACGTAAATCTATGCACAGATTGCTGTGGGAGCAGGCATCTCTAGTATCACTAGTGACGCATGTTTAAGTGTCAGTTGCTGAAAAACAAAGAAGCGATTCTTAAAGTCTGGATTTAATACATTTGATCTATTATTATTCTAGTCAATTTGTATTTATTTCTCTTCGCATTTAGGGCTGTTTCTCATCGTGCCTTGCACAGACAACTACAAAAAGATTGACCTGAGAACAGTTTCCTACAATGTTCCTCCTCAGGAGGTCAGTTTTTCTACTAGTTTAGCTTGTAGTAGTAGTGGTATTGCCGTAGTAGTAGTAGCAATGGAAGCAGCTATAGCGGTAGCAGCATTAGTGGTACCGTAGGCTACATAACTCATTCATTCAATACTTGAATTTGTATAGCGCCTCTTCAAGGGAACTACTCAGAGGCGCAGCTGAACTACTATTGTCACCGCTTTTTTCCACAGCCGCTATTTACTGCTACTATATAGTGATGTACTGTGGTATAAAGTAGTATGAGGTATGTGGTATAAAGAGAAAATTCTGGCTATGAAATAGACCTTATAGAGTAAGAGAGATACGGAGGCGAGTAAAGTCAAATTTAGTGAGATATTAATGTAGCAGGCAGAATTGTTGCACTGTTGATAGGTTGATAATATGGACGATGTTGATGACTTTTTCTATTTGATTACGATTTCACTTGAAGCGACCGTCAATTGCTGCATTGGCGAATGTGATAACGGCTCTATAAAAATCCATTAGATTTGATCAGATAGTTAGATAGTTAAATTGTTTTTAAAATTTTATTGTTATAATTGTCCATGTGGTTGCAATGATTAACAACACGCCGACTTATACAGTAAAGCGTTAACAGTTAAAGGCTGAAAGACTGACTATGGCCTAAGTGGGGCGCGGTGGTATAGGGGTATGTTCGTTGCCTTGCAGCCGGAGGGTTGCAGGTTCGAATCCACCTCAAGCCGTCCGCGTAGGGACCTTGAGCAAGTCCTTCGCGCACAATTGCTCTGCAATATAATTGCTTCTGCGCCGTCGAGGCGTGTGGCACTTCTGAACTTCGTAAGAAGGGCGATATCAAAGATCAGTTGTATTGTATTGTATTGTAAGTCAAGATGGAGACTTATTTAACTTGTAGCCTTGTAGGCCCTATATTGTATGACATTTTTGACAATTGACAGCAGTGCAGGATCCCGGATTTTTTAGTTTATTTTTAATTATTCGAATCAGTCATTGGAGCGACGCATAAGTCATATTGAGCAATCTGGCATTTTCAATTAATCAGTGAGTAGGTCAATCAACCATTTGACCAATAGTCGGTCGATTTTAATCAATCTTTGAGCCATTGGAATAATCTACCAATTACAACCAAGTGTTAAGTCATTGAAGCAATCTCAGCTTCAATCAACCATTAAAATTAAACATTAAGTAATTGAAGCAATCTTTTTGTGTAACAATCTATCAACATTTTTTCAGTCATTCACTGAAAGATGACCTTGTCAAATGACCATTGCCTGTAGATACTGACGAAGGACTCTGTGACCGTAGCAGTGGACGCTGTCGTCTACTTTCGAGTGAACAATCCGACGATTTCGGTTACGAACGTGGAAGACGTCAACTCTTCCACTCGTCTTTTGGCTCAGACGATCCTTCGAAATGTTCTCGGAACGAAGAACCTCAGCGAAATCCTCTCTGATCGCGAATCAATCAGTCACTCCATGCAGGTTAGCTGTCGAATTCCTACAAAGATAGCACTGCCAAAAACACTCAACGTGTTTCACATAGGCAGAAGTTAAATTAGCAAGGCAGTAGGCTATTGTCCTGCCAGATAGATAGACTAAATATTTAGTATTTAGTAACTTACATTTTGGGGTAGCATGAATTAGAACAGGACTAAAGTCTATATATAACCCACTATCTCTATTATATGACACGATCGCTAGACTCTTAATAAAGGACATCAGATGGCCCAACGGAATTGCGTCTAGAAGTCTGAGGGATTATTCCTACCTCGGACAAATAATAATAGCAATAACAATAAGAATAAGAATGAAGATGACGATGTTGATGGTGATCACGATGAACATTATTAAACAAAAATGGGCAGTGTTTCTTCAGTCCACAGTACGGTACCCTCCAGTAAAAACAGCGGAATGTACGGGTACCCAATCCAATCCATCGGTTCATTGTCGTACTGACATTACACTATTAATTATAGCTATTTTTTTTCTCTGTTGTTCTTCTATGTGAAAAGTTGCGGTCTGTCAACTTTATATTTTCAATAAACGAAATTATATATACCTGTCGTACACCTAGAAATTACAGGATATTTAGGCTTATACAATGTATGTATGAAGTAATTTTTTTTTTATCTCAGGCGCATTTGGAAGAAGCTACAGGTGAATGGGGTGTTAAAGTGGAAAGAGTTGAGATGTGAGTATTATCAGAAAATTTACGTTGTTTTCTCCATAGGCTAACACGGTCTTCGATCAACTATTTTTTGTTAACTCACAGAGTCTTCGACCAGCTATCGTTTTACAATTTAAACCAGCCACTGGCCTGAAACTAATAATACGCTTAACGTCCTGCAAGCAGTTGGTTGTTTAGTCCAAAAACACACACTGAACGAGAATTCGTAGAGTAGGCCTAAGACAAATTACTTCTGTAAACAGTCTTTACTAACTTAGCATAATTCTTTCGTGGTTGATACCGCTTGGTTGAGAAACTTTCATTAAATCATCAAATTGATTCAGACGTGTAAGCTTCATTAAAGACGCAGAGGTCAATCATAAACACCAAACGAGAGCCATTGACTATCAAACAAAAACTTATATCATGCAATGACCCCCCATTGCACTCTTTAATAGCATGGTCTGCTAAACGGCAGAATGGTCGCTGGTCACATGCTGTTAGTTTTACTTGCTTCCTTAACTTAATGTGGTCACGTTTAAAATGCTGTTTATCTAAGAGAACTGAGGGATATTACTGTATAATTTATTTTCACTTTGCAGTTCCTTCTTAATAAGCTAGACCAATGTCGGAACATAATTTCATACTGGTCTTTTTAGTCTAAGACTGCGGCCTTGCACTGCTTCGTTTCTGATCCTTCGACCAACGCAGTGTCCTCATATGACTTTGAACTTAATTAATAAGTGTGTGTGTGTGTGTGTGTGTGTGTGTGTGTGCGTGCAATAGGCTACTGTTATAATTTGATAAGCAAAAGTCATCGAAGTCATGCTATAGGCTTTTCAAACTGGCGAGTCATGTATAGCGTCATTTAAACGGACATTAATACAGTGCCACTTCTCCGGATGAAACCGTTAGAGTCACATCTCTGTGTAAAGCCTTCCATGTACCTTTTCTAGTACATGTCATAGGTCACACGATCAGCTTAAATATACAGATATTGTGCTAGAAAGACCTCTGCCTAAAGGTCACACGCGTTGCCAAGGCTACGAACAATTGCATACGTGTTTGTTAGAGCTACTAAAGACCTTCGCACTCGTATCTATGGTCCGTATTAATTGACATCATCAGTCGTATAAATGAAATGTTTGATATGCTGCTGCTATTGATCCGAAACGTAAATATTTGGTCAGTGTGTGTCGGACTTAGCAGCAGCGCACGTAAAGTGTGAACAACTGCCAAGTGAATATACGATTACACACACGTGACCTTCACTACTAAGGCTCTATTCAAAAACTACAGTGGTGTAATACAAATCCATTCGGATATGAATAAAAAGAGGTTTGCGTATTTTAAAACCATAACATCGATATGAATTAGCTGTCTAAATATAGACAGCTACTTCATAGGTGAATGCGCGAGTGCAGTGGTCTGTCTCCCAGTAACATAAGGTTGTCTGTTGTTGATTACAGCAAAGATGTACGGCTACCGGCTCAACTGCAGAGAGCCATGGCAGCAGAGGCCGAGGCATCGAGAGAAGCCAAAGCAAAGGTTAATTAGCAATTACATCGTCTCTAAGTATTATCCATCATTATTACTGTTTGACTTTCAGACCGCTCGCGCCTCTTGCTAATAAATGCATGGGGAACAATTTTTGAGACACACAAAGGAAGCGCTGTAGGCCTAGGCCCTATTCTATTGTAACGTGGGTTTCTTTTGTCTGCTTTGTGCCATAAACATTATAGTCCTGCTAGGCTATAGGCCTATACTACACTACAGTATATCTCATTACGCGTGTGCGCTAAATCTAGAGTTTATTTATTGACAGTGGCACTTATAATTATTTTGACCTCCGCGCTCTATTCTATTGTAACGTAGGTTTCTTTTGTATGCATTTTGCTATGCACATAATTATCGTCCTGCATTACACTGTATCTCATTACGTGTGTGCGCTAAATCTAGAGTGTAGCCTATTTAGTGACAGTTGCAATTATAATTATTTTGACTGGCTATAGACAGAGTAACGGTACTGATGCACATATTTAGTTGCGTTTAAGTAGTTTGCATACTGAGTGGCTTTTGAAACAATCAGAGGGTGCTCTGCAGTAGGCAAGTAATATTTCTGAAAAGAATTTAATTAACGGAAAGAGCGAAATGAGGAATGATAGAAGCTACTGAATAATAATAATAATAATAATAATAATAATAATAATAATAATAATAATAATAATAATAATAATAATAATAATAATAATAATAATAATAATAATAATAATAATAATAATAATAATAATAATAATAATAATAATAATAATAATAATAATAATAATAATAATAATAATTAACCTATATACTTCTAAAAATTTTGAGGATTAAAAGTTGATCGAATTGAGTGAAAACTAATTTGATTGATGGCAATTTCTAGTCAATAATTTGACGAACTCGAGCGAACTATTTGAGAATGATGAATGCGTGATGATTCTATTTCGGAGTTGTTTTGGCTGTTCCATGCTAAATCGATGATTTATAAACAAACCGGTAATTCACTGCTGATGATATAGCTGTATGTCACTTAATTAGACACACCTTGACATACGCGTTTATTGCAAAGTGCACCATAATTAAGTAAAAGCAGATGATAATTGTCGCTTTAAGTCGATTATCGACAGTCATGTGACACAGGTTTGTCACTGCAGACATTGCTTTGTTTTCGTGTGGCTGATGGCGTTCAATTATGATTGTCAACAGCACAAAAGCGAATTGACCTTTTTGAAATCGATCCAACTTCAGGTCAAATAGGGTTGACCTTTAACAGTATAATGTTGCACAGATATGGCTAAAGGTAAACGAATACGAACGTAGAAACTGCTCAGAAGCATTGTGCTTATGTCGAAGAATCATCGTAGCCAATTTACGCTGCATAACATAATATCAATCCTGTAAGAAACTCTTTGTTGGTTGGGCGTGTTCTACGTGTGAGCGAGAGCTCGTCAGTAGTGCCCTTGTGATCTACTCGGCACATTAGTGTCTTGTTCCTCTGAATGAACTCTGCTGTCGATAATTTACGGTAGCCATCAGCGCCTCGTATACAGATAGCCTACTAATATGCTACATGTAATGTTCGGGTGCATTACCTTACAGCGTTATTTTAAACAATAGGTACATAAAACAGATGTAAATGTAAAGTCGCACCAATATGGCTATAAGATGACTATGTTTCAGAATGAGGTCTACACAACATGAGGCGCCTATAGTACTTTAAAAACAGGGCTCGACCATGTAACACAATAATTATGTCCATATAGGCCTCATCACTTGCTTTTGTGCATGCTGCCATGAAGATGACTCGTAGGTCAGGCGGCACGGAGTCGAAGAGCGTAAGCATTAAAGTAATGCACAACGCCGAGGTGAAAGCAATGGAAATGGAATCGGCTTCAGCTGGGTTGAAATGTGTCCCTTTATGTCTGCAGGAACGTTGGAAACAAAGTATGCTCGCAGCATGATTTTAGGGTCTGTATAGTCACCGAATGGCCACGGAAGTTCTTGACTCCAGCCATGGGTGTATTAAGGGGAGGATTTAAGGGTTTAAACCCACAAAAATAAATGCATTACTGTTATTAAAAACTACCAAATTTAATGTAGAAAAATACGACCATGTCCAATGGAAACCCCGGAGAACTAACCTCCCCCAAATTGTTTACTGGCTTCAGCGCTAACCTGTATGTCTGCTACCATTGTAACACTGGTGCTGCTAATTGAAACTATGAAGCCGTAGGAGATAGCTTGATACTATTCAAGCTGGAGCGAGATTTCAGTAAAGGGGGATGGCTTTGACTTTGAAACTGATTAGACTACATTTTTCAGTATAGTATAGCGATTCAAAAATTCGGGCAATGCTTCACGGGTATTTGTATTCTGAAGTTGAACTTTGACCTCAAGTCGTACTGTTTGTGTAGGTCATCGCTGCCGAGGGTGAACAGAAAGCGTCGATAGCCCTGAAGCAGGCGGCTGACGTCATCAGCCAATCGCCTTCTGCGCTTCAGCTGCGATACCTTCAGACGTTGACTCAGATCGCAGCCGAGAAGAACTCGACGATTGTCTTTCCGCTCCCGATGGAATTGTTCCAAGGTTTGGGAAAGAAGTAGCCGGGCAACGCCACACGCCAAACGAAATATACCCATCGACCATGAACGCTGCGACGTACATATTATGCACATCTACTTGATATAGTGTGAAGTGCCAAACTGCAGACGCTCACGTAATTCATATTCTACTGTTTTTAAGAAATTTGAAATTAGAAAGGGAGTGGATTGTTGAGAAAACAATCAGAAAATACTTAGTTCACCCAGTTTAGAGAGGTCCTAAGACTGTCGTCTCCCACCCTATAGGGCCTATTCATGAATCTCCTACTATTTAATAAATAAAGCCGTGCAGTCCTGCAGAAGTAAAGGGTTTAAGCTTTATTCTGGTTTTTCTTTTGTACGATTCGCATGGTGGGCATGATGTTGCAGGCATTTCGATGAAGGACAACGATGGCACTGTAAGTGCAGAAATTGCGTGGCATTTGTATTTACGAGACATTCAGATCTTAAAATATGATCTTATTGCGAGACTTGACATTGATCTGTATCGGTTTTTATACATGTAATCATCAACCAATATATTTGCTTATGCACTTTTACTTTCTTCTCTGTTTCTTGTCTGTCTGTTTGTCTGTCTGTTTCTCTGTGTACTTCTCTTTCGTGTTGTTGTATCTTGTTCACATCAAGGAGCATTATGTTTGCGACCTTGTTTTGTTTCGTCTTTTACATTTTTAGGACTTATAATTCAGTTCTGTAGTTATAAGTTCTACAATCGAGCTGCTCTTTTGTGAAAGTGCACATTAAATTAACTTTATACAGAGAAACCTGATATTTGATGTGAATTGCTGACGACTCTTACGATTTTGAGATAAATTTATCTGCTCTTATATTTTGCTTTTAGTTGTAATCACAGACTTTAATATTTTGTACAGGTCTCTGTATACCGTTAGTCCGTTGTGATTAGTATTTTGCGAATCTGAGATGTATTGTAATGTTCGAGGTGTGTCGTGAACAGAATGGTTCATAGCCAAGTCTTCGGTTCTCGTTGCAAGGATACCAGTGACTGAAAGGTCAAACGTCACGAGGGTAAAGCACATGATCACTGAAAATGATGTCTATTTAATGCTTCAGTTTTATTTTTCTTCTAAATGAGGTTGTTTTTATTAAACAAATGTATGTAATCTGATTAACTGGAATGCTAGCATTACGTGTTGGTTCATTCGTTCCTATATATATTTACACAAATAATCTAACATAGAATTTCGATTGCTGCTGTTCAACGTCCATAGCCATGATTTTTGGATTGAAGTTAAAGTTCTTCTTAATCAATTCAACCTGTTTTCTGGAAGTTTAAGTTGATCACTCATTTATAAATAGTTAACCGTTCTATAAAAAATCATTTGCTGTCTGTAAATTAACATAGCAGTAGAAACACAGTGTCTGAATCAAATTCTCTATTAATGTAGATAGTGTGACAATGGACTATCGTATGCAATGACAGTTTCACACGATAGCGTAACGGTCAGCATAATATTATAATAAGGCCATAAAAGAATTCAATAAGGGCTGTGCCAAAGAGAATTCTGAAATGGTCGTATGGACTGCTTAGCGTTTTTGATTGAAACTTTCAATTTCATGCTAAACGAGTTCTAAGGGGTCGTCCATTAATTATTGACAACAAAATAGGGTGGGGGAGGGGGTTTGGAAAAGTTTGACAGTTGTTGGCAAGGGGAGGGGCCTCGGTCAAAGTTGACGTCAACAAATGTTTTTCCAATGAATCAACACAGACCCTTCAAAATGGTAGCATAAACATTAAGTAGCCTAATGCTAAAAATGTATAAAGTGCTTAATGTTTTAATACTACTAAAAAGCTGGTAATAAACTAAACTCATATATTTTGAAATTCGAGATTGCATTTTTTGAGTGTAAAACAATTTGAAAAAATGATTCTACATGTATTGAGCCATTGTGTTTCTTTTGCTCGTAGGAAGGGGAATCTGGGATTGTTGACATAATTTTTTAGGGGGGATCCGTCAATGTTTGACAGTTGTTGACAAGGGGGAGGGGGCAAAACTGCCTAAAATTTGTTGACATAATTAATGGACGACCCCTAAAGTATCCTGCAACTGTTGACATCTGGAGTAGTATTATGTTCCTATTCCACTGATGAGATGGATAGGGTAGTGAAGAAGTGATGAATCGCTTACCGGCCATAAGCATAACATGATGCAACACAGCATAGCTTAGCGCAACATAGCACAACACAGCACAATATAGTATGGCATAACACAGCATAGCTATAGGCCTACGTATGTGGGGCTCGCACCTTCCAAACCCGCGGGCTGCTGAGATGGTAGGCGCAGTCCTTTTCCACGGCGAGACTGATATTAATCTCGCTTCCGGGTCTTTAAAGGGTTCAGTTCCAGACATCGCTTCCAAAGTTGGCCAAGTAAAAGACTGTTCTCCTCTTCCCATTAATCTATAGCCTGAACGGGGTCAGTACGAACGGCGATGCACTGGCTTCCACAGCCCCTTCAAACTTTTCTGAAGCTCCCGATGTGTTACCGTTTACTAACACAGTAGGCTACTGGTATAATCTTCTTCCTCGCGATTTCCTGTCCCTTCTGTTAATAATAAATTAATAATAATAATAATAATGATACCTCATTCTGGAGACTGGATGCTAGCTCCCCCTGTTACTGCTTTGGGCCTGCGCCTCTCAGACGAGGAAGTACGAATCGCAGTCGGAGTGAGGCTAGGGACAGCACTCTATGAACCACATCTGTGCCACCACTGTCGACAAAAAGTCGACGCAAGAGGACTTCATGGGCTGGTTTGCAGAGGAGGCGGCGGAAAACATCAACGACACAGTATGTTAAACGACATCATCTGGAGAGCACTTGGCAGAGCAAAAATCCCCTCACAGAAAGAACCACTCGGTCTGTCAAGAGAAGATGGAAAGCGACCAGACGGTGTCACGCTGATCCCTTGGTCACGTGGACGATGTCTTGCATGGGATGTGACAGTGCCCGACACCTACGCCACGTCTCATCTTGGCCATACATCTACTGGAGCTGGGGAAGCTGCCGAACGCGCGGTTGTCTCCAAGAGGGTCAAATATTCCACCATCACTACCACCCACGAGTTTGTAGCGGTCGCCTTAGAAACTGGCGGCGCTTGGAGCAGAGAGGGACTACAGTTCGTTTCTGAGTTGGGAAGACGGACAAGTGACGTAACCCATGATCCAATGGAGTCATCATACCTATTCCAGCGGATCTCAGTGGCTCTTCAACGGGGGAACGCCATCTGCCTCTCCGGGACACTGCCACCGATCTCTGAACTCCGCTGAAATGACACTACATAATAATAATAATAATAATAATAATAATAATAATAATAATAATAATAATAATAATAATAATAATAATAATCTTTATTAACTCAGGCGAAAAAGAAAAAAAAATAATAATAATAATAATAATAATAATAATAATAATAATAATAATAATAATAATAATAATAATAATAATAATAATTGTTAATAATTTGTAATTGCTTGGCAACATCTTACGTCTGCCGTTAACGTTGTCCTTACGTTACCACTATAAAGGCAAGGATTGTATGCGAGCTATAGTTGAACGAGTGATAAATAAATAGCATCTGATGGATATGTTAAAAAAAAAAAAATAATAATAATAATAATAATAATAATAATAATAACAATAATAATAATAATAATAATAATAATAATAATAATAATAATAATAATAATAATAATAATAACAATAATAATAATAATAATAATAATAATAATAATAATAATAATAATAATAATAATAATAATAATATTAAATAATAATTGCTTTTAGAGGCACCTTCACACCGTACCCCAGGGACGAGGACCGCGTACTCAAACTTGATCACGCTTCTTTTATTTAGTTTCTTAGAGCCTGAGGGATTTTCTTACCTCGGGCAAAAATAATAATAATAATAATAAATTTAATAATAATAATAATAATAATAATAATAATAATAATAATAATAATAATAATAATAATAATAATAATAATAATAATAATCTTTATTAACTCGGGCGAAAAAGAAAAAAGAAAATAATAATAATAATAATAATAATAATAATAATAATAATAATAATAATAATAATAATAATAATAATAATAATAATAAGATTAGCCATTCCAGAACAACGCGCCCCCTAATTTTTGCAATCCTGAGGGATCATATGTACCTCGGGAAAAAAATAATAATAATAATCTTTTCTTTATTGAAGCGCCTGACAAACGCACTGCGCTGTACATTTACATGTTATGCAATTTAAATCTTAACTACTAACAGAACAGACAGCCTGCAATACACGGCGCTAATAGCAGCCTACAAAGCAAATCCGCCCTACGGGGCTCGAACTCGGTACCTCTCGCTCTCCATGCCAGCGTGTTATCCAATACGCTATCGCTGTTGTTTCAATCAATCAATCAATCAAAATGTTTATTTTGCAACCAAATTAAACAAAATCATCAGGTTTACATATAAATTTCAACACGGCTACAAAAAAGGAGGCCCTAAAGGGATAAAGAATCCCGCTAACTAGGGACACCAAATTACAGATTACATTAGAAAATTAATGGTGGCCTTTAAAGAAAGATTATAATTGAAAACATACTTGCAGTGACCAAGTGAAAGTTAAAGTAAAAGAACAGAAAAGAAACTAAATGAGTCAAAAACAGGAAAACAAGGTAAGGAAAGGAAAGTGAAACTGAAACAATTGCTCAACACTGTTGAGTCAATATACAATATAAAACAAAAAAACTTAACTAGCTTACTAAGTAGAGATTAGGTAGGTCTACTACCATGCACAAAAATCAGGCGAAAGGTCAGACAAGGTCGTTTATAATACAGTACATTGTATAAGGTAGGTGCTTAATTTCTTTTTAAATACCCAGATGCTGGGGGATAAGCGAATTTCCATAGGAATTTTTTCCCAGATCGCTACTCCAATTGATTTAATAGAGAAGAGACGTGTATTCGTGCGGGCATAGGTGTGGTGATAAGAGCTAGAGTTTCTAGTAAAATACGGATGGATCTGAGATAAGAGTTGAAAGTAATGTTTGTAAATAGAAGGCAGAAGGTGTCGGTCAAAACGATACATAAATTCCCCAATTTGAAAAATGCCAATTTGGTCAATTTTTAAAATTTTAAGGGTTGTGAAGATGTGAGCAGTGTGAGAGCCATATCTGATGTAGACGCCTCCTTACCTCAAATTGTTCTTGGCGTTTCTTCTCTTCAACTTCTTCTCTGAACGTTTCTCTCTTTCGAGTTAACTTAGGCCTAAACTCTTCTTTTCTTTAGGCCTACATTTGACTTGCTCAAGTGTTAATTTCTTCTCTTTTGCTTCAGCTTGCCTTTCTTTGATAAAACTCATAAGCTATTCGCCATCAAACTGCAGTTCCATACCGATTCTAAAATTTCTAATCCATATCTAGTCTCCTGTGACCATTTTACAGATTCACAATCTTGGCAGTAACAGCGCTATCATATATATATATACGGCTCTGGCTATAAACCCATCGATTAAACCAGACCAACAATGTAAAATTAATCAGTCTTTGACCTGTCCTTACTTTTTAACCAATGATCAACAGCTCTTACTCCGCCCATTGACCTAACCTTATTTCTCAATGAGGTTACTACAGCGAGTGACGTCACAAATTACGTCCTGAATAAGAATTAGCTAGCCAAAAGACAAAATGGCGACTCTCTCGCGTAAGTACAACAATCTACTCAATACTTTCCAGATTTAGCACATATCCAGTTAACCAATAGGCCGTAAGTGAAATATGAAATTTTATCCGGGCAATCTATTTATTCTATTCTATCCTTCTATTCAATTCTATCCCGAACGACGACCTCCAGATATGTAGCGAGCCTAACTTAAGTGCTTGATCGTAGCACTCGCTACTTTAAAACAGCCCTCAGTGTTAGATCATTGTTATTAGGCCACAACGTTGCAGTTCATTAGATATTCAAGCAGTTCTTTAAAGTTAATAGTTTAATAAAAATGAAAGTTCAACGAGGTCTTGCAAGTTGCACGTAAATAAAGCAATCTGTTCAATGTCTAGCATGCAAATTATCAATCAAATGCTAGTTGCTTCTAGTTACATAAACCAGACTTTATTAGTATAAGTTTTATGTGTTTTGATGCCTAACACTGATTTCCGCAGATTGCTCGCATTGTACTCGTATTCGTGCCCAAAGTCATCGTTGAATCACCGCACAATGCTATCTTATTATGATGTATAGGGTCGTCGTCCGGGATAGAATCGAATAGAAGGATAGAATAGAGTAAATATCTTGTATAGATACGGGTTCTGACGTCTTTGGCGCGCATCGACTCCTCGTCAAAATATCTTCAAAACCCTTCCGAAAGTTCTGTTTCTGTCGCAGCTACTATCTAGTCGACTCTCTGTAGTCCGACTAATGATAATCAAACAGTTCTTTGAAGTTCGCAACCGTTCTCTAGTTACATGTACATCTCGCAAGACAACGTTCGATCTCTACTGGACTAATGACTAATTCGATCACACCGCAACTAGGTAAGTTCAATGTATTTTCGAAGTAAATCCGCAGTTCAAGCGTTCGAATAGACGGAGCTAATTCCTTTACAACTCCACTCTAAAACATCTAATCGTTAGGTGGTCCACAAAAATAAATATCAAGCTAGAAACCAAGACACCCCCTAAATTTTTTACACTTGTCATTTGTATTATTCTGAGAAATTTCATCTTCCTACTCCAACTGGAAGACAGTGCTCAATGACGTCAGGTAGAATCATGGGCGTAATGTTTACAAATTGTGATTACCTTGGCAAAGTTGGCAACTTTCTTATGCAATTATGTAGTTTAGTTCCTCTACTTACTTGTTTATATTTTGAACTTAGTACACAGTTCTTATTATAGATCTTGCTATATTTCCTGTTTATACACAGACATTTAGCTTAAATGTATTTTCAGTGACATGTGTACAAAACGTAGGCCTATAGGCTACTGTTTATGCAACACAATTCCAGTATTCATATCTTTGATTGCATTTCATCAGCAATTCATACATTTATACATACATTCAAACCTACATATATACATAAAATCATACATGCATGTATACGTACATACATACATACATACATACATACATACATACAAGCATACATAGATATTGCTTACATTCATTCATACATGTACATACATACATGGATACAAACGTGCATATAAAGACAGTGCATACTTACATACATGCATGCATGCGTACATACATACACAGAAAGCTAATAAGGTACATGCTGTCAGTAATAGCTGAATTTAAACCAGACTGTGCCTTGGTGATTGACTTGGATGGTAAAATCCTTTCTGATATTTCTTGAATCGAAGACGTGGACCGCCTACCGGTACTGGTTTCTGGAGGTTGCAAAGATAAGCTACTTGGAATTTTAAATTTTACCTCTGGAACAGGATGTAACGAAGCCAAGGCTATTTATAATCTGTTAGAGCAGGGGTCTCCAAAGTACGGCCCGCGGGCCACAGCCGGCCCGCTAAGGCTTTTTCCTGGCCCGCGGAACTCTCATTGAAGAAACTAACTAAATTGGGTATAATTAAAAATGTTAACGCCGCTGTACTCTAAATGACATGCATATTGCCAAAATCCATGTCGCTGTTTACGTCGATGGCACTGTACCTGTAGTATGCAATGACACCATTGCAGTGCTAAAAGAGTACAATATTCGAGACATTATGAATGCAAGCATTCATCGCATAGCTAACAATTCACTGGACAGCTGCGCACAGAGAAATTTTTTACTTCGGAGTTCTGGTCCGTGGAGCTTTAGAAAGTCAAAGCAATGTGAAAGAAAGCTATGGAAAACTTTGGAGACCCCTGTGTTATTGAAAATTTTAATTTTTAAAAATTTTTCGCTTTGACACTACTTCTGTGAACACTGTTCGCTTCAATGGGCGTATGCTATGGAAAAATGATTGGTCGAGAGCTCCAGTGGTTGGCTTGCCGTCAAAATATCATAAAACTGATCTTAGCCAAGTTTATCATTTTGTTCAGCGGTCCCTCAAGTTCCCCATACATTTCAATCTTCAAGGGATTTCAGACTGCCTTGGGAAATGTGACGCATGACAAATTTCGGGGATTAGTAAGTAAGTAAGTAAGTATATTCTTTAATATAACCAGCTGCCAAACAGCACTCTGGTGAACAAGCATGAGCAATATAAATTAACATAAACAGCAAAACATCGGCATCAAAATCTACAATGTTTCTAAGACCAGTGAGATTGCGAGACAGGTCTAATTAGTATGCGAACAACATTCTGACTATAAATGTTTTCCTCAGTTGGTTGTCAGATTTTGGCAGCACCCGGTCATGGCGTCTGGGGCGTAGGCTGTAAACCGTTGGCTTCGCTGGGGGAGCAACCCGTGGAGGACATGTCCTGGTGTTCCAAGAACAGCCGAAAACAGGCGGGTATCAGCAAGACGGCATAGCTGTTCGATAGTTACGCTATCACCAGGGAGATACCGCTGATCGATTAGCCTATTCATCACGGCTTGGAGTCTTCCGAAAGTTCTTGCTGTCGCAGCTATCCCCACCCTCAGTACTGTAGACGTCCGATATATGATGCAGTGCTGAAGAAATGAATTTCTGTGACACAAACTTCTTGGGACACCATGACTGTGCCAAGGCTTATTATAATAATTTATACTGCTTCCTTGCAGCAAATATGTTGCTTACACGACATAAGCGCTGTTTTTATAATGGTAACTTCGTAATCTTATCATAATATTACGATTACAAGAGGTTAAGCATATTTTCAAACCAATCGCTCTTCTTGTTTGACCTGGTAAAGAGAAGGGTCTGTGAGCACTGTCTTCCAGTTGGAGTAGGAAGCTAAAATTTTGCCAGAATGATACAATTAACAAGTGTAAAAAACTGAGGGGGTGTCGTGAAATTTAGCTTCAACTTCATTTTCTACCATATGACAATGAACCACCCTACTGATCGTCCATCGCATAAAATACCAAGCTCAATCGAATTGACCAGGAGCGAGTATACTATAGCTTTACTCTGACGACAGAAGTCCATTTGTCTATCCTTTTCATCGCCCAACTGATATGTTTCGGTTCTACAGCGCCACTCCTAGCTTGAGTTGGCAGACGACACCTCTAGAACCGTTTCGATTTGATTCGTCCAATTAAAACAGTACACATCGTCGTTATCATAGAACTGAAGTGCAAAATATCCCCTAACCTAGTCTATTATTTTATCACATCAAATGCTGGTTGCAGATGCGGGTAAATTAATTAACTCGGATAATTGAACTAATACGCAATAATCGACAACTCTTAACATATAACATAGCATGTCATGCCACTATCCTATTAGGCTATTGGCCTACATTATAATAAGATATCATTGTGTGATAACTGGACATCGTTACACGGTGAGAGACTCTAAATCGTCTTACCATGACGATGGAAGGCTCCAAATCGTCTTACCATGACGATGGAAGGCTCGTCTTACCATGACGATGGAAGGCTTTTAATCGTCTTACCATGACGATGGAAGGCTCAAAATCGTCTTACCATGACGATGGAAAGCTCAAAATCGTCTTACCATGACGATGGATGGCTCAAAATCGTCTCAGCATGACGGTGGAAGGCTCTAAATCGCAGAAAATGAATGCTTCATTGACGACTTGGTCTAGAACATATACCACTAGAAATGCGCAGACGGATTCTGTGATTCTCTGCGGAACCTCCAATCTGTTACACCTTTACATGCAATTGCAGTCAAGAGAAATCTTGCATTCTATCAGCACACAGTGCTTCTCCGCTTAGTCAGTGAAAATTGTCTTGCTTCTAAAGTTCACATCAACAAATCGATCGTCAGAATGTGGAGTAGTCTGTCAATAATTTTGTCATTTTTGTACTCATATATATCCTTGTATTTGCAGCAGAACTTCATCAACCGAAACAAGAAGAAAGGTCTGAAGAACGCAATTGTTGCAGCAGTTTCCTGACTGGGTTGTCATGGTTTCTGATCATCATCACCTTTCCTTTCTCCATGTTTTGCTCTCTCATGGTAAGACAAAGTTTATGTAGAACGACTCAAAACGATGATCCTAGCCTATATAATGCCTGTGTTGAGATCTAGACAGTATTATATGGAGAAGGACAGATACACGGGTAGCCTACACTTAACGTCAGGTCTTAAAGTGTGGATGAACGTGGGTTACATTTTAAACAAAGAAACTGGTCATTGTGCAATGAATTGCGTCTCTCAGACACCAAGTATGTAGACGCTGTATTGTAAATCTATATATATCAGTGCACTGTGCGTTTCATACATGTTGAGAGAGAGACGCTGTTACAAGTGCTGGATATTCTTACATATAGTACTTTTGTGCGCTAAAGTTTTACTGAGAACACTTGCCTATAGCTATTAAATTTTAAGCGGCCTGTCAAACGCACAGCGCCGCCAGCGGCTCCTTTCAATGTTTGTATGGTGTCGATCGATTTTCGTCAGTGTCATCAAAGATGCTAACGGCTACTTTCACTACAAATAAATATTTTTGAACTATGCTTCACAGAAATTCCTCGTTTTTCTCTCTGGCTTCGATCTCACGCAGTCTTCTTCCCTATTCATGACATTGGCCGCACACATGAGCTTCTTATAACGCGTCCCAAGCTGTTCAACTGCTGAAAAACTAATAATGCAAAGATTTGAGTAGGCCTAAAGAGGTTATATAGCTCATGTAATTATAGTTTTGCATTGGCTTCCTTATATATTAGATAGGGGCGCTTAATAAATGTAAAGTTCTACTAACAACATGGAATTTATCTTACTACATTGCAATTACCCCGGTACTGCTCAGGTTTAAGTCCAGCTTAGCGCACATAAGGTTTGCCATGAAATGCCAAACTAAAAGTTAAGAGAAGGAAGACAGAATTTCACAGAAAAGAGCAGAAGTAAATATGCTTGAAGATTGGAGTCAGCACTGATTGCCAACAGCTCCGATGGGAAAACCGACGACACACCGCTGATATAAGCGCCCTGTGCTTCTCGTCTTCGCTACTTTCCGCATCTCCGAGACAGATAGAATAAAGTGAAATTGATAAAGTGAATATTGATTTAAAAAAAGTGAAATTGATAAAGTGAAAATTGATAACAAAGTGAAATTGATAAAGTGAAAATTGATAATAAAGTGAAATTGATAATGGTGACATGGGAACTAAGTGTTGTAGCCATCTAATGACCACGTCTCTTTAGTGGTTCCTTAATCGTTCTAGTCAGCAAATTTTCAGTAAAGGAGACAGACTATTCTCTCCCATAACGAAGTCCTCACGTTTCCGCTTCTAATCGGTTTCAAAGTAGCCACAGGCCTCAAAAAAGTCCACGTTGCCCCATAAGCAATAGGAATAACTGAGGTTGGGAGGCAGCGTGGTAGTCTGTCCCGGGCTTGACCAAGACAAGACAAGACGCAAGTTTATTAAAAAATTAATAACACTGGACATTTGTTTCCTGAAAACTGTAGGGTGTACCTTATGGATTTTGGGCTGCTGATCACAAAATTGACCTTGAAATTTTCCCATCATGAAGAGTTTTTTGGAATCGCTAAACTTAAGACTCAATCTCCTTCAACTTCCTTATTCAACTTAGGCTTACTTAGCCGAACACCTGGGTTATCTTACAACCTGACTTCTCAACCGGAATACGCTTTTATGACGATTTCACTAGAAGCGACCACCCATCGTTTTGTGCCTTGTGCAATTATAGTTACGGCGCTACAAAAATTATTAGATCAGATTTGAATAGATTAGGCTTTGACTACATAATTTGGACCCATACTGACATTACGTGATATGTACAGATCGAATGGTCCTCTGTATAAGGCCTATATTTCATTCCTGTTATTTTTTTATATTCAGAATTGTAGTCCAATCTTAATTGTACTTTCAAAATCTTCCACTAAGACAGCAGTATTGTTTAATCGAATGGTTGATTCTGCAGTTGGATCTATGTGTTGACGATCGATGATTAATGGCTTGTTTTATCTTTGTAGGTTGTGCAGGAATATGAACGAGCGGTTATATTTCGTCTTGGTCGCTTGATGCCAGGTGGCCCTAAAGGACCAGGTGCGTAATCAGACCGTTTTATGGCGTTGTATCTATAGGCTACTAGTGCTTGCGGGTCGATCATTATACTCTGTGCGATCAGGACATGACATGTTTCCCATCTCCCTTTTCTTCTATGTATCAACGTCTTAGTATTTGAAGTTTCAGAAATTTTCTATAAAAAGTTAATACTACCAGCGCTTTTGAGAGGTTGTTATAAATGCGCTCTATATATAAACCCAGATGCAAACATACATTTATCGATTAAAGTAAGATCGAAGTCACAAGCCATAACAGCCACTAAGTAAGTAAGTAGTCTTTATTAAAACCAATTGCATATCCGCACTCTGGTGTACATACTACTACTCAACAGTTAATGTCACTGCTGCTGCTGCTGCTGCTGCTGCTGCTGCTGCTGCTGCTGCTGCTGCTGCTGCTGCTGCTGCTGCTGCTGCTGCTGCTACTGCTGCTGCTGCTGCTGCTGCTGCTACTACCCCCCACCACCACCACCACCACCACCGCCGCCGCCGCCACCACCACCACCACCACCACTACTACTGCTACTACTACTACTACTACTACTAGACAGTGTTAACCATTTAACCACATTTCCGAAAGTGATGGAAATGCAAAATGGAACCAACTCCCGAATTTTTTTTCTCTCAACTGTTCAAAGCTACCAGGGACAAGTCAGCCGATCTCCTGAATAGTATACGGAAATAAAATATTTCAGGCATGTCTGAAATCTTCTAACGGTTCTAACCGACTTTAAAATTTTAACCAACAATGTTCTTTCCCAAATAAATAAATATTTATATATTTATTATGTCGTAAATTGATGATTTAATTATAAATTTACGACATAACTCACCTGGAGAAACGAGATGTATTACACCAGCGGCAAACGGTAAAGCCATTCATTTTGTTCATGACTTCAAAGTGCGTGAATGCAAACTTGACTATTTGAAGTTTTTTAAATGAATTTTGTATTTCTAGAAAATCGAAATAAATTACAAAATACTCGTTTAATATCTTTTACGTGCCGATTTCTCGATTATTCACCCGAAAAGCAAGGGCCAACCGATGACTTTTATCAAGGTAAACCCGCATAGACCTATGCATTTGGTATCACGTTAACCAGAAAGATCGTTTTTATAAACTTCCTGTGTGTTTAGCACTTACGAGTTACGAGTTATCAGATCGGCACGGGAAATTTCACAATGTAAGAACTACATCGTAATCGTAGTCGTAAACTCGATATTTATAGAGCGCCGACAAAAGCGAAGTCGCGGGAACCAGCTTATTCACAGGCGCTTAATCAAAACAGAATCGATAGGCGGAGGGTCAAAATCCAGAGAGTCAGGCAGGCAGACA
Organism: Aporrectodea caliginosa; assembly: GCA_020284085.1. Taxonomy (NCBI): domain Eukaryota; kingdom Metazoa; phylum Annelida; class Clitellata; order Crassiclitellata; family Lumbricidae; genus Aporrectodea; species Aporrectodea caliginosa. Next base: position 3,841,587 of record JACEVL010000263.1, on the reverse strand, counting down.
GTCAGACGGCTAAGGTGGATGATGTTTAGAGTTGAAATGGTGAGGGAGGTGAGGAGGGGAGGAGAAGGAATCGGGATAGGATTTGTGAAAAAGCAGTGTTTTCAGTTTTGAGTGGAAGACCTGTGGAGAGATAGCAAGAGGTGAGGTTTTGGTGAATTCGTGGGATGTATCGGATATTAATCGTAGCACAGGCGGGAGTTTGTTCCAAAGAGGCGGTACAGCTATGGCTATGGAGCGATTTGCAAATTTAAGCGATGAGGTGACGGAAGGGCGGAGCAGTGTGAGGGTGGAAGATGAACGGATAGGAGGGCTGGGAGGATTGAAGTGTGTTGTAGGTGAGGGATCATCATCACCATCATCAGTTGAACGAAGAGGTTGGACCGTAAACGGTAAACAACTGACTTCTCCCTTAAAGAGAGTTCCAGGCTTAGGACTGGCTCTGATATCTTGTGGAGGGCTGGGAGGATTCCTGCTGAGCCTGTGTTGTAGGTGAGGGATAGGACTTTACATTCTATTCGTTCATTCTATTCGTTCAATTTTTGAGCCAGTGGAGTGATTTCAGGACAGGGGTGATGTGGTGGTGTTTGGGGGTTTTGGTGACCGCACGGGCGAGGGCATTCTGAATAGCTTGGAGGCGGTTAATTTGGGTGGTATCTATGTTGAGGAAGAGAGCATTGCAGTAATCTACTTTACAGACAGTTTGCGCGAGGTTGATGGAGACCTCTTCAGAAGAAGAAGACTTTCGCGTCAAGGCAGTTTACAAGAAGTCAAGAAATGACCCTGATACCAAGACCGAGAACGAGACATCAAAACCTGTCTCAAAGACCAAGAATGAATGGCATGAATTAGAACAGGTCTAAAGTCTATATAACCCACTGTCTCTATTATATGAGACGATCGCTGGACTCGAGACCATACAACTCTGATTTACGAAGATTGGATTTTAATACATTTGGTGTACATGTATTCTAATCATCATGTATTTCTCTTCACATTCAGGCATTTTTATCGTCATGCCTTGCACAGACGGCTGTAAAGTGATTGACCTGAGAACAGTTTCCTACAATGTTCCTCCTCAGGAGGTCAGTTTTCCTAATAGTGTTATTATAGGTAGTAGTAGTAGTAGTAGCAGCAGCAGCAGCAGCAGCAGCAGCAGTAGTAGTAGTAGTAGTAGTAGTAGTAGTAGTATTGGTAGTTGCAGTAGGTGTAGTAGTAGTATTGGTGGTGGTTGTTGTAGTATAGTAGTAGTAATGGTAGTAGCTATAGTGATTGCAGCATTAGTAGTACATAACTGTTACTGTGTTACTGCTACTGCTACCAATTTTTGCCAATCCAGATATTTACTACTACTATTGTGATAGCACTGATTAAATAGTGAAACTTTGGGCTATAAAATAGATTTTTGAGTTGGAGGCGAGTAAAATAAAATTCAGCGAGATATTTATGTAGCAGGAAGACTTGTTGCACTGCTGATAAGTTGATAATATGGATGATGCTGATGACTTTTTTCTGTTTGATTACGATTTCACTTGAAACGACCGTCAATTGTTGCATTGGCCATTGATATAACGGCGCTATATAAGCCATTAGATTTGCTATGATAACTTATAGTTAGATAGTTAAATTGTTCTTTTTAAAATTTAATTATTTCAATGGCTCATTATTATAACTGTCGATGTAGTTGCAATGATTAACATAGTGTTATGTCAATTACAGTTAAACATTAAGTCACTGGCGCATTCTCTTAGTCAAAATCAAACACCGAGGCATTGTAACAATCTATCAACATTTTTCAGTCATTCACTGAAAGATGACCTTGTCAAATGACCATTGCCTGTAGATACTGACGAAGGACTCGGTGACCATAGCAGTGGACGCTGTCGTCTACTATCGAGTGACCAATCCGACGATGTCAGTGATGAACGTGGGGGACGTCAACTCTTCCACTCGTCTTTTGGCTCAGACGATCCTTCGAAATGTTCTCGGAACGAAGAACCTCAGCGAAATCCTGTCTGATCGAGAATCCATCAGTCACTCCATGCAGGTTAGTTGTCGAATTCCTACAAAGACACTGAACGGGTCTCGGGTAGGCAGACGTCAAATTAGCAAGGCAGTATAATGCCAGTATTGTCCAGCCAGATAGACAGACTAGTATTTAGTAACTTACATTATGGGATGTCATGAATTAGAACACGTTTAAAGTCTGTATTATAACCCACTATCTCTGTTATATGATACGATTGCTAGACTCTTAACAAAGGACCTCAGCGAGCCCATCCACATTGTAGCTGCATTGAGTCCGTTAATAATAATAATAATAATAATAATAATGATAATAATACACCGTACCCCGGGGACGAGGACCGCGTACTCCAAGCTTGATACGCTTCTTTTATTTAGTTTCTTAGAGCCTACTACTACAAAAAAAAAAATAAATAAATAATAATAATAATAATAATAATACTACTAACTACTACTAATAATAATAATAATAATAATAATAATAATAATAATAATAATAATAATAGTAATAATAATAATAATAATAATAATAATAATAATAATAATAATAATAATAATAGCAATAGTTGTAATAATGACAGTAATAATGACAGTAAGTAAAATTAATAGTAATAATGATAATGATAACAATAATGATTAATGATATATAATATATTCGTTTATTGGTATGAAACAGGTAGACACACCGCTATCTGATACATATCGTAATAGGAAAGTTTAGAATAAGTGTAGTATTTTTAGTCATACAGTGTCAGATTAGCCTATATCACCAAGAGAGCTTCTATTATAGGACTCTGGGGATAAACTGTCTATCGTCTTTCTGAGGCAATGTGTAGTTATGTGGACGGGGTCGTAGATGATATTTGATGGTAACAACAGGAGGAAATAGTCCTCGAAGAACATGGTGGTCACATCTGATGACGGCAGCCAAGAGACGTTCGTCAGCATGTTTGGCCATGTCCTCTGCAGTGGGAGAATCATCCTTGAGGTACCCCGTTCTTCGTAATCTCCTCAAAAAGCTTTCAACTCTAGCTCGATCATCTGCAAAAGTGAAACCCCACCAGGAAGGAGCAACATACATTATTCTAGCCACTGTGGTGGCTCGAGTCACCTCTTGCAGGGCCATTGGCGGCAATCCATGTGATCTCAGGATGCGCAATGCATGAAGTGATCCTGAGCTGGCAGCCAAGATCTCATCTTCATGAAATGTGACACGAAGGTCTGAGCGAAGGGTGACTCCACGAATCTTCAGTGTCGAGACTCGAGTCAGTCCATCAACGTGCTCCGGGATAGGTCCACCAGCCCGACGCAGGACTATCAATTCTTTTGTCTTGTCACTGTTCAGTCGAAGGTTGTTCAGGGTGGCCCAGCGTCTTACAGCTTGTAGCTCTTCTCCGATTGTGTCACGCATCGACGCCCCGATTAATAAGTACGTATCATCAGCGTACTTTACGATGCGGTTCTCAGAGTTTTGTGCTATTAGGTCAGAGGCGTTGACGATGCAATTGGATGGTCCAATCCCCGATCCCTGGACGATACTTGCGTTGATGGACCTGGCTGATGATAATGATGATGATGATCATGAATAATAATAATTATTATTATTATTATTATTATTTTGCGGGGAAACATCAACTACCCAGTATGCTAAACCAGTGGTTCCCAAGCTCTTTTGATGGAGGGCAAAGTCTTACTTTTAAAATATCATGGCGGGCCACAGAGATCTGAGGAGCCGTCCTCAGTTGCAGTGGCGTAACTATATAGGGTTTCGCGCGCCCGGGGCAAGAATTTCCTAAAAATAAATTTTCTTACTTCCGCAAAAATTTTTGCTTTTTCGTCTTTTCGTGAACAAATTTGTCAGAAGCCTCATTTTGCGCCCCCTTCTCCCGCGCCCCATGCAAAACTCATGTATAATAGTTACTTTTTACTTTTTTCCACTATTTCTTTAACAAAAAATTGTCAGAAGCCTAAATCAAGAAAACAAGGTAATTTAATTTTTTTTCAAAATTTGTGAGTGACTGTCGCGGGCCACATTCAAAGGATTGGCGGGCCACTTTTGGCCCGCGGGCCACGGTTTGGGAACCACTGTGCTAAACGATGTCATCTGGAGAGCCCTTGGGAGAGCAAAAATCCCGGCACAGAAAGAACCTCTCGGCCCGTCAAGAGAAGATGGAAAGCGACCAGACGGTGTCACACTGATCCCTTGGTCTCGTGGACGATGCCTGGCATAGTATGTGACAGTGCCCGATACACACGCCTCTTCAGCTCTCTCCTCTTCAGACCTCGTTCTAAATCCTCCATCCTCTCTTGATGACCTACTGTCTTCCTACAACACCACCCTCTCCATGCTCCTTGACAAGCACGCTCCTATTATCACCAAATCAGGCTCCCACTCTAACAACCCTTGGTATAATTCCTACCTCCAGGCCTTCAAATCTTTCCGTCGACGCCTTGAGCGCACTTACAAACGAACCCGTGATCCTCAAGTGCTCTCTTCCCTAAAAACTGCAACAAATAAATATCATCACCTTCTGGCTGCGGCTAAAAAGAAGTTTTACTCCTCACTAGTTCACTCCCGATCCTCCAATCCTCGCCTTCTTTGGAAAACCATAAACCAACTGCTACATCGGAACTCCGCCAGCCCACTTCCAAACTCTCTTCCATCTTCTTCAATAGCCGAGTCATTCTGTTCCTTCTTCTCAGGAAAAGTTGCTACTCTCCGTCTCTCTCTCCAATCACTCCTTTCTAAAACCACCATCGATTCACCTGCAGGTACATCTTCGTCTACTCATGACTCTCCACCTTCCCCACCTCAATCGTCATTATCTGTCTTCCACCCAACATCAGAGACTGAAGTATCCAATTTACTACAATCTCTGCCTAACAAGCAGTGCGAACTTGACCCTATACCTACCTCCTTACTGAAAGACTGTGCATCTATCCTTGTTCCCATAATTACCAAAATAATCAACATCTCCCTATCTACTGGGAATTTCCCCCTCCTCTTCAAACACTCTTTAGTCACTCCACTCCTCAAGAAACCATCCCTTGACCAAGAAAACCTTTCTAACTACCGACCTGTTTCCAACCTGTCATTCATCTCTAAACTAACTGAGCGCATAGTCCTGTCTCGGATAAATAACTACCTGACTTCAAACTCACTCCTTAACCCACACCAGTCTGGTTTTACCAAGCGACACTCAACCGAAACCCTTCTCACCTCCCTCTACAATAAACTTGTCTCTGCCATCTCTCATCAACAAATCTCCTGTCTCTGCCTTCTTGACATTTCTGCAGCCTTTGACACCATCGACCACAACATATTACTCCAAAGACTGTCTTCCTGGTTCGGTTTTACTGACACTGCTCTCCTCTGGATTCAGTCCTATCTGTCTTCCCGCTCTTTCTCCGTTAAAACATCCGAAACTTCATCCCAAGCATGTCCTCTCACCAGTGGTGTTCCGCAAGGTTCTGTTCTCGGGCCCCTATTGTTCATCCTTTACACTACTCCACTCAGCTCACTCATCAAAGCATCCTCGGTTGACCATCACCTATACGCTGATGACACCCAATTATTCATTTCATTCTCTCCAAGCAGCTTCTCCGACTCCATAGATCATCTTCTCCATGTAGTTACCCAAATCTCTTCCTGGATGACATCAAATCTCCTATGCCTGAACCCCTCTAAAACTGAATTTATACTTATAGGCCTCCGTGAGCAACTTAAGAAAATCCCAGATCCATCTATTTCCATCAACCTTGACTCTGCACCTACCCACACATTCACTGCAAATTCTCCTGTCCGCAACCTTGGTGTGATTTTTGACCAAAACCTCAGCTTCGCCGATCACATCACCCATCTTTCTCGCTCTTGCTTCATGCATATCCGTGACCTCCGTAGAATCCGCCCTATGCTTGACTTCAAAACTGCATCCACAATAGCTACATCTATAGTTCACGCTAAATTAGACTACTGCAATTCTCTTTTCCTAAACATAGATATCACTCAAATAAACCGCCTCCAAGCAATTCAGAATGCCCTAGCCCGTGCTGTCACCAAAACCCCCAAATACCATCACATCACTCCTGTCCTCGAATCACTCCACTGGCTCAAAATTCCTGAACGAATAGAATACAAAATCATCTCACTCACGTACAACACACTTCAAACCTCCCAGCCCTCCTATCTCCGTCAGTTGTTCACGATCCAGCCACTTCGTCCAACCCGCTCCTCCTCCTCCCTAACACTGCTCCGCCCTTCCGTCACCTCATCACTAAAATTTTCCAATCGCTCCATAGCCATAGCTGTTCCACCTCTTTGGAACAAACTTCCGCCAGCACTACGACAAATATCTGACCCATCCTACGAAGTCACCAAAACTCCACCTCTCGCTATCTCTCCACAGGTCTTTCACTCGAAACTGAAAACACTGCTTTTTGACAAATCCTATCCTGAATCCAACACTTCTCCCTGCCTACCTCGCCGTCTGAACACCAAACACCATCCACCTTAGCCGCCTGCCTGTCTGCCTGCCTGACTCTCTGGATTTTGACCCCTGCCTATCGATTTTGATTTTATTGAGCGCCTGTGAATAAGCTGGTTCCCGCGACTTCGCTTTTGTGGGCGCTGTAGAAGTTCCGAGTTTACGATTACGATTACTATTACGCCACGTCTCATCTTGTCCACGCATTTATCGGAGCTGGCGAAGCTGTGTCCAAAAGGTGAAGTATTCCACCATCGCTGGCACCCACGCTTTTGTAGCGGTCGCCGTGGAAACCGGCGGCGCTTGGAGCAGGGAAGGTCTGCAATTCGTATAGATCTGAGTTGGGAAGTCGAATAAGTGACGCAACCCATGATCCAATGGAGGCATCATACCTATTCCATCGGATCACCGTGGTTCTTCAACGGTGGAACGCTATCCGCCTCTCCGGGACATTGCCACCGCTCTCCGAGCTCTGCTGAGATAATAATAATAATAATAATAATAATAATAATAATAATAATAATAATAATAATAATAATAATAATAATAATAATTTTAATATGACTACTCAAGGCGTAATTGCGTTTAACAAGCATAACTGGCGTAACGACGATATAGAGCTAAGTAACAGACGCTGAAATTGACTTTTTTTCCTTAAAACTGATTAATAATAATAATAATAATAATAATAATAATAATAATAATAATAATAATAATAATAATAATAATAATAATAATAATAATAACGCACCGAGCGGTGCGTTAGAGACCATCACGGCTCAAAAGATTTGGGACAGACCATTGATTGAGAAGGATATATCGGAAGTGTGGGCCTCGGCGACGGATCCGCTCAACAGGGCTAGATTGGGGGCAGTAACTTCCGCCCATGCAGGAGATTGGATGGCTGCGTTTCCAATTGCATCCTGTGGTCTGTGTCTCACCGATGAAGCTGTCCGGGTGGCGATAGGCCTACGCTTGGGCCTTGACCTCTGCGAACCACACCAGTGCCAATGCGGTGTGACAACGGACAAGGGAGGGCATCATGGACTGGTCTGCAGACTGTCTGGAGGGAGAACCACCAGGCACTTCACAATAAATGATATCATCTGGAGGGCTCTCCAGCGAGCTGAAGTTCCGAGCACCAAAGAACCAACAGGTCTGCTCCGAAGCGATGGCAAAAGACCAGATGGAGCAACGTTGATCCCGTGGTCAAGAGGAAAATATATGACTTGGGATGCCACCAGTGTACATACGTGTGCAACCTCGTATATACATCTGACCTCTATAACGCCGGGAGCAGCAGCAGAAATGGCTGCCGCCAGAAAGATCACTAAATACTCAGAAATTCCCAGCACCTATGACTTCATTCCAGTTGCAATGGAAACCATGGGTCCCATCAATGCCCAGGGCAAGGAGTTCTTATCAGAACTAGGTCGGCGTTTGACCATTGTTTCGGGGGACCCGCAGGAGGCAGCACGCTTGTTTCAGCGTCTTTCAATTTGCACGCAACGGTTTAATGCTGTTGCATTTCGAGGCACCTTTACGCAATTGACCGGTGAGGATGACCGTTAACTCCAGAACGAAAACGCTCTTCATAATTAGTTTCTTAGAGCCTGAGGGATTATATCTACTGTGAACAAGTGTTTTGCATATATAATGAGCACAGGTGTTCTTTAGGTTGATATATATATAATGTGTATCGATTGTTAAGCGTTTTAGTCTTAGGCCTTTAGTTGCGCTGTCGGCTCGTGGGCGCTTGGCCTAAAGTAGCCTAAACATTGGCTGACGGTAGATTGTTTTACACGTGCAGTTAGCGCGCCAAACTTAGAAACTGCTGATGACAGTGAATTTGAACATATACAGTGTAGTAGTTGTTTTAATGCAGTAGAGAGCTGTATGTTAATGTAGAAGTTACAGTCGAGTTGTGTTTGACGAATAACTGTGTTTGAAGAAGAGAAAGAAACATTGAAAGAACTGTGTCAATTTAATTCTTAAACAGTTAGAAGACGTTGAGCAATTTATATGTAGAGATAAGGAAAGTTCTTGAGGTAGGTCACAACTAAGAAAGAAAAGAGTTGGTGACATATTTGGTGACAGCGGTGGGATTCGAAACAACGTCTGGGATTCGAAACAACGTCTGGGATTCGAAACAACGTCTGGGATTCGAAACAACGTCGACTGGTGAATACGCATTCAAATCATTGGTAAATCTACGACAACGAAAGCCTCAACGACAAAGGTATAAAAGTTGGTTGTTATCAAACAAAGAACAATCCCCAATACTTCAAACACAAAAGAAAACTCGTGTTTTCCAGAAAGGAAATCACACAAGTAAAGAAGTAAGATGGAGAAATTAAGTGTCAAGAAACAAGCAGAACTGAAGAAGATGTCTTCTGAAAGATTAAAGCAGCGCTTGTTAAAGGCTGGTTTTGAAGAAGAGAAACTGAAAGATATGTCACGTGAAGACATGCTAGAAGCGTTAGCTGAAGTCTGGCTTAAAGAAGAAGCAGAGGAAGAAGAAGGTGCTGTCGGCGGTGCTGTGGAAAAGGTTACTGAGAAACCGCCTGGGCCTATGTCTATGGAGACGATGATGCAATGGATGATGATGACAAGACAAGAAGAGAAAGAAAGAGAGGAGAAACGAAGAGAAGAAGCAGAGCGTGTGAGACAAGAGGAGAAAGAAATGCGACAGGAAGAATTACGTCTTCAGAGAGAAAAGGAAGAGAAGGCAGAACGTCTTCAGAGAGAAAAGGAAGAGAAGGCAGAACGTCTTCAGAGAGAAAAGGAAGAGAAAGCAGAAAATGTAAGACAGGAAGAATTACGTCTTCAGAGAGAGAAAGAAGAATTGCAAAGACAGCAATTTGAAATTCAATTAGAGCAATTGAGAAGAGATAGAGAAGATGCTGAAAGGAGAAGATTAGAGCAGATGATTGAATTTGAAAGGGCGCGGAAAAGTGACGAAGAGATACGTCAGCAACAGATTGAAGAGAAGAGACTACGTGAAGAAGAAAAGGAAAAAGTGCGAATTTCAGAGTTGGAGCGAGCAGAAGAGGTTAGACAAGAAGAACTGAAATTACAGAAAGAAAGTATGGAGAAGGCGGAAGAGGAAAGACAAGAACGTTTAAAGTTGGAAAAAACAAAAATAGCATTAAAAGAAGCACAACTCAAAGAGGAGAAGCAAAATAGAGAAGCACAAGAACAAAGAAGGCAAGAAGAACGAGAAGAACAGAAAAGGAAACAGGAAGAAAGTGAAACGATGGTTTCGAAAATAAAGAAAATTGGTGATGCCATGAAACACGTCTTACCCAAAATGCCAAACGATATGATGGAGGTGCCATTATATTTCGAAACGGTAGAGAATGCGTTTCGTAGTTTCAACGTGCAAGAACAATTCTGGGTGAAGTTACTATTGCCATTGATGACTCCGAAAGCTAGAACTGTTCTAAACAGATTGTCATTCGCTGATTTAGATGATTATGAGATCGTGAAACAGCACTTGTTAAAAGAATTCAAGTTGACACCGAGAGAGTATAGATCGAAGTTTATTGATGCGAAGAAGACAGCTGAAGAAACGTATACAATGTTTACAGCTAGGCTGAAGAACTTGCTGAACTATTATGTGAAAAGTCGCAAAGTGGATAAGAATTTTGAGAAGCTGTTTGATTTATTAGTGGCGGATAAGTTGAAAGAATCACTACCACCAGGTCCACTACAGTTTGTATTGTCGAAGGAAGGAACTGATTGTTACGAAGCTAGTGTTGTGGCAGACCTAGCAGACATTCATGTTAATAATCGAATTGGTTTGGCAATTCCGAATAAGACAAGTTTTGGTTTTGTACCCAATGTAAAAAGAAATCAACAGTTCACTCCAAATTTTGGTTTTCATTGGAAGAGCAATCAAGAAACAGGAAATCAGTTCAGAGGTGCAGAAGTGAAACCAAATTCTCCGGTTGTTCACGAGAATAGAGAGTCGATGATGACCAGACAACGTCAGGTATATAACAAGTCACCACCAAGGTTTGTCGCGAGAGAAGGCAATGCATCGTTTACTCCATATAAAAGAAAAGAAAGCATCGAACAACGAGGTGCAGTGGTGAAACGTTGTCATAACTGCGGATCAGACAGGCATTTGATGAAATTCTGTCCAGTTCCTGTTACAACCTCAAATTATGGTGGAAAACAAGAACATTCGAGGGTGAATCGAATTCAAGTGGTTGATAATTCTGAAAGTCAAGCCACAGAACATCAGAACAATGAAACTGAAGTAAAGTCAGTGATGAAATGTCACCTTTCACCTGATATTCAGAAAGAAATTCTATTGCACAATGGAATGCAGAAAGAAATGGTTGGAAGAGATGAAAGTACAGCATTGAAGAAAGTGGTATTGCAGTACGTCGAGGTAGAGATTCGTGGAACAGCAGGAAAAGAACCAATAAAAGTAAAAGCACTGATTGATTCTGGAGCAGAGGTTCCGGTGATTAGTGAAGAATTACTGGAAGGCATGAAGGTGGAGCAGATTGGAAAAGTGAACTTACAATGCGTGGCAGGAGATGCCATTCCTGCAAAGTTAGTGAAAGTTGATGTAAGGCTGTGTTGTAACGATGTGGAAGAAGAGGTAATTCCGCATAAAGTCAAATGTTCACTTACACCGTATGTAACATTGATGTGTGCTAGTATTGCAAAAATGGGAAGCACAGAAAGATTCTTGTTGCATCCAGAAATCATTGCAGAACTTAAAGCCGTGCCACAAGTGAAAATGATACAAGGAGATGTGCAAGCGAATGTAACGACGAGATTGCAGAGTCAGCGAAAGAAAGTGGTAGAAGTCGAAGAGGAAAGTGAAACTGAAAGTTCAAGTGAAGAGGAAAACGAAAGCGATGATCAACAAAGTTTAATGCAAGACGGTATAACAGCAGAGATGAGTGAACAAGAGATGGCTGCATGCAAGAATGGTAATCTAAATGAAACGAAAGAGGATAATGAATGTGATGTGGAGATAGCAGATTTGTTTCAAGAAAATGAGAAAGATGAAGAACAACAGATGCAGATTGCAGACGCAAAGAAATTCGAAGAACAGCAGAGACAAGATGAATCATTGAAAGCATGGTGGAATTTAGCGCCAGATAAAGAATCTGAATTCTGCGTGGTAAATGGCTTACTGTACAAGAGATATCGAATATTAGAGCAAACGATATATCAATTGGTGTTACCAAAAGAGCGACGAATGAAAGTGATGGAGTTGGCTCACGAATCAGTATTTGGAGGACATCTTGGAGAAGAGAAAACTAGAGAACGAATAAAGTTGTCTTTTACGTGGCCAAAGATGAGAAGAGATATAGTGAAATTTTGCAAATCATGTGAGAAATGTCAATTAAAGGCAAGAAGTTTGGTGATGGACAGGGTTCCTATCACTCCAATTCCAAGAGAAGATGTGGCGTTCAGAAGAATTACGGTGGATTGTGTAGGACCAATCGAGCCAGCATCTGCTGCAGGTCACAAGTACTGTTTATGTATTGTCGATTCTTGCACAAGATGGCCTACAGTGTTTCTGTTGAAATCATTAACTGCGAAAGCTGTGTGTGATGCTTTGATGGAGTTGTTCATGAACGTTGGTGTACCTTCAGTGATCACAAGTGACCAAGGAACAAATTTTACTGCGAGTCTGACAAGAGAATTTCTGAATTTAATGGGTTGTAGTCCAAGATTTGACACGCCAGGTCATCCAGAGGCAGCTGGACTAGTAGAAAGATGGAACCAAACATTCAAGAAAATGATCCATCATGTAATTGTTGACAATCCAAGGCAATGGCACAAAGTAATTCCGTTTACAGTGTGGGCATTACGAGAAGTACCGAATGCAACTACTGGAATTGCTCCTTATATGTTGGTGTATGGAAAGATTCCGCGTGGACCACTGGCAATTTTAAAAGAAAGTTGGACAAGAGAAATTAATTTACCACCTCATATTGGAATCCAACCAGAAAAGTACTTGAAAGACATGAAAGCAAATATGGAAAAAGCATTACTGTTTGCAGAATCATATTCACGAGAGAAGCAATTACAGTATACGAATCAATACAACAAAAGAGCGAAACATAAAGAATTTGAACCGGGTGAAAAAGTTATTGTGTTGTATCCGACGTCAACAAATAAACTGATTTCACGATGGCATGGTCCATGTACTGTCATACAACGAAGATCAAAGTACTCTTATTTGATTGATATGGGTGACGATTGTCGAAAGATAATTCACGCAAATAAAATCAGAAAGTACATTACAAGAGCAATGAGTTGTGGACTAATCGTTGAAGAAGACGAAGACTTTGGTTCAGTGGTTGAACTGCTGACGAAGAATGACTTGCAAGATGAAAAGAATTCACTGAATCTTGATCCTGAACAGATTAGTCATTTAACATTATCTCAACAAAAACAATTGCTGGAAGTACTGAACAAATATTCTGATCGATTTTCTGAAAAGCCTGGATTATGTACATTGGTTGAACATGAAATTGAACTGAAACCGGAATTTCGTGAAAAAGAATTTATGGCTTACCGAATTCCACTCATCTATCGAGCAGAAGTTGAACGACAAATTAAAGAAATGCTTCAAGCCAACATTATAAAACCATCTTCGAGCAGAATGGCAAGTCCGCTGGTTATTGTTAAAAAGAAAGACGGTTCTCTAAGACTTGCCTGCGACTACAGATACATTAACTCGTTCACTGTGGATTGTAAATATCCGATGCCGATTGTAAAAGATGTTTTGCACAAAGTTGGAAAATCAAATGTGATCTCGATTTTTGATTGTCGAAGTGCTTACTGGACTTGTCCTGTTAAGCAAACTGATCAATGGAAAACTGCTTTTGTTACTCACAATGGACTGTACGAGTTTACTCGTGTTCCTTTCGGAATGATCAACTCAGGAAGAACATTTGTTAAAGCAATTAACATGGTTTTACAGCCTATAAATGAATTTGCTGAGCCCTATGTAGATGACATTGCTGTGCATTCAGATGACTGGAAGATTCATTTACAGCATTTAGATGCATATTTAATGCAAATGAGACTGCATAACATTACTCTGAACTTAAAGAAATGTATCTTTGGTAAGAGTGAGGTAAAGTTTATCGGTCATGTGGTTGGTTCTGGAACGATTCAAATGAATCCAGATAGAATTGAAAGTTTAATTAATTTGAAAACCCCAGAAACGAAGAAACAAGTTAAGCAATTGCTGGGATTTTTTGGTTACTATAGACAGTTTATCAAAGATTTTGCACAGATTGCGAAGCCTCTATCTGATTTGACAAGTAAACATGTTCCAGATAAGATTGATTGGACTGATAGACATCAACAGGCATTTAATTTACTTAAAGATGCTGTACGCTCTAAAGTTGTTTTATATGTTTTTGATGTTGGAAAACCTTTTAATTTGTACTGTGATAGCAGTGATTTTGCAGTAGGAGCTGTTTTAACACAGATGGATGATAAGGGAATAGAACGCCCTGTATCATTTATAAGTCAGAAATTGACTGACACTCAGAAGAGATGGGCAACTGTAGAGAAAGAAGCCTATGCTATTGTTTGGGCTCTAAATAAGTTGAAAGAGATAATAATTGGATCTAAAGTTCACATCTTTACCGATCACAATCCTTTAACTTATCTGACTGAATCTATGTCTAAGTCTGCTAAACTGGTGCGTTGGGCTTTAGCACTGCAAACTTTTGATGTAGAGGTTAATTATAAGAAAGGACGATTAAATGTTGTAGCAGATTGTTTATCTAGATTATAAGATTGTTTATTTTACTGTATTATATAGTATTAAGTTTATTGCATAATTTAGTACCTGATGATTTCGCAAATTTTTAAATTTAATTTGCTCAATCCAAAGAAAGGGAAGGAGGTAATGTGAACAAGTGTTTTGCATATATAATGAGCACAGGTGTTCTTTAGGTTGATATATATATAATGTGTATCGATTGTTAAGCGTTTTAGTCTTAGGCCTTAGTTGCGCTGTCGGCTCGTGGGCGCTTGGCCTAAAGTAGCCTAAACATTGGCTGACGGTAGATTGTTTTACACGTGCAGTTAGCGCGCCAAACTTAGAAACTGCTGATGACAGTGAATTTGAACATATACAGTGTAGTAGTTGTTTTAATGCAGTAGAGAGCTGTATGTTAATGTAGAAGTTACAGTCGAGTTGTGTTTGACGAATAACTGTGTTTGAAGAAGAGAAAGAAACATTGAAAGAACTGTGTCAATTTAATTCTTAAACAGTTAGAAGACGTTGAGCAATTTATATGTAGAGATAAGGAAAGTTCTTGAGGTAGGTCACAACTAAGAAAGAAAAGAGTTGGTGACATCTACCTCGGGCGAAAAAAAAATAATAATAATAATAATTCCAGAGTTTTTTGAATCTTGGGGATTACATGTACCTCAGATAAATAATAATGATAAAATGATGATGATGATGATGATGATGATGATGATGATGATGATGATGATGATGATGATGACGACGACGACGACGACGATGATGATGATGATGATGATGATGATGACAATAAGAATGAAGATGACGATGATGATGGTGCTCACGATGAACATTATTTTGACGGCTCAAATGAAGGCCCTTCTCAGAGCATATATATATTATATATATATATATATATTATGGGCATTGTTTCTTCTGTTGGTGTAAAGTAGACCTACCCTCCAGTCCAAAAGTAGAGGGTACGGTTACCCTCGTACACCTGAAAGGTTATACGCACATGATACTGAGGCTTATAATTATGTATTACGTGATTTATCACAGGAGCATTTGGAAGAAGCAACAGGTGATTGGGGTGTTAAAGTGGAAAGAGTTGAGATGTGAGTATTATCAGAAAAATGTCAGTTGTTTCTCTATAGGTTAGCACAGTCTTCGACCAACTATACTTTTTTAAATTCACACAGTCTTCGACCAACTATACTTGTTTAAATTCACACAGTCTTCGATTAGTTATCGTTTTACAATTAAAAACAGCCACTCGCTTGGATCTAATAACACGCTTAACGTCATGCAAGCAATTGGTTGTTAAAACCGAAGACAGTCACTGAACGAGAATTCATAAAATAAGACCACACACATATTATCTTCACTATTCATAAACTACTGTAACAGTGGTGTATACAAATCCAATCGGATATGAATAAAAAGAGAGGTTTGTGTATTTTAAAACCATAACATCGATATGAATTTATTAGCTGTCTATATAGGTGAATTCATTCATTCAGAGCATTTATATAGCGCCCCTTCAAGAAACTACTCAGGAGCGCTCCCGGCCCAGCCACGACTAAAGAAAAAAGACTTGAGGGACTTGTAGAACCCTGTCAGATGGCTTACAAGTAAAAAACGGAGCTTAAGTGGTAGGTCATTCCAAATGGAAGGGCCAACAACCGAGAAAGCACGGCGCTGCCTTATAGCCAAGCGAGTCCGTGGAACAAGGAACTCACCCCTCGTCGCAGAGCGTGTGAGAGTGAATGTGTGAGAGCAGTGGTCTGTCTCCCAGTAACATAAGGTTGTCTGTTGGTGATTATAGCAAAGATGTACGGCTACCTGCTCAACTGCAGAGAGCCATGGCAGCAGAGGCCGAGGCATCAAGAGAAGCCAAAGCAAAGGTTAATTAGCAATTACATCATCTCTATGTGACATCCATCATTATTACTGTTTGACTTTCAGAGAGCGCGCGCCTCTTGCTAATAAATGCATAGGAAACAATTTTCGTGGCACAGAAAGGAAGCGCTGTATTCTATTATAACGTAGGTTTCTTTTCTCTGCGTTGTGCTATACACATATCGTCCTCCATTATACTTTGTCCCATTACGTGTGTGCTCTAAATCTAGAGTGCATATATTGACAGTGACAATTATAATTATTTTGACCTGCTATAGACAGAATAATTATAATAATGTAGCGGATTGTAGCCTACATAATTAGTTGCGTTTAAGTTGTTTGCATACTGCATGGCTTTCGAAACAATTAGAGGGTGCTCTGCAGTAGGATTTGATGATTTGCCCCATCGCCAAAAGGGCAATGGAGCATATTAAGGGGGTTTACGGGTTCAACCCTTCCCGAAATAAATGTCCAATGGAACCTCTGAAAACTAACCCCTCCACATTGTTTCCTGGCGACGCTCCTGGCGCCAGCGTTAACCTGTATGTCTGCTACCATTATTAAACGGGTGCTGGGTTTTGAAGCCGTAGTTAGTAACTTGATTCTGTTCAGGCTCGAGCGACATTTCTACAAGATATAACCATTGCCCCCGTAAAGGGGCCTGGCATTGACTTTGAAACTGGTTAGGCTACATTTTCTCAGAATGATATAACAATTCAGATATTTTGGCAATGCTTCACAGGTGTTTGTGTTTTGAAGTTGAACTGTGACCTGTAGTGATGCTGTTCGTATAGGTCATCGCTGCAGAGGGTGAACAGAAAGCGTCGTTAGCCCTGAAGCAGGCGGCTGAGGTCATCAGCCAATCGCCCTCTGCGCTTCAGCTGCGATACCTTCAGACTTTGACTCAGATCGCAGCCGAGAAGAACTCGACCATTGTCTTTCCGCTCCCGATGGAATTGTTCCAAGGTTTGGGAAAGAAGTAGTCGGACAACGCCAAACGAAATATACCCATCGACCATGAACATATTATGCACATGTACTTTTACAAGGAATCTGAAATTAGAGAGGGAGTGGATTGTTGAGAAAGCAATCAAGAAATACTTAGTTCTAGAGAGTTCCTGAAGGCTGTCCTCTCCCACCCCATCTTATGAATCTCCTATTATTTAATAAATAAGGCCTTTTGTGGATTTGCAGACTTATAGAAGTAAACGGTTTAAGCCTTACTCTGGTTTTTCTTTTGTACGGTTCGCATGGTGGGCATGATGTTGCAGGCATTTTGATTAAGGACAACGATGCAGTATGTGCAGAAATTGCGTGGCATTTGTATTTACGAGACATTCAGATCTTAAGATATGATCTTATTGCGAGACTTGACATTGATCTGTATCGGTTTTTATAATCAGCAACCAATAAACCAATATATTTGCTTATGCACTCTCCTTTCTTTCTTTCCTTCCTTCCTTCCTTCCTTCCTTCCTTCCTTCCTTCTTCTTCCTTCCTTCCTTCCTTCCTTCCTTCCTTCCTTCCTTCCTTCCTTCTTCTTGCTTGCTTCCTTCCTTCCTTCCTTCCTTCCTTCCTTCCTTCCTTCCTTCCTTCCTTCCTTCCTTCCTTCCTTCCTTCCCTTCTTCCTTCCTTCCTTCCTTCCTTCCTTCCTTCCTTCCCTTCCCTCCTTCCTTCCTTCCTTCCTTCTTCTTCCTCCTTCCTTCCTTCCTTTTTCTCTCTCTCACCTCTTTTATGCTGAATTGTACTGACATCGTGCTTGTGACCCCGTTTCGTTTCGCTTTTGCTTTTTAAGTCATATTAGTGAGTTCTGTATTTCTAAGTTCTGCAATCGATTGGCTGTTTCTTGAAAGTGCACATGAAATGAACTTTAAACAGAGAAACCTCTGTAAATAACAAGAGATTTGATCTGAATTGCCGGCGAATCTTACGATTTTGAAAGAATTCTATCGGCTCTTATATTTTACTTCTAGTTGCACTCTCAGATTTATATTGTAGGCCCTATATGTCTATATACACTGTTAAGTTTAGCATATAAGATTCTGCGATGACACTGTTAAGTATCGTACGAATCTGCAATGCATTACAATGTTCGAGGTGTATCGTGAACAGAAGCGTCATATCCAAGGCTTCAGTTCTCGTTGCAGGGATAAAACTGATTCAATGGTCAAGCGGCTCGAGAGTGAAAAGCACAAGATCGCTGAAAACATTTTCTATTGAATGCTTAAATTTAATTTTGCTTTTAAATGTAGTTGTTTTATTAAACTAGAATACTAGCATTAAGTGTCATTTAATTCAATCCTCTATTTACACAAATAACATAGGATTAAGATTGCTGTTATTAAATAGGTATCCATAGGCATAATTTTTAGATTGAAGTCCAAGTTCATCTTAATCAACTGCTTGTTCAGTCTGTCTTCTACAAGTGCAAATTGATCACTCACTTAAAATAGTTAACCGTTCTATCAGAAATCATTTGCTATCTGTTAATTACCACAGCATGAAGAGCAATGCCCAATCAAGTTCTCTATTAATGTAGTTCAGGGGTCTAAAAGCCACCCCCGCGGTCCATCGACTATTGTGATGTTCGTGACCGACAATGAAAATCAAAACTAAGAATTTATGATCATAATTTGACTGTCTCTGTGCTAAAAATGACCTAAATGTCAGTTTTGCAAAACTTCTGGGGACTGGCTCACCGAACCCCTTCCAGACACCTACCCCATTTTGCTCAGACGCCTTCGGAACCCTGTCCCGCCACTCGCTGGCTGGTAAGCCAGTGGCAATATTGCCTCGGCACCGAGCTTCGTCTGCTATGTGCATATTAGTATGTTTTTATTGTACTTAAACACACATATCACTATCAAACATAAACATTCACTGGAGTACAAACGGAGTCCCACAAAAGCAAAAGCTTGAACGAGGTTAGGCCCCGGTCAGAGGCGTAGCCAGACTTAACTTCAAGAGGAGGCAACTCCGGGAGACATCCAGGTGTAGTGGGGTTTGGGGAGGGGTACTTGGGGGTGCGGGGTATATATAACCCAAGGAAATGTTTGAAGTCTCAATCGCTCGCAATGTTACGACAAGTCCTTGACCCTTGCCCATGCCTTTTTATCTAAGCTTGTATATTGATGCAATAAAGTTGATTTGAACTCTAAATAGGTGTTTAATTAGCAGTGGTAATCAATGAATTTGCTTAATTAATTGATCAGTACTTTTATCCAGTGCTTTAAGGGATAATAGTATAATAAATTGGTGATATTCACCGTGACACATGGTGCTTGTATCACCATTTGACTCAAACTAATAAGAATGCGAAGATGATAGTGTAGTGGGACACTGAACTTGAAAACAGCATTATCAGATGCACCGATATTGAAGTTGCCCGACTTAGATTTGGAATTTAATGCCAGGACAGACGCTTCTAATGTCGCAGTTGGATGTGTGTTGATGCAAAATTACGAAGGGGTAATGCATCTAGTGGTTTATGCTAGTAAGAAGTTCCAACAGAGGGAGAGAAAATATTCGGTGGAAGAACTAGAGTGCCTTGCAATGGTGTGGGGGATCAAGAAGTTCAATCGGCATTTTTATGGCAAAGAATTTCTTATGGAGACTGACCGTTATGGACTTCAATGCTTAAAGACTGGTAGTTTGAGAATGCCAGAGTAATGCGATGGCATTTGTAAAACTATAACTTTCGAGTTAGCTATTAAGGGTTGTGATGACGTAGTGGCAGATTATCTAAGTAGAGGACTAGAGTAAGTGTTGTAAGTTGTAAATTATTGAATGAGTAGAGGTGTAGGCCTAATAATTTAAAGTATAGATAAGGTAAAGGGTGATGAACATGAATTATCACTTAGAAATAATTAAGTATTATGAGATTGGTTAAAATTAATGTTAGGGTTAGTATAGAGAATTAGTTTCGATAAAAAAGTATGTGCAATTTAGAAGGACAGCAATGTGAAAAATTGATTTGAAATGATGGAGACATATTATATTAAACAGTCGAATAATTTGCCTTGCAGATAGCGCTTTACAAAATGTCTGCAAACAGTTAAGCGGCTGTAAATTGCCTTTGATTCGGGAACAAGACTGAATAAAAAAATCGATGTCGCAAACCTTTAAATTAAATCAATCACTGAAATCCTGATGACCCAGATTTAATAGCCCATTTTCTTTCGCTGCTTTCACACAATAATGTGACAAATCGATACGACGATACAGCTGGTGCATGCACATGTCTATTAAGGTAACCTGATTTTACATTTGTTGACATATCTTAGAAAGCCGACGATCGAACATGAAGCTCACCGCTAATGTCATATTTCTGAGTTGGACGGCGTTCCTTGGCCTCTTCGGTGTGGCCACTTCTTCGCCGGGCATTCTGGCAAGATGTTCGAATGAAGGACTTCAAGCTGCAGCTGATGTGGCGCTGGAAACGTTGAGAGGTAAAATGAACGAAGGTATTCATGTGCCCGACGTGAGCGGGTCCTTCAGTCCTGTCGCCGGTTCCGTCGACTTCTCCTTGACCGAAGTTGAAGTCACGAAATGCAGCATGGACCAACTGAAAGTGAGGATCATCCCAGGTACCGGAGTGGCATTCTCTGTTGGTAAAATGGAGATGACAGTCGGAGGTAAATTCAGCTACAAATATACACTATTTTATATTCCGACTTGGAACAGCGGTACTTTCAGCTTGACGACCTCGGATGCATTGGTCTCTCTCGAAGTGACAGCAAGAATGAGTCCTGATGGCCTGCCTATTGTTGACATTCTAAGTTGTTCCGCTTCCGTTGAAAATATTGACCTGAAGTTTGAAGCTGAAATCGGTAACTGGTTTCTAGGTCTTTTCACCGATACAGTTAAAGACAAGGTCAAACCAACCTTGGAGGCTTCCATATGTGATGCAATCAAGAATGAACGGAATCTGATCGCAGAAGAACTTGCTAAACACGTTAAACCGTGCCTGGACAAGGAATGCAAATATCGTATCGATCTACGTTTCGTCTCTCCTCCGGTTTATGGCGAAAATTTCATCGAGACCTCACATCGAGGGGAGATTTTCTGGAAGAATGACACAGGGATGGCTCCATACGAAGCGTCACCATTTCAACCTTTGCCACCGTCTTCGAAGATGGTAGATCTTTACTTCAGTGCATACGTCTTGAACACTGCGCTGTATGCCTTGCACCAACATGATTTGCTTTCATATTATAGGTTCACAAAGTATGATCTACCTGACGCATGTAAAAACGTCTTAGACACTTCCTGCGAGAACAACAGTCTTTGCATTGGAAATATTTTTAAAAGCGTTTTCGCTAGTTTTCCAAATGCCTCCGTAGAAATGGCTTTCCTCACATCTCGTCCCCCATTTGTTAGTATTTTTAATGACACTCTCACGGTTACCTTCGATGTCCAAGCAAATCTTTTAATAAGAAATTCCGACGGATCCATAATGGTAGTGGGACGACTTTCCATGGGAGGATACCTTGTAGGGTTCCCCATTATAAACCCAGATGACTTGATCGATTTTATCGCAACTAACGTTACTTTTGTGAATGCAAGTATCAGGGACGCAGAAACAGAATCAGATTTATTTAAAAGTGAGGATTCAGATGCCATAGGCCGTCTTCAAGTTATTGCTAAGGAATGCGTTTTGCCAAAACTCATTGCCTCGAGACAAAGCAGTCTTTCAGTAACAAATATTGGAGGATTCCACACAACAAATCGGTCTTTAAAGCTAATTGAAAATGCTTTGCTCTTCACATCAGATGGTTTTTATTCCAACGGCATTTAACATAAGATAACAAAGCTTAAAATTGCATCAACATTTAAACTAAATTGAATATCATAATATTATAGCCTATGAATTGTTTAATATAAGCAAAATGTTCTTGTGTTCAAATAAACTAATAATATTCTAGGAATTTACTGAATTATGTGTCATGTCTTAATTAATAATCAAAATAGTAGGCTAATTGACTTAATTTTGTTAAACATTTTTTTGTTAATGCTTGATTGCTTTGTAACCTAATGTAATGTGAAGAAGTCGCAGTTAAACATCAAGACATACATGTAGCTTAGTTTTTACAATCGGCTTCAGACGTTCTTCTCACAAGCACACAGTGTGATTCTCCTAACAGATTTTATTTTAGTTATAGTTACAGTTATAGTTAATGCTTTCTAATTTTAGTTATAGTTACAGTTATAGTTAGAAGTATTTTTAGTTATAGTCATAGTTACTGGCTTTTTATTTTAGTTACAATAAGGCTACGTAAAATTGTCTACAGTCGCAGCAGCTGTGCATATTAAGACGCATTACACAATTTACCCAAAGGCTTTGAAGAAATGGTGCATTTAGCTTTAGAAGTACACGTTACCTTGATGCTTATAATTCATCAGTTCTGATGATGAGGGGCAGCTATTTCAGAGTGAACTCCTACACTGTTTTTAATTATTGTTTTCACTTTGAAAAATAAAGAATAAATTACCCTTACGATTATTGTATTAGCTGTAACAACGCTCAATCTCTCAAATGTGCTATTCCTCAGTCTCGTAGTATGAAATATTGCATCAGCAGCGCCGCCATTTGAAACGCTGCTATTAAATACATGACAGATACAAATACTTCTATATAATGACACCTAGTGTAGAAAGAAAGAGAGACGCTGTAAATCACCAAACACATTGAAAAAACAGCCATTGGCACAGTTGAGTCTGTTAATTTTACTGCACACTACTATCTCTCCAGTTTTGATTGTCTTCGCGAGTTACTTTCAACACCTGTCTCTATCACTCTCTGCAGCGCAGACATCCTTGTATGAACATTAGGTGGGTTGTGATATTTGAGATGATTGAGTAGATTGATTAGTCGTGTGTTTACCGGCTCACAGCCGGTAACAACACACAACTTCTCCTCATTAACACAAACAACGCTGATGATACACGAACTTTTATTTGTGACTGATTCGTAGGCTACTTGAAATTATTCCAGACAGCATTTTCACAATTGCGGTTGCTCAAGATCTTTAGAGACATTTTGACTACAAGGTTACTACGACTGCTAAGTTTAGTTGCAAATTTGCGCTAATCAAACTGGGTCGCAATCGCTATAGAAACGTTTACAAAATAGCTAAATTTAATAAACTGCCCCACTACTACTGAGTTAATTCACAAATCCAAAATCCAGAGCGAACATAGGCTATTAGTTGTAGCGCATTTTCACGTCCTCATGTTTATCGATATTGCACTTTTTATTTTTTGTATTTACGAAAATAACGATGAATTTTCGTTACAGTTATAGTGATAGTTAATTAGATTTTTTAGCTATAGTTATAGCTATCGATAACGAAATCATTTTATTTTCGTTAACGAACATTTTCGTTAACGTTATCGTTAACGAGAATCACACTGCAAGCACAGACCCAGGTTCAGTCTCAACTTACTATTTATCTTTGACTCGGCAAATCTATTTACAAGAAAATCACATCTTGATACGTTTTGCTCCTGTAACGAGTTTTTCTCGACTATCTCTCTATTTTCTTCTATCAACTCTACCTTTCGTTTTTGCATTATTGTACCTTTCTTATAGACCTATAGGCTACTCTTCTAATATAAGGATGGTCTCACTTTGACCGCGGGAACATTTATTACCAGGCTACCAGCACGTCTTACCATCTGTCTTATCATCTGTCTTACCATCTGTCTTATAAACTACGTAGGCCTAATAATTATTTTTAAAAACTGGACTTAATATACGATTGCGCAAAACAGTATCAGGATCCAGAAATAAGACCAATTTAAGGGCTTAACGAAATCGGGTTGGAGGCCGTCCATAAATGACGTCACGCACCTAGGGGGTCGGGGGTCGGAAATTTGTGACGATGTGTGACATGGGGTGGGGGTCTGAGTAGTGTGACGTCACACCAGGTCTACGTTATTAAATTTAACAATTAACAACAATTTAATTCTAATAATAACAGCACTAATTTTGAGGATTAAATTTTCATTATTTTTTAATTATTTTAATGTATACGGGCACCATTATTAATAATTTTCTAATTATTTCAATATTTGGTCACCGTTAGATTTTAAAATATTCATGCTTTCGCTATTTGTTCCATGAAGGAGCATTTTCGTTCGCCATGGAAATTGGGTTTTAGGGGGTCAGCGCTTTGTGTCGTCATTTTCAGAGGGGGTCTTACTTTTGTGACGAAGTGTGACGAGGGGAGGGGGGTTAAAAATCGGCCTAAATAGCGTGACGTCATTTATGGACGGCCCCTTGGGCAATAATGCCATATCTGTTTAATTAAATCTATGAATGCAGCAACGAGAAATTTAAGTAAATGGAAAGAGTTACTACATAGTTTGTAGTAATAAACCACGTGTTTTGCTTTTGTATTGCTCTTAACCATGTGACAACTTTCTGCAGGTTAGACCAGAGTAATGGTAATATTTTTGAGAATAATGTGGAGAAATCTCCAATTTTCCTTTATTTTAAGATTATTTAGTGTAGTGAGTACTTTGTGATAAGGTCGTTAGGTACGTAGGTAAGGTCATTTGGTACATAGTTGAGGAGGTCGTTAAGTGCACTTTTGGTTAACTTGGGCGGTTAACTTTTGGGCTATTTTAACCGGTTAAGTTTCTTTCGGTTAACTTGGGCGGTTAACTTTTGGGCTATTTTAACCGGTTAATACGTGGTCTAATTGGGCGGTTAAGTTTAGGGTTTAACCAGGCAGTATTCTTATGGGTTTTCTTGGTAAATATTTTAGAGATATTAACCACTGGTTCATGTGGTGGTAATGGGTGGCTAACTTTAAGAATTTAACCACATGTATTTCCTTTCTTAACCGGCCCGTTTTGTTAACCAGAACTTCCTATAAAAGGGGTTCAGTTTCTCCACTAGGGAGCAGACCGACCAGAGAGATATTTCGTTAGTCTTCATCAGAGCTTATGTGTTTAGGGAGTCTTCTTGCAGAGATTGATTGATCGTAAAGTTGTTCTGAGAAGACATCTGCTGTTAGATAAAATAAACGTTGAACTGTTCGAACGATTGGTTGATGACTTTCGTTGCAACTAAATCTCCTGACAGACCACGGGAGTGGACCCACCGAAACATTGCTAGAGAGGGGTTGGAGGCATCCTGGTAGAGTCACCCACCCCTTCAGCAGAAGAGTCAACAGGACAGAACCCGGTCCGTCACAATAAAAAGCAGAAAAATTGTGAAAACGTTTTAGGAGAAGTTGAACATAAAATTAATAGATGAATAATGGTGATAAGCTTGTAGTTTCGAATGAGAAAAGATTAGTATAGGCCCTAGATCTATTTTGAGACTATTACAGTGGCATTATCAGAACAGCCTTCAAAACTCTCCAGTTAGTCGAAGTATTAGTTATATTTCGAAAAAGACTTTGATTAACAGAAAAGATGCTTCCATAGATTCCATGTGCTTCAGGCGGTATTTGGTGGCGCATGATCGAAGCCTGACTGTCATTTTGGGTCAGTCCACCTATTTAGAGAGAGGACAGGGGTCTAGCTGGACAGTCACAAGGCGACTCAAGCCCCAGACGGCAAGGTCAGAAGTCGTTCGAGTAGCGTCAACGGAAAGGTTTTACGAATGGCTGATGACGAATGCCTGTCCTGGACATATCCATCGGACGGAGAAGGGACAGACACAATATGGACACATCTAAGATATCTAAGACTTGCAATGCTTCTTAACGAATTAAGTTCGTTCAAACCTAGGTCTGTTCAAATGTAAATGGTGCTAAAAATCTGTCACACCATCCAGTCTGGCAAAGGCAGATCTTTTGCGAGGTATACTTAAAGTCACTATGTGAAGCAACGACATAGTTTCAGGTTCTGACGTTCAGAGCCTGACATTTTCAGCATCCAGTATCGCAATCTCCTTCTCTATATCCATATATCAGTCAGTCTGTCTATCTCCATCTCTATATCTGCATTTTCACATTCAATATCTATATTCGTATATCCATATCTGTATTGGTTTTCTCTCTACCTTAACGTGGTGTCTATATTTCAATAGCTCTGTCTTTATCTCTATTTTAATACTCCCAATTTCGATCACTGCGTCTGCATGTTTATTTCTAGCTCTGTATCCGTCTTTACATCCATCTACCGATATCCATATTTCTGTCTTGATCTGTCTTTATGTCGCTATCTCTTTCTTCATTTCTATCTCTGTCTTTATACTTCGCAATCTCAATAGCTGTGCCTGTATCTCTATCCCTATCTCAGTCCCTATATAGGCCTACCTAAATCTGTCTATGTCTTTATATCCATCCATGGCTCTCCCTATCGTGATAGCTAGGCTACATGTTATCTCTATCTCTATATCTCTCGTAATCGTAATCGTCATCGTATACTCCAAATTTCTACTCTAAGGCTAAGTGCAGGGCACCAATTTATTCACGAGCGCTGCATCGTATCAGAGAGGTTGTCCTGAGATCGATGTCTATAGTGAAGATCCTTGTCCGGATGCCAGAAAGACCAGAGAGAGAAAGCAGAGAGGTAGGCCTATGCTAAGGCTGGATAGCGCATTGGATAACATCTAGCGTAGAGAGCGAGAGGTACCGAGTTCGAGCCCCCGTAGGGCGGATATGCTTTGTAGGCTGCTATTAGCGCCGTTGTATTGCAGGCTGTCTGTTCTGTTAGTAGTTAAGATTGTTTCAATTGCATAACATGTAAATGTACAGCGCAGTGCGTTTGTCAGGCGCTTTATTAAAGAAAAGATATTATTTATTATTATTATTATCTTAATCTATATCTTAAAATTAAAACTCAGCGAAAGTATGCTCGTCGAAATAAGAAAATCAAAAGAACGGCTTATATTGACAGCATGACCCTCGACTTCAAGAAAAAGATGCGAAGTCAGTTGGTCATATTCTTATTAAAACTGAAAACTCTATGAAAAATTAACGGGCATAACTAATTCTATGTTGGCCTTTAACTGTCACTGCAGTAAAAAGCTCTGACTCTAGCCAGGGTCTCCAACTCTCCATGCAATTCCATATTTTGTATGCTAGAAATGCGGCTCGACACAAAAAACTAATTAGAAACCAGCAATACTTGTCTATATTTAACCTTTTAAGTGAGCTTGCATTTAGGCCTCTTCTTTGTCTAAAATATATATTAATTTGTCAGAGATCGATAGTTTGAAATACCTTGGAGAATAAAGAGGAGTGGGCTGCCCTGAGTGAACTTGGACGAGAGAATGTGGCTCTAAATCAGTTGAACGTAATTTGATCTTTTAATTAGTGTTGACGTGTAATTAATCGACAAACAGAGAAACTTTAATGAGTTCATTAAAATGTACACAATAACGGAAACTATTTACATGAGAGCAATCGATTATTCAGCTTTCAGACCTGAATGTAAGATTGCACATGATATCTTGGTAAGCTGTATATTATACAATACACCACGGCATCAAAATGACTAGAATTCATGCTGTTTTAAAGTCTTCATTGTTCATAGATTGAGTGTGAATAATTTTATGATAAGCACGATACAGATTGAAAGTGCAAGAACTCCAAATCTAAAACACAAAACGTTGAGCAAGTTAACTCCGAGTCTTATTATGCTAAATCCATCAATTTATTATTCTGACCACATTAGGATTGGGACTCGGTGGTATAGCGGCGTGTTCTGTGCCTTGTAACTGAGGTTCGAATATATCTCAAACCACTGAGTAGCGACACTGGATAAGTTGCTCACCCATAATTGTCTGCGAGGAAGGCAACGGGAAACCATCTCACTCATCTCATCCCGGGTGGCATGAAGACCAGTGGACCTGGCATCGGGAAGAGAACTCATCATCGTCATTAGGATAGGCGTTAGTAGGCCTAATAAACGTTTTAAAAGGGGTTGCGGTATTAATATCCGCCACTGTAGAAAGGTGCTTCGAGATATCTACTCCATTTACGACCCTAGTGAAATCATTGTAAAATGACCGTGCATTGTCGGTGGGAAAATCAGGCTGTGCGAGAGATCGGCTGGCTATCTCGTCCTTGTAAGCTGGTTCTCGAAGTTAGCTCAAAGGAATTTTATATTTGTATTCATCGTCGTCGTCGGCTTCCTCCTCCTTCTCTTCCTCTAACACCTCCTCTTCCTCATTCAAATTCTCCTCCACCACCACCTTTTCTTCATTCTATTTTTCTTCTTTTGTTTTTCTTCTTTTGTTTTTCTTCTTCCTCTACCTCCTCCTTCTCTTCCTCCTCCACCTCTTCCTCTTCTTCTTTTTCATCGAACCCTCCTCTTCCTCTTCCTCCTCCTCCTCTTCTTCTTCTCTTCTTCTTCTTCCTCCTCCTCCTCTTCTTCTTCTTCTTCTTCTTCTTCTTCTTCTTCTTCTTCTTCTTCTTCTTCTTCTTCTTCTTCTTCTTCTTCTTCTTCTTCTTCTTCTTCTTCTTCTTCTTCTTCTTCTTCTTCTTCTACTTCTTCTTCTTCTTCTTCCTCTTTTTTCCTTCTTCTTCTTCGTCCTTTTCTTCAGTGTTGCGTGTCTTATTGATTGCTGTCTGGTTCGTGGTTTCTTGCCTAGTTGCACTGTGACAGAATAACCCTTTATTTAATCTTCGGTAACACTCTTCTCAGAAGACATACGATACTGAAGATTTTGGCGCAGATGTAGTAGGGCCTACTACTAGTAGACTCTCATCCCCGTAGATCAAAGGTTTCTTTCCCACTGCATATAAAGGTTGATTTTAAACTGTTATTAAATGTTATATATCGCGTTTAATGACATTGCCATTTCTATTGTTTACTATTTCCCTGCATTGTTGTGTGCAATGTAGTGCACGCGTCTCACAGATTACACAACTGCTTGCCTTTGTACTTACCCACTTACTTGCTTTAAATATTATGCAATGATGGAGATATGTCTTCAACAGTCGTATAATATGCCTTACAAACAGCTGTTTTCAAAATGACTGCAAGCAATTAGGCCGCTTTAAATAGACTTTGTTTCGAGAACAAGACTGTGAATAAAAATCGATGTCGCAAACCTTTTAATTAAAATGAATCACTAAAATGTTCATGGCTCAGATTTAATAACATTTTCTTCCGCCACTTGCACTAAAATGTAAATCGATACGACTATACAGCTGGTGCATGCACATGCCTGTGTATATAAACAACCTAATTTTACATTTGATGACAAATCTTAGAAACATGAAGCTCACTGCTACTGTCATATTTCTGAGTTGGACGGCGTTCCTTGGCCTCTTCGGTGTGGCCAATTCTTCGCCGGGTATTCTGACAAGATGTTCGAACGAAGGACTTCAAGCTGCAGCTGATGTGGCGGTGAAAACGTTGAACGGTAGAATGAACGAAGGTATGCATGTTCCCGACCTGACCGGGTCCTTCAGTCCTGGCGCCGGTACCGTCGACTACATCTTGACCGAAATTGAAGTCACGAAATGCAGCATGGACCAAGTGAAAGTGAGGATCATTCCAGGTACCGGAGTGGCATTCTCAATTGATAAAATGGAGATGACAATCGGAGGTAAATTCAGCTACAGATATACACTCTTTTATATTCCGACTTTGAACAGCGGTACTTTCAGCGTGACGACCTCGGATGCATCGGTCTCTCTCGAAGTGACAGTAAGAATGAGTCCTGATGGCCTGCCTGTTGTTGACATTCTAAGTTGTTCCGCTTCCGTTGAAAATATTGGCCTGACGTTTGTAGCTAACATCGCTAATTGGCTTCTGAAATTTTTCAACGGCAGAATTAAAGAGAAGGTCAAACCAACCTTGGAGGCTTCCATATGTGATGCAGTCAAGAATGGACGGAATCTGATCGCAGAAGAACTTGCTAAACACGTTAAACCGTGCCTGGACAAGGAATGCAGATATCGTATCGATCTACGTTTCGTCTCACCTCCGATTTATGGCGAAAATTTCATTGAGACCTCACATCGAGGGGAGATTTCCTGGAAGAATGACACAGGGATGGCTCCATATGAAGCGTCACCATTTCAACCTTTGCCACCGTCTTCGAAGATGGTAGATCTTTACTTCAATGCATACGTCTTGAACACTGCGCTGTATGCCTTGCACCAACATGATTTGCTTTCATATTATAGGTTCACAAAGTATGATCACGCATGTCAAAACATCTTAGACACCTCTTGTGAGAACAATAGTCTTTGCATTGGAAACATTCTTAAAATCGACTCCGCTAGTTTTCCGAATGCCTCTGTAGAAATGACTTTCAACACATCTCGTCCCCCATTTGTTAGTATTTCTAATGACAGTCTCACGGTTACCTTCGATATCTATGCAAATGTTTCAATAAGAAATTCCGACGGATCAATATTGCTAGTGAAGCTACTTTACCTGGGAGGATACCTTGTAGGGTCCCCCTTTATAAACCCAGATGCCTTGATCGATTTTACCGCAACTAACGTTAAATTTGCGAATGCAGGCATCAGGGACGCAGAAACAGATTCAGATTTATTTAAAAGTATTGATTCGGATGCCATAGGCCGTCTTCAAATTATTGCTAAGGAATGCGTTTTGCCAAACCTCATTGCTAGAGAAAGCAGTCTTTCAGTAACATATATCGGAGGATTCCACACAACAAATCGGTCTTTAGAGCTAATTAAAAATGCTTTGCTCTTCACATCAGATGGGTTTTATTCCAACGGCATTTAGCATCAGATTACAAAGCTTAAAATAGTATCAATATTTAAACTAAATTCAGTATCCTGCACAAATGGTTAAACCTGACTAACAGATTCAGTGTTCAAAGTAACTAATATTATTCTGAGCATTTTCTGCATTATGCGTCATTAGATACACAATCGCAATTCGCAACACAAGGACCAAGGAAACTCTCCGCCCAGTCAGATTTCGCACTAATGACAGGAAGCACTCGATAAAACACAAGGCTCCTATGACTTGGTATAATCTGCCTAGGGAGATAACTATAGCTTGAAAATCTAAGCTTCCTTCAAAAATGCTTTAAGAATGCACCTACTAACTACCATTTGAAATGAATGTGGGCTCTACTAAGAATTCTTCTCTCCTCGACTACGTGTACCTCTCAAATACCTGCTTTAAGTTTGCCTATACCGTACTGATTATTCACATAATTCTCCTCCTTCTGCTCGTTGTTGTCTAATGATTAGGTATGTTGTTGTTAGTTGAGAATAGTTAAGAATAACATGCAACTGTTGCAGAGCTCACCTCTACTATCTCACAGATTAGAAATATGTATCATGGTGTCTGACTCCTCGTACCGCTGCAATAATTATTTCGTTTAATTAGAACTTTAGGTTGTAGGCACTGGGAATTGCCATGTCCAACTGATCCTCTATCGCTACTTGGGGGTTCCTGTCTAGCGGGACTCTGGTCCCTTTTGGAACTCCCAATTGTTTCCCTTCACTATAAGTACCCAACCAATCTGTACTTACTTTGTAATAATTGCTTTTTTCATAAATGCTGTACTCATGGACTGTAAATGAAATTGTGAAACAATAAAGAGCGATTGATTTGATTTCAGAGCCAAAACAGTATTGGCTTAATTTTGTTTACAACTTTTCTTGATAAACCTGATGCAATGTGAAGAAGTCAAGACATTGTACCGGTAGCGCAGTTGAACAGCGAAGTATCTTTAAGCTGTTGCAAGCAGCATCGGACGTTCTTCCCACAATTAAGCATAGGTCCAGGTTCAGTCTCAACTCATAATGTATCTTTAACTCAGTAAATCCATTTACAAGAAAAATCACATTTTGACACTTTCGCTCCTGTTAAGAGTTTTTCTCGACTGTCTCTCTGTTTTCTTCCATCTCCATTCTGCCTTTCATTACTCCCTTCCTATGCTATTCTGATAAGGTTTGTCTCTTAAGGGTTGTCCATTTATATCCCCAAAGAGGTGTCTGCACAAGTATAATGTGAACACTATTTCCACTTATATATTCAATTTAAGACATCCACCTGCTACAAGCTTAGAAAGAGTTTGAGGTAAAACAGTTTAAGATGAGTGAATATGAAATTGAGATAATGCCAAAGACGATGAACTGTGAGGGTGGATAGGCCCAAGGAAACAATTCTGGAAGTTTCTGAAAACTTATTGCAAGCAACAAAGCACGTGATGAAATGAACAATATCAAAATTCTATAGAGTGCCGCTGAACATAAAACAGTGACACGACAAAATGAATCAGTAGGCCTAATGATTAAGACTCACGTATAGCTGGATCATGGACTCCGGGTGTAAGAGGAGGTATACGCTCTTTAACAAGTGGTCCATGGCTGGATACGCTGCTGTAATTTTGGACAAGAAGGCCGATAAGTAAGAGACGGGACTTCATATTCGATTAACTTGTAATATATCTAGTTTCTCAAGAGAGTCGGTTCGACTGGTAGAGATCGCTGTGCTGTAGGAATTAAGACGTTGAAGACGGCAAAGGTGTATTTCAAGTCGTAGGCTATAGTTTCAATCTCTGATTTAATCCAATCGTATGACATTCGTGGCGCCGTTATCATGATGAATTAAACATCAGTTTATGGTCGCTTCAAGTGAAAATATAGCATTCAAAGTTAGATTCGGCAATGACAGTTCAGCCAGCACATCTGGAAAACTGCTTTTAACAGTTTAACGACGAACTGCATTGGATTCCCAATCGCTTTTAGTGCACTCGAGATCTCGTTGTTAAAGTGTGACATTGGCTCAACTTCGCCTGGCATTTCTTACTGCACACCGAGTTGTCATTAATTCATTCATTCATTCAATCACTCAGTTTACGTACACACTATCAGGAAATGTCTCGTCTGAAGAAGGCCCAGCCCTGCAGCCTCAGTGCGAGAGAAGTTTTCAAGCACTGATAAAAGGTGCATTGAACACACCTCGATCGTCAGACGACTCAATTCTAGAGGAAGTCCATCATAAGTGGACAACCCAACCCCACCGAGAAAGCCAGACGCTGCATTGTCCACGTGCATGCTGAAAGAACAACCAATTCGCCCTGATTCGTGGAGTAAATAACTCGCTCTTTGGATGCTTTTATTCTTGTTGTGCCCTAAACCAGAACGAAACATGAATTTGAAATCTTTTTTATAGCAACCAACAATACAGCTTAATCAACTAAAGAACAGTCTAAGTAAATTGGAACAATGTTTGTCTTGGTACGAGTTATTGGTTGGCAACCAAAATGCGAAACCAAAACTTAAGGTAACATGTCCCGCTTACGGGATCACTTAATTTCTTTCGAAATAGTGCAAAACGGCACTTTCACTATTAAAGTATAACATTAGCTAAGTTTTTGTTAACTAAATGTAAATGTAACGTAAAGGTAAATTTAAATTTCTCAGCGCCGCACAAAAGCCGCGTCATGAAGATCAGTTTAACTGGCTACAGAAGCATGCACCATACTTCAATCACTCAATCGCTCTCGATTTCCGATGAAAGGGTCGAACAACAAATGGGCTTTATTTGACTAGAACGTATAATTTTAAAGGCGTAGAAATCTAAGCCCGATTGAAATAATTTCGCACTTAACCCTATAGAACTATAGGCCTTAGCATGCTAATGGTTTAATTGGCCCTTTCGTCGTCCCCTTGATAAGCCCCGTTCGCTCTTTTGTCGGCGCTCTTTTGTCGGCGCTCTTTTGTCGGCGCTCTTTTGTCGGCGCTCTTTTGTCGGGCGCTCTTTTGTCGGCGTGCCCATGAATCTACATGTATACTGGTTATTACGTCTGAATGCTCTAATTGCAGCTGAATTGATGCAAGAATTCGAAAAGTTGCGACACGACCTTTGTTCATAGGACGACAGTAGTGATACAACCATTGGTTCTACCCCAGTCGATCCTGATTGGTCGACACCAACCACGTGACCTATGACGTCATATCTATAATTAGCATAAAAAATTATAGGTGTATGTTGATATAGTTTCCATGACGACGGCACGCCTAGTTTCTGAATCATCTACGCTTTATTGCACTTTATTGACATTATTAATGGCTAAATGAGCGTGCAAGCCTGTGAATTATAGAAAGAGGGGTCTGTCTCCTGGACTTCCCACTCGCAACCTACTACTTTGCCTGCATATTATATGCTTATTATATGCATCAAGACACCCAATAGAGTGCACAGCAGATAAAGAAGAATCAAGAATGTACATGTTAACGCTGAAGAACTCACAGCAAGCCATTAACTGGATCGGAATGAACGCTGAGGAATTATGCAACTTAGTGCTAGGGCCTATGTTAAAACTTCTGTTTGTTATCCGTGGGACATAATAGTTGGTCTCATTCATTCATTCATTCATTCATTCATTCATTCATTCAGTCAGAGCATCTATAGCGCCCCTTCAAGAACGTACTCAGAAGCGCTCCTCGGCCCAGCCACGACTAAAGAAAAAAGACTTGAGGGACTTGTAGAAGCCTGCCGGGTGGCTCACAAGTAAAGAGCGGAGCTTAAGCTGGAGGTCATTCCAGATGGAAGGTCCCACAACAACAAAAGCACCGCGCTGCTTAATAGCCAAACGAGCCCGCGGATTGGTCAGAGCGCTCGAATTTTAACGCAAAGAGCACGGATTTCGAGCCTCGACTGAGATAGCAATTGCGTAGGCACCTTCAGCAAGCCCTTCATTCTCAATTTCTCAGCGTCATCGATTGATGCTCGGCCATTAGATAGTGGCGATTAATAAATACAAAATAACGATAATTCGCAAAGGAACATTTATTTGAAATTATATATAATCATGGTAAATATTTTAAATGCGTTGTCCTTTCTGACTGCTTACTGACTTGAAATTCAGCTCACAACAATAATATATTATCTGTGGAAAATAGTTAGCGGTAAGCTACCCCGTTTGACTTTAAAGCTCTTTGTGCAATTATTGATTACATAATAGTCATCTTTAATGCAAAAACGCCGGCCAAAAATTCCGGATTTTTGTACAGACCAGTAGACGTATTCTGTCGCTGTTTGTTTTCATTCACAATCGTTTTTAATTACACATTTGTAGGCAATTTAAGACTGCTTAAAATTTCAGTCAGTATTTCCACGGTTTCAAAAATACCTGTAAATAAGGGAGTTTCGAGAAATTAAAGATTTTGGTACAAATACTAAATTTGTAGGACCTAATGATTTCCGACATTTCTCATTTGTATAGGCCTGTGGAGTTCCAGCCACCTGGAAATTCTTTTTGTTTGGGCTTAAGCTGCCATTTTGGTTGTGCCGTTAGGGTGCTCCAGAAAAATAAAAGTTGAAATATCTTTGCTCCAAGGACATTTTCCCATGCGTCTCATGCAGATGAGTCTAAATATCCAAATTTTAGGCTTTTACATTAAGGCTAAGCCTTGCCCCCAGCACGATGAAGTTTCAACAATATTCGCGATTTTTCTGTTGAAAACACAAATTACCGGTATTTAAGTATATATGAAAAAACTAATATGTTTCATATTTATATTTTTTGACTGGAACATGAAAGGTTGCAAGTACAAATACAAGTATTGAGGTCTTAAGTACCTGTACAAATACTTAAGTATCAAGTACAAGTACGAGTACAAGTACACATGGCTACTGCAAGAACAAGGATTTACTTCCTTGACAAAGCAATGGTGTATTGCCACATACACTAATTTTAATTTTGCTTTTTTAGAAATATAATGGATCATGGATGTGAGCATCTTGTCACTCAGATTCAATCGAAACTGTTTTAATATTAAACTAAACACACTTTCAACCGGAGCGCTAGATGCAGGCACACTCACAACTCTAAACGCTGGTTTGTCAAGAACAGTTTTGCTGCATTCCAAACGTCCAAACAATCAATTTCATCAAAGTCATCATGGCCTCTGATATTCAATCAGGTTGTCACTTGTGATGATAAGGTGCTCGGTTTCACAGAAGATCGTGTACAGTAGTGACCAAATAGCTTAGACTTTTTGATACATTAGGTCTGCAGTTTCGGTTGATGCAACCGTATCTGTGATTATCGTGCGAAAATGAGACGTTGGTGTAGCACCTGCTCCACCCCTGCCAAAGAAACTTGATGTGGGCCCCAACAAAGCATGTGTCTCATTCACATAAGATATAATCATATCTGCACACATTAAATAAGAACATACTAGTTGTAGGCAGTCTTTGACAATTTGAGCAACACAAAGAAAAATGCCTTAATTAGCGTTTTACGTAAAACATAAAAATGATTCGCAAATGACTACCTAAGTGGCCTAACTAAGCGCGTTTTGATACAGATTACAATGTTTCCTTCCACACAGCGGAAGACTCTTTCGAGAGGAACATAGAACACAGAGGAACATAGAAAACTCAAAATTTTCATAATTCATTCACACATGAATTCCGTGTATAAGCCATAGGTTCAATGGTTTCTTACTATAATACAATTCATAAAATGCACTATGAGCTGGTTTCCTTATCGCAGCTTTCGTATGGTGCTGAGAAAGTTTGACGACTTACATTTGCATTACTCGATAGAGTTCAAATGGTTTGTTACTCACTGCTCACCTCTTCGTCTGGAGTTTTTGCAAGAGTTTAACAAAGTTTGATGTTGTGCCAGTTGTTTTCTGAATTCTGACCAAACTTAACAGCTCTAGGAATATTAGTATTTTTATTGTTAACATTAGCACCGTCCGTGGCCTCTATTTTAGCAAGACAACCGGAAGAAATTCTGATCAAGATGCGGTCCATACATAACTGCCAGAATATTCAATATCCAGAACGTAAGAATTAATGACTTAAAGGAAAGACAAAGCTTACTGGTAAAGTATCCGAGTGCCTGTAGAAATGTCATTTGTGTCTAAGTACTTAGGTCTCAAGTACTTAGGTCTCCAGTACAAGTTCAAGTACTGACTGTACTCAAGTTGCACTTGAGTACAAGTACAAGTACCAATACTACACCTCTGCACACAATAGTTCACAAAAGAAGTTAATCATCATGAAAATAATTACGTTTTTTCTCCATGATATTGCCGATTTTAAAGCATATTCCCATATTTTCACATATTTTAACATTTTTGTGCCGGGGGCAAGGCTTAACCTTTTCCAATTGGTCTGAAAATTGGTACAGTTGAACAAAGTGATAAATGGAATGGGAAAATCGCCTTGGAGCAATACTTTTTGGAACTTTCGGGAAATACATTACATTTTGGAGCACCCTATTGTGCCGTGCTCCCGTCTGGCCTTCCGCCATCTTGCTCTGTTCTTTTTGTTGCTATTG
This sequence comes from Aporrectodea caliginosa, assembly GCA_020284085.1. Classification (NCBI taxonomy): domain Eukaryota; kingdom Metazoa; phylum Annelida; class Clitellata; order Crassiclitellata; family Lumbricidae; genus Aporrectodea; species Aporrectodea caliginosa. The sequence goes on along the minus strand of JACEVL010000263.1, from coordinate 3,804,224 downwards.
CTTTACTCTGCTCTGCTCCTGCTTCGCTCCATTTGTTTTGCTCCGCTCTCTTTCTTGCTCCTGCTTTGCTCTGCTCTTGTTCCTGCTCTTGCTTTGCTCTGCTCTACCTCTACGCTGCTTTGCCCCTGCCTCTGCTCTGCTCTGCTCTGTTCTTGCTCTTGTTCTTGCCTTGCTCTGCGCTGCTTCTTGCCTCTGGGCCTACCTATAAAAGGACAGCCGGTAACCGTTGAAGGACAGAACTTCGCCACTGCTCGTACTCTGGCAGTTCCAGTCCCAAGCCTGGATGAAGGAGGAGGGCGACGCTAATGATCTTTTCTATCACACAGTGTCGTTAAACTGAAACTACAGTTGAAGGACAGTTCGTCAGCAGTTCGTAAAAGTCGTCAAACACAGTCGCCAAGAGTCATCGGCAGTCGGGATAGAAAGTCCGTACACGTAAGACCGTCATCGTCGTCGAGCAGTCAACCGTCGTCGCGAGTCTGCAGTCTCGGAATCTTCAGCCAGACGACGATCGGAGTCGACCGTCGTCGGCCATGACAGTTGAGAGAGGGAGAGACGGACAATTTGCAGCCGCCGTCAGTGACGGTCGTCAGCTGCGAGGCGAAGAAGACGGACGCCGTTTGTCGGCGCAGCGAGTCGTTAGAGAAGACAGTCCGCAGCGAACGGTCGAAGCTCGCCAGTCACCTCCTTCGTCAGTTCGTCCGAGTGAATCTTCGGGGGGAACGGACATTCCTGAACTGTATGATCGAGCCGAACTGTTGGGAATCGTCGGGGACTACCGGCTATACGAAATCTATCTCTGACCTGCCGCGCAAGGAGCCCGTACTTTCGTTGCAAACTGCGAACCCTGATCTTTGGGTCAAGGAGCCCGTACTTTCGTTGCAAACTGCGAACCCTGATCTTCAGGTCAAGAAGCCCGTACTTTCGTTGCAAACTGCGAACCCTGATCTTCAGGTCAAGGAGCCCGTAATTTCGTTACAAACGGCGAACGCCGATCTTCGGGGCAAGGAGCCCGTACTTTCGTTGTAAGCTGCTAATTCTCTGGAGAAGGAAACGTTACTTAGTTGAACAGGGCAAACAGACGGTTGTTCTTTGAACTATTGAATCTAGTGGAGAGTCTTCGTGGTTCGATAATAACGTTACTGAAACTGTTGGCCACGTCTCCTGATAAATCGCGAGGGCCTTACTCACAATTCTTGCCATTCGTAGAACAGGACTGGTGGTAGTCATCCTGGTGCCAGATTTCGAACCCCAGGTCCTTAACAGTCCAATTCTGCGGACTTTGTTTTCCAAATTAACCTTTGTGTACATTATTATATACCATATAGTCTTGAGAATAAATGTACAGTAAGCCGATCACTGTGCATATTTATGTAATACAATGTTTCTATAGCTTATATTTGACCAAATCGAGAACAGACTTAGTATTGCAAGTTTCATGCTATAAAGAGGATTTAATGAATGTTTTAAAGAATTGAGCGTTCATATTTGCACCTCTTAAGTTTATTAAGAGTTCTAGTTTTCTTTAATTAACAATGTCAGTTTTAAGATCAGACTTTAGAATAGTGACAATTTATCGTAGACTTTCTTTCTTATAAGGTTCTTATTTTCCGGCTCTCTGATTGTTGTTAGCCGCGTTAACCACGCCAATGATGCCAGGGAATAACCCGAGGATGCCGTTAACAATACCAGTCTGCAATGAGAAATAACATCAGAGCCATGTAAGGGTATTAGTTGGGAATTGCATGCGGCAATTGTAAGTACGTATTCAGTGCGTGACTAAATCTAGTGGCTGCAAGGATCGTTAGCGCTGTGCTTGTAAAGTTATTTAAACAAGCCATCTGTAGAATCAAGTGTTTAACGACATCCTGTGGTTGTCATTGCCTTTGACGTCGACCTTACTTCACATTTGAAATCGCCGCTTCAGTAACTTTGTGGATAAGTAAATTTCCCTAGACTTTTACAGCGCATTCACAACAGGCCCTGATAGCTATCATATCAGCAGCAGACAAACAGGCAACCATTTACAGATAGCGCATTGGATAACATCTGGCACAGAGAGCGAGAGGTACCGAGTTCGAGCCCCCGTTGGGCGGATATGCTTTGTAGGCTGCTATTAGCGCCGTGTATTGCAGGCTTTTTGTTCTGTTAGTAGTTAAGATTTAAATTGCATAACATGTAAATGTACAGCGCAGTGCGTTTGTCAGGCGCTTCAAATAAAGAAAAGATTATTATTATTATTATTATTATTATTATTATTATTATTATTATTATTATTATTATTATTATTATTATTATTATTATTATTATTACCAATGAACATTTTTCAGTCACAGTACTCATACACACAAACGCGCCCGCACGCGCACATGCCACAACACACACACACAAGTACATAATTATATAGGGTGTCCAATAAGTTCGTGAACGATTTTTCTTGCAGAAAGCAGAAAATCTATGCAACATACATTAATAATGCTTATGTCATTTGAAAGAGCTGTATGTCCCGAAACCAAAAAGTGTAAAAAGTGTGAGGTTTTGGCAACTAGGAAATGACGTCATCAATTTATGCTGAGAGGCTATTTTTAGCGAATTTTATTCAGTTCGCGATCATTTTTCGTAAACAAACTCGGAAATGGGCAAAATAGCAGATGTTCAGTAACGCTCGAAAGCTGCTATTTTAGTTTTAGTTTTAGTTTTAGTAAGTTTATTTCAGTTTTAGTTGTAGCAATTTAATTTCAGTTTAAGTTTTACCAATTATTTAATTCCATTTAAATTTTAAACACAAAAAACTAAATATTCAAAGTTTGGTTGTCACCACCACCAGTAACTTGAAGTTTGGTAATTTCGCATATTAGTGTTCCTAATATTATTATTCGCCATTTATTGTATGGGTTTTAGCGTTGGTCGAATACAAGTTGGATTGACGAAAAGAATTCTTGCTAAATAGATGTCGGATTGATGAAAATAATTTTTACTTAAATGGAAGTGGGATTGATGAAAAGATTCATGCTTAAATAGAAGTGGGATTGATGAAAAATAATTGTTGTTTAAATAGAAGCTGGATTGATTAAAAGAATTCCTGTTAAATAGGACCTGGATTGATGAAAAGAATTCTCCCCCAAGTAGAAGTTGGATTGATGAAAAAATAGGCCTAATGCTACAGTGGACGAATAACTAAGGACGCTAAACTGCGAAATTAGAAGTGCTGTGTTCAACCTAAAGTTGAACACAGCACTTTGTCGCATCAAGGTCAATACTATAATAATAATAATAATAATAATAATAATAATAATAATAATCCCAAACAGGGCTGTCCTTTGGTCGACCATTGATACTCGTCACGCTACAAGTCAGAGACAAGTGAGGCTTTCGACATAGTATACATTAATTAAGTGAACTTGTCGCAGTAAAGTACCACAGCTTTTGTTAAAATCGAAATAGATGAATTCTTAGCGGAAAGTAAATTTAAAAAAACTGGAAGTAGCAACAGCTCGTTCTCGTTTTCCTCGCGTGTCTTAAAATGGATGAACAGATGTTAGCAGAGCATACCGTTTGCACATAATGCACAAGGCAGTACAATACAAATGGTGAATTAAGTAAGTAAAGAAAAATTACCAAAAAATATTTTTTTTTATAAATATAGTTTTAGTTTTCGTTTGATCAATTTTCGTTTCGTTTCAGTTTTTATTGCTACAAATTTCGTTTTAGTTTTAGTTTTCGTTGTCTGCGTATTTTAGTTTTAGTTTTAGTTTTCGTCAACGAAAACGTTCAATTTTCGTTAATTGCCATTTTCGTTTTCGTTTTCGTTGACGAAAACAACACTAAATAGCAGACGTTCAGTTACGCTCGAAAGCTGCTATTCTTGCTCAAGAAGGATATTCATATTCCGTTATAGGCCATAAATTAGGACGATCGAAAGGTTGGGTTGCAAAATGGGTTGAAAGAAGCAAGCAAGGCGAGTTAGGCGATCATGCACGATGCGGTCGACCAAAGATTTTGACACAGGCTGCTATTAAAATAATCAAAAAGGCGAAATACAGACGAGGATTTGGATTGAGACAGATAGAAAAATCTCTCAAGGCAGGTGGACTGAAGGGCAACAAAGAAACAATCAGAAATTACATGAAAGTGGAGTTGAAGTGGAGAAGTTGGAAACGCAGAAAGACGCCATTGCTAACAGACGCTCAGAAGAAAAAACGGTTGTTATTCGCGCGGCAGCATAGACATTGGAAATTCGAAGACTGGTCTAATGTTTTGTTTAGTGACGAATCGCCGTATCAAGTGTTCTATGTTCCAAACTCACGCAATGACACCGTTTGGGGTTCGCAAGAAGAAAATGTTCCTGTCGCCTCGCAGGTCAAGTTTAGTCCGACTGTTCTTGTGTGGGGAGGTATGACAGCCTCAGGATTAACGCGACTACATTTTGTACCTCAGCATACATCAATTAACTCGGAGTATTATATCAATAACATTTTAAAGAAGGAATTGAAACCAGTTTACAACAGACTGGACACTTCTGGAACGATCTCGAAACGACGACTATTCACTGACAACGCCGTTAGCGTTTTCCAGCAGGATGGTGCGCGAGCACATACATCTGCTGTTTCGCGAGCATGGCTGAACGAAAATATTCCTAACTACATTGAAAACTGGCCTCCAAACTCTCCTGATCTCTCACCGATTGAAAATCTCTGGAGTATACTGTCAAGCAGTGTCTACAAAGATCCTGAACCAAAAACTCCTGCTCAGCTAAAACGTCGTTTGCGAAAAGCATGGAATTCGATATCGCTTGAAACTTTGCACAACCTCATCGAATCTTTGCCCAGACGAATGAAAGCTGTTATAGCCAGCAAAGGCAGAGGCGGCACATCCTATTAGGCACGCAGGCACAGTGCCTACTGAAAATACGGTTCCATAAGGCACGCTCCACTGCGTGCCTACCTATTTATGCGTACCTGCTTTGTTATATTTATGATTTATGATTATTTATTATGTCTGCAAACATTTTCAGTCTTATGTCAAATTCGTGAGAAGAGCATGAAATGCGTTTCTCCTGAATGTGTTGTTCGCGATAATCGACGCGATTCCTCTCGGTAGGAGCGCTAGTATGCTTTTGACCGTTGACGCAAGTTTTGCGAAGCCTTGTTTTATGTATTATCCTTGCTTTGTAGCTGTCGTCATGCCGGAAGTACTATTACTTCTATCATGTCCGCTGCAATGGCTGCATAATTATGTCACTGAGCGAGAAATTATTATCATATTCAGTTTAGCATTAGATACATTGAAGTTTGAGTTTTTCAAGTTTTCATAAATCTATCGAACTATTCAGACACTATCAGGATTCCGGAATGGATAAATTACCGTCGGAGCGTCTTCATTGATTAATGTGTTCCTAGATTTCACGCAAATTGAGGGATGAGCCGGTATGACGGTGTTCACTGTTCATTAGTGACTACTGACTAGTCAGGTACTGTCAGTAAGCACTATTAGACTATGACATATATTCTCTTACTTTAATAGTAAGCACCCATTTCCCTCCGTGCCTACCTAATTTTGAACTGGTTGTGCCGCCCCTGAGCAAAGGCAACACTATTGCCTATTAAATGGTAGGCCTACAATAATTATTGATTTTTGTTGTGTAGTTTTTTTTAACAAACTAGCAAAATCGTTCACGAACTTATTGGACACCCTGTATATATCCACGATAACAGCAGATTTAAAAATTATGTGTTAGATATATCTCGACCATAATTTTTTTACCACACGAGAAATTTCAAACAATCGGATATTTTAGACGCACGGAGATGAAGCTCCTGCCGAAGACATTTAAATTATTCTGGTAATAAGTTTTAACAAAATGACTGTATAGCGACAGCCTATAACTATGCAAATGTCACTTACGACGATATTTAGCGGACTCCCAATTGCCTACAAAATGAATCAAAATGCTCGATAATTACATTTTTGTCGGTCATCTTTATGTATAGGCCCTAACGTGTATAAAACTCAGAAATTTTAATATGGTTGCGGTCATCTTTCATGCATTCTAGCCATAATAATAATAATAATAATAATAATAATAATAATAATAATAATAATAATAATAATAATAATAATAATAATAACACGCGAAATACACAGAGCTACAGAGGAGATACATCTTCATACCGGTCGCCGTGGAAACCCTTGGGCCTCTCAACAAGGAGGGTTTCGCTTTCATCTCAGAGCTGGGTCGCCGCCTGACGACAACTACCGGAGATAACCGTGAGACACGCTTCCTCTTTCAGAGCCTGTCGGTGACTGTTCAACGATTCAACGCAGTCGCCTTCCAGGGCACTATGTCGAAACTATCAGAAGGAGGAGTGCGATGGTCACAACAACACTAACGCTTTTTATGTTAACTGTCTCTTCTCATAATAATAATAATAATAATAATAATAATAATAATAATAATAATAATAATAATAATAATAATTGTTCTTAATTATAATATTAAGTCCCTGAGGGATCATGTATACCTCGGGGCATAAAAAATAACTAAAAAATAATAATAATAATAATAATAATAATAATAATAATAATAATAATAATAATAATGATAATAATATGACTGCTCTTAATAATGATTATAATGGAATATAATAGAATAATACTATAAGATAATAATAATAATAATAATAATAATAATAATAATAATAATAATAATAATAATAATAATAATACTACTAATAATAATAATAATAATAATGATAATAATAATAATAATATTATATTATTATTATTATTATCATCATCATAATAACAATAATAATAATAATATAATAATAATAATAATTATTATTATTATTATAACAACGACGATAATAATAACACGACGATTTGTATAGCGTCTTTAGCGTTCATTGCCCTAAGCATTGTGCATAATTATAATGTTTTTGCTCATACGCTAGAGAAGACGTCAGGTAGGAATATCTGAACCCTGAGGCAGTTGCAGATTCACAGCTGCCGTGAAGGGATTAGGCTTTGTAGGATGCTGCAGAAAAAAACGTTCGTGTATATGTGAATTAAGCTGTCATAGAGCCTGCTTGGACGCTGTAAGTAGTTAACCAGTCAGTAGGTCTATAGACTAAGTGAATAAGAATGCAGCAAAGAAAAGAATCTAATTAAACTGGGTTTTATAAATCACTCAAGTCGTTTTTTTTGCCTTGGCTGGGCTGAGAGCGCTTCTGAGTAGATTTCTTGAAGGGGCGCTATATAAATCTCCAGAATGAATGAACGAATGAATGAATTCGTAGTAAATTTAATAATTGGCACATTTCTCAGTGTTCTTTCAGAATAGTTGCCTTAATTAAGAGGGCCTGAAGTCATTGATTGCAAGACCGAGACCGAGACCAAGACACGATATTCAAGACAGCTCAATGCAGTGTTAACAGCACATTTTCGAAAGTGATGGAAATGCAAAATGGACCCAAATTCCGAAAACAATTTTTCTCTCAACTGTTCAAGACTACTAGGCACAAGTCAGCCGATCTCTTGAATAGTATAAAGCAATTAAATATTTCAGGGGCGTCTTAAATCTTCTAAACGATAAATTTAAGCCAGCAATATTCCATACCAAATAAATAAATTATAAATTTACGACATAACTCACCTGGGGAAACTAGGTGTTTTCCGATCGTTTCTCCTTAACGTGGCTTTACACCAGCAGCAGACAGCAAAAGCCATTTCTTTTCTTTGTCAATGACTTCAAATTGCGTGAATGCAAACTTGACTATTTGAGATTTTTATGGTTTTAGTACTTATAGAATATCAAAATAAATTACTAAATGCTCTTTTCAATATCTGTTAGGGGCCGTGCCGATTTCTCGATTACTTAAAAGCAAGGGTCAACCAATGACTTTTATCAAGATAGAACGGCACATGCAATTCACACGTCAACCACAAAGCTCGTTTATCTCAACTCCCCGAGTTTTTAGTGCTTACGAGTAACGAATCATCAGATCGGCACAGGACAATTTTAGAGCGCAAGAACTAAAGACAGTTTGAGCGAGGTTGATGGATATCGCTTCTTCAAGAGAAGACTTGTGCTTCAAGACAGTTTCCAAGAAGTCAAGAAATGACCGCGAGACCAAGACTGTTTGAAGTAGTTTCTTTTACTTTTTGACCCAAAAGCCCTACCATAGACACAAATCAAGTCTCTGTCACTTGTACAGTTCCTGAGAGACGACGTAATATTATCCTCCCATCCAGGTTTTGGGTTACGTCGTCCGGCTATAGGTTGTGGCATGAGGTTAACTGTTTACAAGTTGTTCTAAAACATTAGGCATCACTTAAGAATGAGATAGAACAATGACATGAGTAGTGTTAGAACTTACCCCATTACCAAACCCTGAAAAAATCACAAATTTCACAATTTTTCTTATATTCAGCCGTTTCAAAAAGAAGGTATTCCGAGGCGATATTTATGTCAGACATCATTAAGAACTAAAGTTCATAGAAAAAGAGAGCAGTGTTTAACCGCATCTCAGATTCGCAATTGTGTGTGACTTTGTGCGCGTTAAAATGTTCGTAACACTCAATACTACTACTACTTCTAGGCCTACTACTACTACTACTGCTACTGCTACTGCTACTGCTACTGCTACTAATAATAAAACAGTGACAATTTATTTGGCGCCGTAACACAGCCATGCCGTTACAAGGGCGGCAACGGCCGCTCTCGCTGCCTCGAAAGGCTACTACTTCTGCTGTTGCTGTTGCTGCTGCTGCTGCTGCTGCTGCTACTACTAGTACTACTACTCCTACTACTAATACTGCAACTACTTCTGCAACTACTACCTAAAAACAATAATAATTAATTGAATCAGGTATTAGGTGGGATCCATATGGGTTCTATACGGGGGTCGCATATGGGAACATTGGTCCTATATTATGGGCTCCATATGAGCAGGCTGACACGATAGGTCAGCCTAGGCCTATATATGAGGCTTTGACGTTCAGCTGAAAACCTGCTTTCCCTCTATTTGGACAAGGCAAATCCTTTTCACACTCTCTCCTGTCGTCGGTCTGTGTTTATCTTTAGGATAAATGCTGGTTTGGCTAAATACAAATCAAAGCGTTTTGCCAACCTTACCTTGACGCTTGCTCTTGTCTCCAGGAAGAGAGCTGTCTTTGGACTGAGGCACTACAACGTTAACATAAAATTACGAGATTAAATAACTACAATAATTATAATACGATTTATATAGCGCTGTAGTAAAGTTAAGGTCGAAATAGAGTGGCATCGCGAGTTAAATCATTAATCAATACCAAAAAATCAAAATAAATTTACCTTTAAACTGACATATACCGATATCTAACAGAAATGTCACATGTTTAAAATGTTGTGAGAAATGATAAAATCCGATATGGGAATGGCACTTGCAAAGGTCACCAGTAATAATAATAAGACTATGCGAGCCACCAAATCATATTGCAATTCAAAGTTTGTACTTACCTGGCTCAGACCTGTTTTCATTTAGTTCATCGCTGTTTTTGCTGAGTTTTTCCTTTAAGTCATCACTGTCTTTGCTGGGGTTTTCATTTAAATCATTACCTGCTTTTCTAGGATTTTCCTTTAAGTTTTCACTACTTAGGCTGAGTTTTTCCTCGCTGTCTTTGATGGCTGAAACGTCAATAAAAATTTACCACATTAAAGATAGATATGTCGAGAAATTCGGAAATCACTTTGCGGCGCAATGTGAAGTAGGACTAAGGAACCTCTTTGATTAAGCAAAACAAAGAGCAAACTTGTTGGATCTGGTTTTGGGTTCAAGGAAAAACGTCACACTGAGCAGCCCCGATCAAAACTATGAGGATAGATCCTGCGGCAGAAAATTCCGCCGCTGAAGTAGTATTTTCTAATTAAATTCGGGGAACACGTGTTCCCCGAATTTAAAAAAAATTGCTCCAAATCACGACAATTCACGACATTTGGGGAAATTCACGATATTCCAACGAAAAAGGAAATCACGGAATTCACGGTGTCTGCGACTTTGTGAATATCTGCTGACTCTAAACATAATGCGTGACCGACCCTTCCTTCGTGACCCTTCCTTCGTGACCCTTCCTTCGTGACCCTTCCTTCGTGACCCTTCCTTCGTGACCCTTCCTTCGTGACCCTTCCTTCGTGACCCTTCCTTCGTGACCCTTCCTTCGTGACCCTTCCTTCGTGACCTTTCCTTCGTGACCCTTCCTTCGTTCATTCTGTCATCAGTCCATTGAATTTGTAACTGACTCTGCTTAAGCTGCCTTGTCTGTATTTCACCGTGTGTGTATGTCCATCAAATATCTGTATCCTGCACTACATCGAGGCACGTTTGCTGATATTGCAAACTACAAAGTATGATTTTCTAGATAGCCTACCCGTATACAGCTCCTAAGGTAATTTGTGCAGAGGTTTTACACTTTACTCAGATAAAATAATAATAGAAATAATTCTATAATACTGCTCAATGCTGCAAATAGCATTTAACTAAAACTTTCAGTTTAGAGTCAAAAGTAAGCCTACATAGGCCCTACATATATATATATATATTATACAGGAGCAGCATTTGCTTGTTTATTCATCGCCATATACACAGGGTAATGCAATTATCATGATCACAACGTGCAAACACATTATACGCACACGTGTTGCTTTTATTATTGTTGTATATTCTCTCAGTTTTATTAATGGTAATCACTTGTTTGCAAGTTTTGAGCTACGTACACCAGGCTAATCATGGAGTCACGTGTATATAATATTCATACTTACCAAGGTAATGTACAAAATTTGCCATAATTATGGTGTTTTCTAAATTCTCCTCTATCTATCTCCTCTCTCTCTTTCTCTCTAACCTTTCCTGCCCCTCTGTTTCCGTATGAGCGTTGTTTGACTTCAATTAAGCTACTGTTGTGGTATTATATGCATTTAATCGTAATCGTAATCGTAATCGTAATCGTAATCGTAATCTCCAAACTTCTAAAGCGCCACTCGAAAGCCAAGCGCAGGGCACCAGCTTATTCACGAGCGCTGCGTCTAGTCAGAGGGGTTGTCCAAAAGAGTAGTCCGAGGGAGGTCCGAGTCCGGTTTCCAGAGGATCAGAGAGGGCACAGCAGATGTTAAGGCGGGTGTCTTTTAGGTCGAGGATCAGAGAGGGAACAGCAGATGTTAAGGCGGGTGTCTTTTAGGTCGAGGATTGGAAAGTACAGGAACAGATGAGTCAGGATAAGAGTTCTTGAAAAGGAGAGACTTTAGTTTCGAGTGGAAAGCCTTGGGGTTGGTGGATAGAGGAGCCTGAGGCAGATGATGGTGGATAATTGGCGATGATGGTGGAGGAACCGAAAAGTGCGGAATTCAGGAGGTAGATCGTTCCAGAGACGCGGTGCAGTGTTGGATATTGCTCGGTTGGAGAACTTGAGATGAGTTGTGGCCGGGGTCTAGAAAGAGTGAGAACGGAAGATGATCGGGTAGAACGGGTTGGCTGGATGGTGAAGAGTTCGCGGAGATATCTGGGCTGGGAGTGTTATAGGGAGTTGTACGTTAGCGAGAGGACCTTGAAGTGAATTCGCTCTGGGATTTTTAACCAATGGAGTGATTTGAGGATGGGAGTGATGTGATGATGCTTGGGCGTTCTGGTGACGGCTCTGGCTAGTGAGTTTTGGATGAGCTGCAGACGCTTTAGTTGTGTGGCTTCAAGGTTGAGAAAGAGGCAATTGCAATAGTCGAGCTTTGAGTGGACAATGGAGGTAGCAATGGTGGAGGCAGTTTTGAAGTCGAGCATGGGTCGGATGCGGCGGAGGTCACGAATGTGCATGAAGCAGGAGCGCGAGAGGTTGGACCGTTGGAGATGTGATTAGAGAAGGAGAGATGTGGATCAAAAGTAACACCAAGATTGCGGACAGGGGCGTCAGAGGTGAAGGTAAGAGATGAAGAGTTAGTGGATAGCCGAACTATAGCCGAACTATAGGTTTTAATCGAAGACAATTCGTGACCGTCTGCTTAATTAAGTATAAAATGTCTATAGTACTTAGTTTGGAATATATTCAAAAGCAAAACCGCCGTGCGTACTAGACAAAGTTTAATAAATGAGTGTGTGAAATCCATTCTCACAATGAGTGTGGATGTGATTTTAGATGTTTCAGAAAACTAATTAGCCAGATGGGCAGCATTAAGCTCAAAGACTATTGGTGCTTAGGCTACTCATGCTGTTTACATCTGTCATGTCAACTGTGTACCCATTAACATTCCATCTTTACCTGCTAATTTGTTGTACTGGTTAGGTCATAAATGTAAACTTGATCTCGTTAATCGTCATCATCGCATTCACTCTCGTCATCATTATCTATTCATTACCATATAAAACCTGTGCTATCTCAATATAGTGTAGACAATTGGTATTAAAGTTTGGACGTTGGTCAGCACCTAATATTGAACTCTGGCTCTTCCGCGGGTGTAGATTTCTCTACATTGACTTTCGAAGTCTGCGCTAAGAGTATGTCCAACACTCTATTGCAAGAACATCCACATTATTACCTAGAAAATGGGATTCAGCTTAACAGAAGACATAGATAATGCAGTCTAAACGTTTTAAAGGAAAACATTTGTGAAGAAATTCCCTATTGTCTATTCTAGAACGATGCTGATGAGTGTTTGCTTTAGTGCCGCTGAAAATATTACGGTTACAGCTCTCAATGCTATCGTCATCGTCACTGTCGTCATCGCTGCCATTTGCAGCAGCTGCAAAGCCATCAGCATTGTCTACGTCCTTATCAACCACTTAAATTTTTATGAAGAAGTTGCTCACCATAGAGAACCAACAGCGTCAAGGCGAAGAATGTTCGACCGATCATTGCGACGATTCCTGTTCGGCGTGTTTGAGTACAAAGATTTCTTCCAAAACGTGGGTTTATATTTGGCTTTGCGTCCTTAAATTATGCATTTAATATACCCTCAGAAATTATGGGCCTTTAGATGAGATTAACAGTATGCAGATGTGAACGCTTATAATTATGGGCACATTTGTAATGATCACAGCAGGAATCCTTTTGTATTCCAATGCATAATGCGTCAGATTATTGTAACTATATGCAAATTTATTCTACAAGCAAATATGCATTGCTAAATTTACGAATCACGGGATAAACAATTGATTCAAAGATGCTTGCAAAATTTGTTGGCGGTGTAAGCACTAACTTTATTCAATGAGCTGACTGTAGGGTCTCACAAGCCATATGCTTGATGTCTGTTTCAAATAAATTACAGATTCTAATCCTGATGAGTCTTGCATTTGAAATTGTATTATTTGATGAATAACTCAACTTTGCATTTCATCTGCAATAAATTTTCTATATAACTAAATGCGCAAAATTATCTTGCCTAAGAAGGCACTTGATTGATGTGCCTACTTAGTTCTCTCGATGTAACATTGCATAAATGGAATCTCTGTGCGATCATTTTAGAATTTTAAAGGCAAACCTGATAATGTCACATCTTTGGAAAATAAATTTGTATTTGATGCAGAAATCAAGCAAATTAATTTTCTGGTTAGATCTTATAACGTGCTCACTTAAAAACGTTATTTTATAGACCCGCAGCCAATTTTACAAGTAATAGTCTAACTTTAAGTGATGGGAAGTATTTTAAGTAGGCCTACTATCATTTAAAATACATTTTTCCGGTGGCGCGTTGGATAACATCTGGCGAAGAGTGCGAGAGGTACCGAGTTCGAGCCCCGTTAGGGCGGATTTGCTTTGTAGGCTGCTATTAGCGCCGTTGTATTACAAGCTGTCTGTTCTGTTAGTAGTTAACTAGTTAAGATTGTTTCAATTGCATAACATGCAAATGTACAGCGCAGTGCGTTTGTCAGGCGCTAAATTAAAGAAAAGAAAAGATATTATAAGAAGGATTGGGCGAAATCTGTGTTTTTGGCAGAAGTCAACAAATACAGCGATTCTGTAAGAGAGGCAAGACCTATTTCAATGGAGATTTATATGAATTTGAAGATGATGACCCTGCAGATGCAAATCTAGAGTCAGTTGCTAAGGTAAGAACAAGCTAAAAACTATATTAAATTTTGATATATTTGTGTGCATGCATACAAGCATTCTTGTATAACATATATGCATAACATTGCATATATGTATGCATGACTATGAATACCTGTGTATATATATATATGCAGGTATTTGGACAATAAGACGTTAAGTATCTCATAGAAGTTTAATAATAATAATAATAATAATAATAATAATAATAATAATAATAATAATAATACTAATAATAATAATAATAATAATAATAATAATAATAATAATAATAATAATAATAATAATAATAATAATAATAATAATAATAATAATAATAATAACGACAATTTATATGGCGCCGCAACACGGCCACACCGTTACAAGGGCGCCTTACAAAACAGCTAACAACAGTCGGGATAAGCTCTGACGAACAGATGTGATTTTAGCATGGATTTAACGGAGTTCACCGAGTCGGCCAAACGAATAGCAGGAGGAAGTCTATTCCAGCATCGAGGACCGGCGGCCGAAAAAGCACGATCGCCGAAGCGCGTCCTCATCCTCCGCACACGGAGATCGATCCTCGCAAGCTATCGGAGCCGACGCCCGGACGCGGAGGAATGAGTCGCAGTGCAGCAATCGCGCAGGTATTCGGGCGCAGCTCCGTGAAGTGATTTAAAACAAGCAGACAGAGCTTGAACTCAATGCGGAACGGAACAGGCAGCCAATGGAGGACATCGCGGAGGAGCGGCGTCACGTGGTCGTACTTCCTCCTATTGCAGATAAGCCTCGCCGCGGCATTGATAATAACCTGGAGTCCGTCCAAGAGACACGCAGTCGCGCCGGCCAGCAGGCTGTAACAGCGGTCCACTTTGGAAGAGACGAAGGCGGCAACGGCCGCTCTCGTAGGCCTCAAAAGGTAAAGGACTTCATGCCGCTCCTGATGAGACGGAGCAGGCGAAAACAAGAGCCGACGGCCCAGGCGACTTGCCGCCTCATGGACAGATCAGACTCCAGCAGGACGCCGAGATCACGCACAGAGGTCAAGGACCTATCGGGGCCCCACAGAAATTCAGCGCGTCGGTGTCGTGATGGAGACACCGTCTGCTAGTCGCGCACCACAGAAAGTCCGTCTTCTCGGGGTTGAGCCGGACGGTCTATTGGACCGCATCCATTTAGCGATCCGCTGCTGTGCGACTGTCGATGGAGGTCCCCAATGCATGTGAGGAGCTAGAGTCGTCGGCAGGAAGAAGAATTTAATGATCCACAATATCAAAAGCAGCAGACAAGTCAAGAAGAACAAGTGCTGTCACCTTAACCCGGTCCATTGAGTATGTTATGTCATTATGAACAATAAGAAGTGCAGAGTCTGATGAGTGAAGCTGACGATACGCAGACTGAAAAGGGGAGATTAGTGAGTTTGATTACAGGTGAGTTTAAATGCGATTCATGACTAGTAGTTCAAACATTATAGATATAAAATTCAAGGTTGAGATGGGTCTATAATTTGACAGATCGTCGGGATCAAGAGGTTTCATACGCAGTGGATGAACTCGGGCATAAGCAAAAGCAGATAGGAAGGCTCCCTCGTGCAATGAGAAACTGATAATCGATGTCATGGTAGGATCCAGGACATCAAAGCAGAAACCAAGCAGTGTAATATAGTAATATGGGAATAGGTTTACACGACAATGTAACAAAGCTATTCTTGGTAAACTTACAATTAAGACATGCGATTTTATGACAGTTTATTTACACTGTATATCGTTTTAGGCGCAGGAAACACCGAATTTACAATGACGATTGCAGTATGTTCATGTATTGGTATTACATTTTAGATTATTTAACACAATGGTTGAAGCAGAATGTGAAAATGTTCTAGTGATTGTTTTATTTATCAGAAAAGAAAATCAATTAAACAAAATTGAAATTAGTTCCGAATGCGATTCAGTTGAACAATTATGCAAGATCGTGGCGAATAATTATCAGAGGTTCAATTTCGTAACTGCTGGATGAGTTCTTTGTACTTTTCTGAATTTCTGTATTTCTTCCTTTGTTGTTCTCATCCAAAGATTTTCCCGAAATCAATAGTATTAATAGGCACATACCAACTCCAACCGGCTCGCTTTATCGTCTCGACCTACAATGACAAATTCAACTGTATTTTTACTCTGCAGAACAGTTTTATCGGACATTTTATTTGACTTCGAAATAAAAAGGAAGAAGGATGTGAGAACTTAAGATTTCGTATTGCTGAAACGCCGGAAGAAGCTGCAATTTTCTTCGCATGCACCAAATCATGTTAGGATTTAATTTAGCTTAATTTAGCTGAAGTCATTTGCATGCTTGGTTGGGCCGGGAGCGCCTCTGAGTAGATATCTTGAATGGGTTTTATATCAAGTTTCTTTGAGAGATTAATTGATTGATTGATTGATTGATTGATTAATTAATTGATTGATTGATTGTTTGATTGATTGATTGATTGATTGATTGATTGATTGATTGATTGATTGATTGATTGATTGATGATGGATTGATGGATTGATTGATTGATTGATTGATTGATTGATTGATTGATTGATTGATTGATTGATTGATTGATTGATTGATTGATTGATTGATTGATTGATTGATTGATTGATTGATTGATTGATTGATTGATTGATTGATTGATTGATTGATTGATTGATTTGATATATTCGAAGTAGTCTTAGCCCAGGCTGGGCGTTGGATAACATACACTTTTGGTGAAATGTAGGCATTTTCGTCCATCAAACAGAAAGCCATTTTATACTATTGATCAGCATAGCCTGTCCACATTGGGTCAGTGTTTGCTCAGCGTTTTCCAAAATTGGTGGTTAAGAAATATCGATTTAAATAGGGCGCAATATTTGTGAGCGTATGAGGACCATTTATACATGCATTTTGATCAACGCATTCATTCATTCATTAGAGCACTTATTATAGCGCCCCTTCAAGAAATTTCTACTCAGAGGCGCTCCCGACTACAGCGCGGACACTGAATCGGAGTTTCACGCCGAAGCGCATGAGCAATTGCGAGTGAAGGACTTGCCCAGGGTCCCTACGCGGCGGCTTGAGGTGGATTCGAACCCGCAACCCTCCGGCTGCAAGGCACCGAACATACCCCTACACCACCGCGTCCCACAACGCATAGCTGCATAGGACTGTTTGACTGCTGCTATCTCCAAATGTCATCCTGGTCCTTAAAAATTAATAAAAGGGCAATGTATGTGCTGTAAGGCGCCATATAAATGTATTAATATGTGTACGATATCCACTAGAACTGTATTGGACAGCTGGCGTTCTCGGTGGCTGGTACCAAGAGGTAGAATTCGCTTACCCATCGTAGTCTGGTTCCCTGGTTTCCTCACCAAATGGATTTTGACAGTTCTTCGTAAGTGGATTACCATTCTCGTCTGCGATTTAACTTGATTGAGGCTTTGGGCATTGAGATAACGGCGTTTTGGAAGTTATTAGGCTACATTAGGTCAGATCGTATCGTGTCAGATTGCAGCATAAAAGATCACGTAAGATGAGATTGTATCTGTTCTCTTGAATGAAGGTTCAGGATGGGTTCGCTTCTTAAAATAGGTAAAAAGTCTAAAGCTATGTCTCGGGATGCAGACTCAGCCCTTGCCGATGTCGCAGGACGGGCAACATCCTGAGAAAAACCTTTTAAAGACAGGCTTAAGATTTCTAACGGTCTAAGCGGTTGCAATAGATGTTGCCTTTCTGTGTGTCTTCTTCGCTGTACTTTCGATCAATCGCCTTTCTACACCCAGCAGCTTTGGAACTGACACCATTTATCTGAGATGTTAGTAGATCTCTCAATTCTAGGCACAGATAAGTTCTGTCAGGTCAAATTTCCACGATGCAACATAGAAGCTGTGGTAGGTATAACTTTACTTACCATCCTACAACATGAGCTGCTTTTTCTTACTTTATTTCTATTTCACAAACCATTGAAAATCACTGTGCTCGAACCTGGCTTTTTTCTCGTTAAATCGAGACGCCTACGACGAGTCTCTCCCGGAAGAGGCGCTATACAAAATCGGTCATAACAGAAATTTAAAAAATACATAGACACAGAAGCTTTTTGGGGCGCTATTATAAGAAAACGCTAAAACGAAATTCAAATACCTGATCCAAGGGCTTACTAATTCTAGTGTTATCTATATAGGTACGAACATTCATAAAGCTTTTACTTTTTCAACTTTTTGTGAAGAACCTTTAGATTCAGATTCTGCAGAAATAAAATTACCAATATTTTAAACACTCAAATAGTAGGCCTATGAACATGTTATTATGTATTGCTGGATGAATAAAATAAGTAGGCCTAGTCTATTAACAGTCTATCCCTTCATGTTTTCGTATACTTTAATACCAAATAAAGTAGTTCGATGAGTTGAATTATGGTAGGACAAACTAGAGGGCTTGATGAGGCAATCAAGCTTTGCTTTAATCCTGGGTAGCATAGCATCAGACGCCCTTCATTTATTAAGATCGTACACAGCGGTGACGTACATGTGAGTACAATACAATACAAATGAAAATTTATAGCGCGCTTTAACAAGACAAAGTCTTGCACGAGAGCGCGTTTCGCTACATTCTTAGTCATAGTGCAGGTTAAACAGATAAGTTTTTAATTTTGTTTTAAACTGTGCGACAGATATGCACTGTCGAACTGAAGCTGGAAGACGGTTCCATTCTAAGGGTCCTGAGGTAGAGAAAGCACGGTTTCCAAACTTCCGGTTTGTGCGAAGTACGGTGAAATCCCCTCTCGTCGACGATCGGAGTCCTCTAGTATTGAAAAGTGAACATGGCGTGACCATGGATGCCATGTATGAGGGAGAGGTTCCAGAGTTAATGTGATACACGAGGAGGCAGATTTTGAAGGCGATTCGGGCGCGGATGGGAAGCCAGTGAAGTTGTTGCAGTGTAGGCGTGATGTGATCTCTTGGACCAAGATCTTTTATTAGGCGAGCGGTGGTGTGTAGAACTGAGGATAAGGGTTGCAGTGTCGATGAAGGAAGACCGGATAGGACAGAGTTGCAGTAGTCGAGGCAAGAGATGACGAGAGCTTGGATCAGGATACGGAGGCAGGTTTCGTCGAGGCAGCGTTTCACTTGTCGGATTCGGCGAAGGTAGAGTAGAGGCTATTGGTTGAAGATAGGCAGACAGAGATATGTTTCTGTAGGCTACGGAGAGACTACTGAAGACACGAGCAATACGGCGAGATTGTAAATGGCAATATTATAATATCCCCATTTCCATTTACCTGGAACGATCACTATAATAGGTTACACGTGCCGTCAACTGACTTTTGCGATTAAAAGCCTATACTCACTTAGAACAGGATCTATTCCATTTCTGGCGATACTGATTCTTTTGGCATTGCTGAGTCTGCTGACATCACTGACTCTGCTGACATCACTAATTCTGCTGGCATCACTAATTCTGCTGACATCACTGATTCTGCTGGCATCACTGATTCCGCTGGCATCACTGGCTGAAAGGATCAATATTAAAGAACGAGCATGAAAATTGAAACCTCTAGAAATTTTGAAAATGACGTGGTATGCAGCGGACCTCTGTGATTGGACTGATTCATTCGCTCGATCACTCTCTGTCTGATTGTTACCTTTATCATTTTTTTTTTTTTTGTAACTAGAAAAACGCACCCGGGAATGGCGGTGGCCTAATTTCGCTATGGTTTAAAATCGACGAATTTACTGTAAACAAATTACTTTGAGTCGATATAAAGTCATCTAATTGATATAAAGTCATCTAATTGAGGTTTTCGAGGACGCTTCTACGTTTCCTTTGACTGTAAAAACGTTACCGTGGACTGCCGGAAGGTTCTTGGACTGACACCTTGCACGTGTACGTGACTTCAAAACTCCGAAACGGTTTCTCGAGCTGGTGAATTCCTAAGCTAAACAGTTTTTCGTTCGCCTGTTGTGGATACGCTAAAAACTTACGAACAACCTACGAATCTAATTCCTTGTTCCTCCCTACGTATCTCAGTGTCATACCAGCGTGTCATACCAGTGGCCTCCATCGGCTCGAGGTACGGTAAAGGAATCACTTCTCCTTAAATCATCAACGGCGAGCTGTGCCGTTAGTTCTCAACAATGTCTAAAAAAGCCGTCAAAGTAGATGAACTGGCTGAACTCGTTCAAGATGAGAAGATTTTGAGTGTTTTGGTCACTCGCCTCACCGCAATCCTAGAACCCATAATGGAAAAGCTTGTCAAAAAAATGGCAGCGGAGGTTACAATCGAGATAACAGCATCTCTTGCCGCACTCATGGAACAAAACAACAGGGAAATTACTGCCAAAACTGATGAACAGATATCGCATCTGACAGAAAGGACAAAAACGCTGGAAGATGCCAATTACTCCCTTCAGAGCAAAATTGAAGATATGGAAAGACATGCAAGACTAAACAACTTGATCTTCCACGGTGTCCCTGACGCTTCATCTCTTGCCTCGGTTGCAGACCCCTCAATGCACCAGACACCTCAACATGAGTCTGACCGATCTCTCACCATGGCAATTATTCAGTTGTGTCACGACAAATTAAATCTGAATCTCACCGAACTGGACATCTCTACCACACATCGCCTGCCAGGCTCCGCCAAGTTGCCTTACAAGCCACTTATTGTCAGTTTTACTTCACGAAGGGTTCGCAATGAGGTGTTCAGCGCTAAGAAGATGCTGCGCTTTGCCTCGGCTTCCGACAAATCTCACTGGAAACTGCAAGACCAATTGTTCATAAACGAACACTTAACCAAAACCTGTGCCCAGCTCTACACTGCAGCTCGAAGGTTGGTGAAGGAGAAGCGCATCGCCTCCTCGTGGACAACTGGCGGTATTGTCCACATCAAACTGACGGCATCACCTGATGAGTCACCTCGCAAGATCCTTACTCAAGATGCCCTTTACAAGATTGTCCCACCACCATCAACTGAATCCAACGATTAGCGCCTACTCCGACTACAACCACACTACATGACTATCATTCTGCCTGTGCTTGAAGGAATGTAGTAAGGAACTAAAACACTTCTTTGTAAGTCTTTGTAAACACTACAATTTTGCTAACTCCAACTTTTAAGCACGCAGCCCATCCCAACCTTTATAGTCTAATTATGATGGAACACGAAATTACAGTTTAATTTGTTTTTAATTAATTTTTTTACCACAGTTAGAATCTCTTCATGCAGTCACTTGTTCGTGTTAATGTTCTATTCTTTCTCCATTCACTGTTTTCAGTTGATCATATGTGCATGTACAATACTGATATCGCTGCGATGAAGTGTGTTTGCATAAGTATAATGCTTGCTTATCAACAAATGTCAGTATGGATCATCTATGATGTACTTCTTGCAGGGTGCTGATGTGTGATCATTATAGTCATTTACAGTTGAGGTTAATTTGACAGAGTGATGTTGCACTGATTCATTATTAATTGATCAATTACAAGCTCTCATGATATAATGCAAAGACCATGACTTGCTTCCTGTAAGCATAGTAATGATCATGATTGCTGTATGCATGCTGAGGTCAGCTCTTATTCGTTTCACTCAAATATTTTTTTTTTTGACTGATGCTCCTTGCATTAGGATGTTAAATCTTTGTACTTTCTTACTGTTTGCACAGATCGACCTGTCTGTTATCCTAACGTTATTATGGTATGGTTAGAACTGCCTGCTACCTCAGTATCATTATCTCACATCGCATACACACACCTCTTGTAATGAGACAATACATTTAGAGTAGTGATATGCGATTCCATGCATTAATAGGAGACTGCTATGTGACAGCACATATAATATGATGATACACAATCAAATGCATTGTCACTTAGAATGCAGCTTAGGAGTAGCATGTTGAATGCGATCTGTTTTCTGCGAGCATAGTGTGATGATATGTGATTCCATGCATCATTAGGAGACTACTGTGTGTTGGCACATAATTATAATGTGATGATACATGATCAAATGCATTGTACTTTCTTACTGTTTGCACAGGTCTGTGATTCTAACGTTATTATGGTATGGTTAGAACTGCCTGCTACCTCAGTATCATTATCTCACATCGCATACACACACCTCTTGTAATGAGACAATACATTTAGAGTAGTGATATGCGATTCCAAGCATTATTAAGTGACTACTGTGTGATGGCACATAATTATAATGTGATGTTACACGATCAAATGCATCGCCACTTGGAATCCAGTGGAGGAGTAGCATGTTGAATGCGATTTGTTTTCTACAAGCATTGTGTTTGATAACCCTGTGAATACTTTAACTTGCCATTGATTCATATCTGATGTCCGATATCAATTTCCATGTTATACTTCAGTACAATCTGTTTGGGTGGAGCTATCTAGTCGCCATCTAGCGTCACTACGGCAAATTGTGTGAAGCCGCCTTCTGGTCTGTTTCATATTTGGTTCCGGTTTCAAACTAAGTTTTTGTGCAGGCGTGCTGATAGACTTCCCTGTGCTAATTTTTACGTTAATTGAATCTACTACGTATTTAGTTCTTGAACACAAGCCCAACTTGACTCGATTATTCGTTTAGATATAAACATAAACTTTATGCATAATTCCATGTAATCTGTTGTCTAGTCGATTTTTAGCCTGGCTAATGCCCTTGTTTGCTTTCTTCATCCCCACTGGTGATGAATAGTTCTCGGCAAGATGCCGTTTTTAGTTATTGTTGCGTGTGCGCGGGTCTGGTGGATGACCTGGATGAGGCTTGCACCTGTACCCTGTGTGGATTGAGTTGTCATGCTAACTGTATCTGCAATACTACGATTTTGTCCTTAGACTCCAGGATATGTAAACAATGCTCACTAAATATAGATACAACTGATGCTGACCTACCTCATAGCTCCATTGACTTTAATGCACCTAAACTCCATAAACCCATCAGACTGCAGCTAATTGAAAGTGACGACTCTAATAAACCTCTCTTGAACAACAAAGATCTCGACCCTGACCCCAACTATCTTTCAGACTACATCAAAGATTGTGCATACCTGGCTCCCTCTCAACTTTCCCACAAATTTCTAAATGCCTCTCACTCGTTCACAATTATGCATCTGAACTGTCGCAGTATTATCTCTAAGTTAAATGAAATCCAAATTCTCCTACAACAACTACCCACTTCTGTTCTTGCTGTAACTGAAACTTGGCTATCTGATAACACGGCTGACTCAATTTACATTCCAGACTATACTTTCATATACAGAAACAGGAGCGAGGGTGGAGGGGGAGGAGTAGGTTTTTTTGTTAGAGACCACATTAGTTACAATACTACTGATATTTCTGTGGCTCCTAATTCATTTGAAAGTCTTTTTATTAACATTTCTCTACGTAAAGGCTTGGATATCTTAGTTGGTGTTATCTACAGACCACCAGCCACAAATCTGGACACCTTCAATACTGAAATTGAATCACTAATAGACACACTAACAGCTAATAAAAACTGTAATAAGAAATTATTCCTAACTGGTGACTTCAATGTTGATTTGCTCGCTTCTGAAACCCACACCCCTACTAATGACTTTATCAACTGTATGACTTCTCATCACTTCCTGCCTATGATTCTTCAACCAACTAGGATTACTCCTACCACTGCTACCCTAATCGACAACACTTTTACCAACTCTGCAGACTGTGTTATCAATTCGGCGATAATAATATCTGATATTTCCGACCATTTACCTATTATTACTTGGATTCAGAATGACTTAAATACCCAATGTACTCCAAGAACCATCGAGATGTCAAGGACTGTTAACCAGGATACCATCTCTAATTTTAAAAGGCTATTGGCTGATGCTGACTGGTCATCTGTAAAACTGCTATGTGATCAAGAAGAAACAAACCTAGCTTACACCTCATTCATAAATATAATTAAACTTAACTACGACCAAGCATTTCCATTAAAAGTAAAGAAGACCTCCAAAAAGAACACTTTTCAACATCCATGGATGACACAAGGCTTGCATAATTCCATTAAAAAGAAAGAAAAACTGTACATCAAATATATTAAAAACCCTACTCCTGAAAATAAGGCCATCTTTACCACCTATCGTAATAAATATAAAATAATTCGTACCAAAATTGAACAAGAGTTCTACGCTAATGAATTTACAAAATGCTGTAACGATGTAAAAAAAACCTGGCAGATAATCAAGTCGATAGTCAAATCTGATAACTCTGACTCATTTATAAAAGAAATCAATATCAATGGTAATACAATAAAAGATCCTGAACTAATGGCTGATCAATTTAACTCCTACTTTACGAATCTACCAAATTCACTTGCGCTAAAAATACCCCCTCAAAGAAATTATTCCAAGACTATATGCCATCCTCATCATTGAACTCCTTTGTTATCCTACCTACTTGCCCTCAAGAGTTACTAACCATAAATAAAACCTTGAAAGTTACCCATAGTACTGGCCCTGACGACATCAATCCTTATTTAATCTCTCCCCTCATGGAACTTATCGCAGTTCCACTGAGTGATATAATTAACTGCTCACTTAGAAATGGTGAGGTCCCCTCAAACATCAAGTTAGCTAAGGTGCTGCCTATTCATAAGCAGGGAAATAAAAGTGAAGTCTCCAATTTTAGACCAATCTCTATCTTGCCCTTTTTTTCTAAATTATTTGAAAGGGTCATGTATGACCGTCTGTTCTCCTTTATAAATACTAAAAAAATTCTTCATCCTTTTCAACATGGCTTCCAACCTGGCCACTCGACCTTTATGTCCCTATTGGACATACAAGATAAAATAACACAAGCCATGGATAACAATGAATTCTCTATTGGTATTTTTCTGGACCTTGCTAAGGCCTTTGACACTGTCGACCACAAAATCTTACTCTCTAAACTGGAACATTATGGGGTCAGAGGCAAAGCATTAGACTGGTTCAAAAGTTACTTAACTAACCGTTATCAACAAGTTTCATGCAATGGTAAATTATCCAACTTCCAACTTATTATGTTTGGTGTTCCTCAGGGTTCTATTCTCGGACCTCTCTTATTCTTAATATACATTAATGATCTTCCTAACTCCTCGACTCTCCTTCATTATATTCTATTCGCTGACGATTCTAATGCTTTTCTTTCACATGCCTCCTACGAAGAACTAATCAAAATAGCAAACGAAGAACTAGCAATGGCTAATGATTGGTTCAAAGCTAACAAACTCTCCCTAAATATTTCTAAAACGAACTTTATTATTTTCAGATCCAATAAAAAGATTATTCCACCCTCTGATAGCGTACTAAAAATAGACAACATAATAATTCCACAAGTCGCTTCCTCTAAGTTTCTTGGGGTCCACATTGACCAACACCTGAAATGGAATACACACATACTAGAAATCACTAAGAAAATCTCAAAAAACATTGGCATTATTCGTAGAATATCCTACCTTCTTCCTCCCCACATACTTAACAACTTATACTTTACCCTTATATATCCTTACTTGACTTACTGCAACTTCATCTGGACTTCAACTTACGACGCCCACCTGATGAATCTAAGGGTCATTCAGAAAAAGGCCATAAGACTAATCACAAGATCTGCTGCTAATTCCCATACCAGACCTCTGTATCTGAAATTTAATCTTTTAAATCTTTCTCAAATTAAGTTTATTCAAACTGGTGTGTTTATGTACCAGTATGGCAGAAATATCCTCCCTCCTGCTTTTCTCTCCTATTTCAGCCCAATTATACCTATCAATGACACTAGAAGCAATAGAGAATACTCATGCATCTTCGCAAGAACAAACTCACGTAAGTTCTCAATCAAATACCAAGGTCCTCTCGTTTGGAATAACCTTCCTTTGGTCATTCGTGAGGCTAAGAGCCTCGTTCATTTTAAACACTTGATCCGTGCACACGCAATGAGTATTATTATGTAGCTTTTTGTGCTATATCTCATTCTATTGATTGCCCGTTATCCAATTTAAAGTGTACTGCCTGATACAATTATAAGGTTGTAATGCTTGTTATACTTAATGCTCTGTGTCTTGGCAGTGCCTTGTTGTTCTTATGTTCTCATAACGGTGCTTAGTTTTATTAGCATTTGATTTTTGGTTGTTTCTGTTTAATTTCTTTGATTTTGTTGAGTAGGGATGGAATTCCCCTGCCGTCCATTTAGTCCTAGAAAATAACTTGCAAGTTTTGCTATATAGTTAAAGCAATTAGGCCCCTATTCAGCGGGACTTGTCCCTTCGGGTGTGCCCTTTGCTCCCTCATACCATCTCTTCATAGATAAACTTCTGCAATAATTGTTTGTGAACTTTATATACTGTAGTTTCATGCTGTTAATTTTGTTTTGTTTCTGGGATCAATAAATTGATTGAATTGAAATTGAAAAAAATTGAATTATCATCGAAAATACCAAGACAATCGGCCCCATCGTTGTCGTCGTCGTCATATCAATTTTTTCTGCTCTGTCAATTGTTTTCTAGCTATCAATCATGGCGACTGCTCACCGAACAGAATCAGCAACAACAAGACACAGGGTGTTTGAGAGAACATTTCGCCTTTTCGCAGACTGCCTGGAGAATACATCAGAGACTTCTGCAGAACGCGGCTTTTATTCTGAATTAGTAACGCTATGGCGTCTGTTGGTTCGTGACAAAGCGACAAATCATAATGAATTTAATACATGCTTAGCTGGATGTGTACTGACTGGCCCTAGAAGGGCATTAAATTAGACACAATATAATCGTTTGCATGCAAATGTTTCATGTTTCATCCATCTATAAAGAACGCACGCAAAAGCTTGAGTATCTTCATAATGAGAAAGTGTCCAGGCTTGGGTCTTCTGCTTTAAGTTAATAACAAAAAGATAGTAAAATGCTACATTTCATGCTGACTGCATTCTGGGATTTATGAGAATTTGACTTTTTTATTGCTTTGAGCTAAATGCCGTATCACATGAGCCATACACAACACATTTGCTCTGATCGGCGTAACTCACATAATTTATAATTATTATTATTTATAATTATTGTATAGATTGCTATAGCAAAGATCACTGACGTTATCAGAAGCTTCTATGCTGGCAGTCGATTTGCAGTGCGATTCTAAGTAGAGGTGGCTCAGGTGGGTGAATGGTTTCAGATCATGACAGGATTGCGACAGGGTTGTATGTTGTCACCAATGATTTTTGTCATGGTTGTGGGTTGGGTGATGGCGAGGGCGGCGTTGGGTGGTGACATGTGGCCGGAGTGGGTGAATGGAGACAGGTTGAGAGACCTGCATATTGCAGACGATAGGCTATGGTCCTACTGGACAGTAGGGCCTACTTGGAAGGGCATGGAAGTTATAACCCACAGAAGACAGGAAGAGGCAGCAAAGATGCATGGGACTCACCATCAAACCAGTAAAAACGACAGCGGGTAGGAAAATGGAATTAAGCTGACAGGATTATGATCTGTGACAGTGTGTGTGGTTGAATTCTGTTACATCGATAGCAAGATAACAGCGGACAGTAATTGTGACAAGGAAGTAAAGGTACATAATTTAGATCTATATGAAAAACAAATGCTGCTTTTAGGAGGCCAGAAAGGATCTGGAAGAACAATGGTTGCAGTTTGAAGACCAAGATTTATCAATAGGATGCTAAAGTGTTCAGTTCGCTTTTGTACGGATCTAAGACCTCACCGATTATGGGGGCAAACAAAGAGACTGGCGGCGGCACATCATAGGTGTGCGAGGTAAACTATGTATTCTACATGGCATGATAAAAAAAAGACCGAATAAAGCCATAGAAGAGCGGACTGGGAAAAGGGATTAGAGAACATTATCAGAAAGAGAACATTAAACTGGATGGGACATTGTGGTACATCTGGACAGCGACAGAAGAGCCAACCAAGTGATGAGTTGGATCCCTGAGGGAAAAAGGGAAAGGGGAAGACCACGGAAGAATTGGCCAGAGACCATCATGGACGACTTGAGGTGTTTGGAGATGTCGTGGGAGGAGGATGAAAGACTGGCAATGGACAGAGACGAATGGAGAAGATGCGTTGCCCGATGTGCAGACCTGCATGGGAAGGACTAAGTACTTAAAACTAAATAAATATGGCTCATACGACAGCTGTGCAATGAACAGAATTGAAATTAACTATAATGCAGGACAGTTTTAATTATTTATTGTCATTGACGTCTTGGTTTGCGGTCGAAGCCATCTGTTTTCCGGACTTCCCCCCACACACACACTCTTCTACTTTGCCTGCATATTAATTATATGTTTATAATTATATTGTATTGTATTTGAAAATTTATAAAGCGCCCCTCACAGTGAACACCATATCAGAGGCGCTCCCAGTGCGAAGTCCTCGATAATAAAACAAGTTTTGAGGTAGCGAAAAGATGTAGCAGGACCACCGGATTAGTATGGTAGAGCGAACAAGACTCTTGATATAGCTCACAGCAGATGAAGAAGAATGTACATGTTTACATTGAAGAGTTGACGTCGATCAGTCAAGCGGTGAACTGGATCGGAATGAACTCTACAGCCAACACTGGAAAATTAAAGCTATACAATAAAAAAGATAAAGAAAATAGAAATTCGTATTAAAATTATGGAGAATATTATAATATGACAATGGGATTGCTGTAAGTTTTCTTACACAGGTGCTACGGGGCACCAAGCGGGTCAAGTCTGTTGGAGGAACTAAGTGGGTGGTGGGAGGAAGCTGAATGAGGCCGAAGTATTACGTCTACGACTACCCGGTATCACGGAGCAAGACCCTCTGAGCCTTGAAGATCACAGTGAGGATTTTAAATTGTTTGCGAGCATAGAGAGCCGATGAAGTTCATCAAGCATAAAGTAGAAATGCGAGAGTACCGGGTAAGCGGGCTATCAGTCTATTGCAACAGTGTTGAGCACCGACTGAAGAGAGATAAACCTAAGGAAGACCAATACGAAGGGAATTGCAGTAGCATAATATTATAAAGCATGAACTAAAGTAGTGGCGATGGAGAACAAGACAGGGCGACGAATGACCTTCAGACGCCTTAAATGAAACTAGGAGCAGCGCGTGAGATTAGAGATGTGCTCGGTAAAGGTAAGTGAGCTATCAAGGATAACACCCAGATCCCGTACACTTGACGAGAAAGAGAAGAGTGGGGACTTATCAGAGAGGAGAACGAAATCAAGCTTCTGGAGCTGCTGAGGGGTACCAAACCAGATCAATTGGGTTTTTAGAAGCATCAAGAGAGAGGCGATTAGACGACATCCAGGAGTGTATACGATTAGAGAGAGATTGAATACTCCCGACAAAAGCAACTGGGATGATGAGCGGACCATGGACAAAAGCCTGCACATTATCATCAGCAAGGTGATGATCAGCAGCACCACATCTCTTCTCTTACTCGCACAAGCGAACGACATTGGACAAAGCCATGCTCTGCTATCATAACCTGATGCAGTGATGCAGTGATGCTAATTAGCAGGCATCAGGGTCTTAGTTCTGTCTCCTTGTAACGATGTCCCTTGACCACACAGTTTCTTCTTATACTAATGTATGTGAGCCTTGTGAGGCCATGTTTATGTTATGTTGATTGTTAAGAAGATATAGATTAATGCATAGTAGTTTTCCTCTCTCTCTCTCTCTCTCTCTCTCTCTCTCTCTCTCTCTCTCTCTCTCTCTCTCTCTCTCTCTCTCTCTCTATATATATATATATATATATATATATATATATATATATATAGTAAACGCTGTTTGATGGCCATCGAATCAACAACTGCGTCACTAAAAGGAATTGGTATTCAAATGATGACTAAACTTAGATCTCAGCTCCTCTGATTTGATCCTTCAGTTAGCAACTTATCACTTGCCTTATCTATTGCATTTCCAATGTGGCTTAGCTAAAAAAAAAAAGAGGAGAGCGAGAGACCTGAGGCGTTCATATCGCTCCTACTTGCTTACTTACGCACTTAGCACTATGACAGATCTGATTCCTACAATGTTGTCGTTTACACTCATTCTTAAAATGTAAAGTTTGTCCCTACCGTCTGTTTCTTATGTTAGCCTTTATAAGAGTTATATATATAATATATGTATAATATATTTTTTTCTATATTTCATATTTTTTATATTCATTTGTCTGATTAGTTATGGTTTATGGTTATATTTATGACAAGTTCCAGTGCAGTTATAAATGTTCTATTTATAAGAAGTGGCCGTCATTGAAGCATTTGATTGAATTTATCGTTCTGAATGCAATTAACTTGAGCGAAGATAGGGTAATGGTCTGGACTTTAATTTTGTAACTGTTCAAGGAGTTGGTTTTCAATTCCTGACGTTCCTTATTTTGTCCGTTTAGTAACGATCATCCGTTCAGAGGAACTTTAGTAACGATGCCTTTTTCGTCGACCACGAGTCTAACTCTATTGGAATTCAGGTCAAGAGTCACAGGCGTCCCTGGCTGAACTTCTTGAAACTACAATGAGAAATCATCTTAAACTTAATCACTTGTAACTTAATCACCTGAAACTTAATCACCTGAAACTGGAATGAGAAGCGGAGCACCGTAGAAGCAGTTTTTGTTTCACACTGAAAAAGAGCCAGAACGAGATTAGAACTTAGATGTCGAACTGCTGAATGTGCCACCAAACATTGTACGGAAGCTGAAGTTTTCAATGCACGTATGCATCTGGGTAGGTCTGCGTTTCAGTTAGTCTAAGACATATTCATAATCGAAATTGTCTTAGTCGTAATCGTATTCATAGAGCTCCTAATGTCAGCTTATTCACGAGAGCTGGGTCATTGCAGAGCTAGCGAAGCTGAGGTTTGGGTTGGGTTTAAGCTGAAACTTAATTATTGGGTCGTATTAATGCAATAATATTATGTCATAAGAGTGTTAGAAACAAACTAATTTTAACAGAACAAATTAAATTTCAAAATAATTATTTAATTCCTACATTACGTTGCACTATAATATTATAGACCATACATGTATAATCTCGTAGCCTACATTCAACTCAATTTAATTAAAAACGTTTGAACAATACTGAGCACATACAAACATACATACATCGCTACATACATACAGACACAAAATATACACATGCATCCATACACACACATATATATATGCATGCATTAATACACGCATGCATACATGCATGTAATGCATATATGCATATATATATATATATATATATATATATATATATATGCATGCATATAGGCCTACTTCTATATATGCCTCAAGTTATGTTTGGTTAGGCAGTAGTCACGCTGTATAACTGGTAAGCTATTTATAGGAATGGTTGCAAATTCATCTATCTGAATAATTAGATAAAACTGTGTTGTAATGTCTGATTAGTATTTTCATTCGTGACTTACGAAGGCATTGGGAAAGTCTTTCCTAATTGCTTCCTTGGCCTTATCAGCAGACTGTAAATAGAAAAACAATACTGACAGCATCTCTATTTTATGCTTACAATATAAGAAACGAAATCGGTTAAATTTGCGCCCGTTTGTAACACCAAAGTCATGTAAGTCAAAAACACAACTATATATAATAAAAAAATCGTATCTAAATGTCATGACCATGCCATCAAGCCCTCATGTGTGCTATATGGACCCATATTCTCATAAGACCTATGCAGAGCCATTTGGGTTCCATCTTGTGCCTATGGACAATAATTATTGACATGCTGGTCGAGGAGTTTGAAAGTCGCAAGCCTCCATCTAAAGTCATAAGTCTGAACACGAGACTGCACGAGTTCTACCTAGAGGCAGCCTTGGTTTACTCAGGTTTGAAGTTGGTATATTTTCCACGTCGGACATTTGGTATACTTGACGCATCGGATGCTTGCTTTATTTTCCACATGCGAGGCGTTTGTGACGGTCAAAGAGCAAACGACTACACCATCAATAATGTAGGTTGGATAAAGCGCAAACTCCAGGCCAGGGTCAGTTGTAACATCCAATGTTCAGCACCCCATAAGAAACTCCAGGACATAACCTCGTGTACGCAATCTTAGACACACTTCACGCGACTGAGCACATGAAGATCATGCTCATAAACTTCGCTAAATACCAATATGAAGGCCTATGCTAGAAAGAAAGTAACGACCTTCTTGCCATCTAGCGAATTTATGGAGAAATTACGTAGCCAAGAACTATCAAAAGACATTTTCACAGTAGATATTCCTTAAAACTTTATTAAAGTTGAATTACACATGACAAAAATTGACAACCCCAGTCTTTAACGAAAATTGTAGATGGTGAAATTGATGCCTCGGTATATCAATCAATCAATCAATCAATCAATCAATCAATCAATGTGTTTATTGATTTCCATAGACCATAAACGTAAACATCATATCAATGTAACAACACGGTCATATGGGAAATTCTACACACGTGCATATTGGTTCGTGTGTAGGCTTATATTGGAAATAATATTTTGAAAAATAAGAGAGGATTCCAGTGGAAACCAGTTTGCATGTACATTTGTCTATCTCAAGTCCACAAGTTCTAGTCTACACTTGACGTGTTTGCTGAAAAGGCACGTTTCGTATAGGTCACCAGATTCAGCCATCTGCTGTAGACAATAAAAGTGTACCATGTATACCATGCGAAACGTTGGGAAGCTCTGATTTCCTTCCCTCGACCCGACAATGAAGGAATCTCACAGTTCTAAACCCGGGGCCAGTACATCGCTGGACTTAAAGCTAACTTCCCAGCCTACGCCGGTACCAAATAATGCGTAATGAAAGCGCCTCTAAAGATTCTACGGTTATCGAATCAATACAATTTCGAAAGTTGTTAAATTAGTGCCTATACTTACCTGTCCAACTGTTTTGGGCCAACTCTTAATTTCGAATTCTGCAAAATAGAATTATCAATATTTTCAGCATTCAATTGGTATGAAAATGTAGCCTAAAAAAGTTCACAAACCTTCGTATTTTGAAAGACTTTCTATTATACCAAAGTACCAAACCAAAGTGGTTCTATAAATTAAATTAGTGAATACAGAATATAGTACAAATGAGAACTAAAGAAGTTAATAACAGGAGGGAATAATCAGATCCTTAAGCTAACCCGACAGTTTGCGTGTAAACAACCTCACTTCTTAGTACCAGCATATGAAGAGCGTTGCTAGTCCACACCACATCTTCGCCCTATGTTCGCAAATTTTAAATGAAATACGGAAATAATTTTCTGCCTTGGCAGGGATTTGAATCCTGCAATTCTGGGTTCAAAGCACAGTGCGATTACTATATTTCCGCACCCACACCCCATTCAAATGAATGCAGAATAATTAAACGGATAAAATTCATACCTCATTAATTTTACGGCACATTTATCATAAATGAGTTAACTTGGAGCGGTCACCAAGAATGAGCTAACCATAATATTATTTGAGCCATCGATTGATTTTTACGTCAATGCTTTTGAATCAAGGCTTTCACTTACCTTTTCCAGTCGATTTTACAATTTCACCATCGCTGATGCTGCTGACTGAAACATTAACATTAAATTATCGGGATAGCAAAATAGATAGGCCCCATATCGCACACAATTGGATTAAAATAGATTTCGTAAAAAAATTGGAAAACAGTCTAGATCTCAGGATGAGGCATCGGACATCAGTGTCACTGAAAACATCATCAAACTATTGCATAGTGTAGCCTATAGGACAGTTTGTCATAGATGTGAACGACATCGTGGTTTGTTGATATGACACTTGGTCGTTGATCATGCGGTTGTGTGTTGTTTGTGACCAAGTGCCTCTGTCACCAAACAGTGCAATTTGGTAGCTACGTAAATTGGGAAGTAAACGACAAGTCCTGCAATGCACTACCGCAGTGTCCACGACCTTGGAAATGACTGCCTCACGTATACGTTCCACACGGAATATACTAATTGCACCATACTATAATACTATACCATGATACTAATACTTCCGTAATCGATTTCTTATAAATGTGCAACAAATAAGGTCATACTGATTCATTTATGTCAACAAATTTTAGGCATTTTTGACCCCCTCACCCCCTTTGTCAACAACTGTCAAACATTGACGGCCCCTAAAAATTATGTCAACAATCCCAGACCCCCCTACAAAAAGAAACACAAGCTCAATACAATGTAGAATCATTTTTCAAATTTGTTACATTAAAAATGCAATCTCGAACTTAAAAATATGAGTTTAGTTTATTACCAGCTTTTTAGTAGTATTAAACATTAAGCACTTTATACATTTTTTAGCATTACTTAATGTTTTCGCTACCATTTTGAAGGGTCTGTGTTGATTCATTGGAAAAAATTTGTTGACGTCAAATTTTTCCGAACCCCCTTTCCCCCTTGTCAACAACTGTCAAACTTTTCTAAACCCCTCCCCCTTTTTTGTTGACATAATTAATGGACGACCCCTTGATTGATTGACTGACAGGTTTTGCCGAAAACATATTTAGGCCTATTTCTTATTTTACGGTTTCGTCATTTCGCGAAGACACTCTCATCAGTTCGAATCTTGGCGATAAAATATCTTACCACACAAAACCAGGAGCAACGACGTGCAGACTATTTGAGAGAACATTGCGACTTTCCACATACTGTCTTCGGAATTGGACTTCTTAGGCTCCTACAGGAATGCGGCTTATATTCTAAGTTTACAGCCTGTGATGGCCTCAGAAAATTATGCAAGAAGTGACTGAGCAGAATCGATCGATTCATAAATTAAGATAACATTGTAATTTATAACAACAATGGAGGTTATATATGAAATTGTGTTTTGAATGTCTCCATGTTTTATTATTTAGCATATGGGTATGTTGCCTATCCGCTGACTCTAGTGACGTACCGTATAAGCAGAATACAACGGGAAGACGTATTGGTCAATCAATATGCTAATCACTGATGACGATTGACGGAGAACAGTAGTACGCATAGTGGCGGTTCTATGACACTTCTGAAAGAGGAAATGGGCGTGTATCGCTGTAAGGAACTAGGGAGTTCTGTGACGTCTGCCAATAGTGGGACTAGTTCGAAGCGCTTAAGCTTACATGACTTTGTGTAATTAATCACCTTCTACTACTCCTTTCTCAGCTTTGCAGTACGTAAGTTTGATATGGAAGCTCGAATGCCTGTTTTCAGTTGCTGGACTTAGATTTCTGGACTCTCTCCCTGTTTCTGTTCCTGGTGTTCAGTCGCTTATGTTATTTCGTTCTCAACTTAAGATATCCTGATCTTCGGGATATTCACCGAATTTCGGCTTGGTTTCTGGTGCACCATGGTTCATTGGACACACGCGCGGTAGGAGTTACTAATTTCAATTTTATTCAACGGGCATACGAATTTGTTAATATGACCTGATGATGGTATGCTTTTGAGTTCTTACTGAACTTGCCTTTGGTTCTGCACAAAGCGATTTAGTTGATTTAGTTTACGACACCGCCTTCCCAACTAAAGCGATGGACGTGAAAAACTACCCAAATATCAAGATAATATTGAACTATAATATTTCAATATCGAGCATTTATTGTATTGCCGGCTATTCATTGATCACTTTTAACTCAAATCCATTTCTACAAAATCTTCGGTGTGATTTCTGAATCCGTGTAGATGATTTCGAGACAGTTGGAGCACTTCAGCATTGGCAACGTATCGTACATGCAGATCAAGTTTTGACGGCGGTATTCACCCTGACGTTGCTGCTGCTTCAGAGGTCAAATGAATTCGGTACTCGATCGGGAAATGTATGACGGTTTCTTCGGCGCAACTTCTAATTTCTCAATAACCTTTTAATCCCACAGGCTCTAACGGCAGTTTAAAACCACCAGTCTCTAACCGTGATCCAGGATAGAGCCCTGCGCCGGCCGCGCCGCGCCGCCGCCGCCGACATTTCTTGGACGCCGCCGCCGCCGATTTTTGTCGGTCGGCGCGCCGGCGCCGCCGCCGCCGACAATTTGTCGGCGCGCCGCCGATGCCACGCTGATGTGTATAATTCTTGTTGTTGCATTTCGCATGTTTTACATGATTTCGCCATAAATTGTTGCTTCAGTGAGAAATAGAAGTCGAAATCTTGTATAGGCCTACATGTACTTAAAACCATAGGAAAGTTTTCTTTGCGAAACTTGATTGGAAGCACTTATTTTTGCGTTGATACTATGAGCCTTTTACTCCACCAATTCGTGCTTACTTTTGCAACAATACAATAAGCGTTGCTGCAAAACTTAAGAAATTCCAGGTTTGTGATTAGTTGTGCTGTGTGTATCTTACTGTCTGTTAGCCTTGCCATACGATAGGATGGAAGAGAACCATCTACTGTCTAGTACTGTATTACATCTATTACATTGCAGCGTATTGTATTGTATTTTCGTTTATTGACCAACTCTAGCTGTCATAACGCAGCTAGTTAAGCGTAGGCAAAGGGCGTAGGCAAAGGGCCGGGAACCTATGGCGACAAAGGCGCCGATGCTCACACAGGTTATGGCTCTGTGGCCCGAGGCAGCATGCTCACATAACTTTTTGGAAGCACTGATACATTAAAAATATTATTTGCGACCTAAATCTTAACACATTGACCGTCACCTACGAGTTAATTCGGAGTACAAATGTTTCCTGTACACGCCACCTACGAGGTATCTCGTAGTACAATAGGCCTACATAGTGCTACACGCAAACACTGGCTCACGCCTAATAATTCTGATGATGATAATGATGATGTTTCTAGTGGTGGTGTTGATGACGATGACGATAATGGTGCTGGTGCTGGTGCTGATGGTGGTGCTGATGGTGGTGGTGGTGGTGGTGGTGGTGATGATGATGATGATGATGATGATGATGATGATGATGATGATGATGATGATGATGATGATGATGATGATGATGATGATGATGGTAGTGATGATACTGATGATATTGGGGTGATGGTGATGATGATGACGATGATGATGGTGGTGGTGTGGATGATGGTGGTGGTGGTAATGGTGATGATGGTGATGATGATTTAATTGTAATTGTAATCGAACATTTATATAGCGCCGCTTAAAATCAGCAGCGCTCTCGTTCTGCGTCAGTGCCTGCATCAGGAAACAAGAAAGTCTTAAGACGTCTACGGAACTGGGAAGAAGAGAGGGCTAGTAACTCAAGGCGAAGAGACTGTGGAAGAGAGTTCCAAGCTGATGGGCCAACACGGGCAAAGCACCTAGAGTGGGTCGTAGCAGAGCGCATGCGAGGGACAACCATAAGGCCACGGGTCGAAGATCGCAAAGAGGCCCTCGCAGGTAAGGAATAGACAAAGGTGCGAAAGATTTTATTGGGGTGGTGATGATGATGATGATGATGATGATGATGATGATGATGATGATGATGATGATGGTGGTGGTGGTGGTGATGGTGATGATGATGATGTTGATGATGATGGTGGTGGTGGTGGTGGTGGTGATGATGATGGTGATGATGATGATGATGATGATGATGATGATGATGATGATGATGATGATGATGATAATGATGATTAAGGTGACGATGATGATGATGATAATGATGGATGTGGTGATGATGGTGGTGTTGGTGGTGGTGATGATGATGATGATGATGATGATGATGATGATGATGATGATGGTGGTGGTGGTGGTGGTGATTATGATGATGGTGATGTTATGATGATGGTGGTGGTGGTGGTGATGATGATGGTGGTGGTGATGATGATGGTGATGATGATGGTGGTGTTGGTGGTGGTGATGATGAAGAAGATGATGATGATATGGTGGTGATGATGATAGGGGGGCAATCCGACCAAGGCCCACCATTTGATAGTTGCCCCGCATAACGAAGTAAAGGATAATCACGAGGCCTTCATGATGATGATGGCTTGGCGTGTGGGTTAAAATGGTGGTGGCGGTCATAGAACGAGAATTCGTGACTACAGGCTTTAATATTCGTAAATATTCGTGAATATTAGGTTATTTTTAATATTCGTAAATATTCGTAAATATTCGTTGATGACGTCACTGTTTTCCTTTTGGTTACGAACTTATTTAAGACTACTAATTAAGAACATGTGCAGTGGTTATGCGGCGCTATACTAAGTGTTGTGGTCCGTAAGCTGGTACACTTAGCCAAATCTTACCCTGCCCTTGAGGCAGGCCTACTCTGTAAAAACAGTCGACCATGACCAGAGGCCCGGGAATCTATAGTATAGAGTCAAAGGCGACGAATCTCACACAAGTTTTGGCTTTGTGGTAACATTAATCGTATGCTTCATGTATTTAGAAGTCTATGCATTAATACAATAAAAATTATCATTTGCGCGCTAAACTGTTTCATGCATAACAATATAGCCTTTGTGAGACAGAACCCAGGGAATGAGACACCTTGTGTATAATGTCCCAAGCCAAGCTGAGGGCAAATGATCTGACCCGAATCAGAGTCTCTCTCTCTCTCTCTCTCTCTCTCTCTCTCTCTCTCTCTCTCTCTCTCTCTCTCTCTCTGTCACACACACACACACACACACACACACACACTCACTCACTCACAGACGGACAAAGACTGAGAGTGACTCAGTCTTTGTCCGTCTGTCTGTTTGTTTCTGTATCTCTCTGCAGTCTCTCTCCAATCTCCGAACACCCCTCTCAGTATGGGTAATTTCAGTATTATGAAGAAGATTCACGTTTCAATTAGTTCCAATGATGCCTTCAGCTTAGCGCTTGCCTTATGAGTCAGAGTCGGTTGACTGATAAGGAATGACGCTGACGCATAGGCCTAATGTCGCTGTTTGTTGTTTAATATTGTCACTCGTCTAGGCCCAAATACCAAATTAATAGCTACGACGCTCAGTGCCAGCCTTAGGTAGGCTATAGGAGATATAGGCGCCTGTTTAAGGCGGCGTTTTTAAGGGGCGGCAAATTCCGGCAAAACACAAGATGGTCACTTCCATCAAAAGATGTCATTTATGAGTAAGGATTTTGAAGAATTAAGAATTAAAGGAACTTGAAATTTTTAATATTCGTTGGCCATTTTAATATTCGTCAATATTCGTAAATTTCTAAAAATCTTAATATTCGTAATATGCGCATACTCGTTCTATGGTGGCGGTCAATGTGTTAACAGTGATTAGGCTCCTATATAAAGACGAGCGCCTTTGTGAAACAGAGCCAAAGATTGTACCCACAAGAAATCTCAAACTCAATAGCGCCTACATGTTGTGTGTAGTTATACATGTACAGGCCTATCGAGTTTCAAATGAGTTGAGCTGACCCAGTCTCCCTCTTCCTCTCCCTCTGTCATCTCTGAAAGCTCACGCACTGACTATTATTTAAACTATATATCAGTCAACTCTGTCGAGGTAACCCTCTCCCTCTTCTCTCTGCCTGAATGCTCTCCCCTATCCATTCCTCTCTCGGGGCGCCCTCTCTAGGTCTGTCTTGTTCACTGCGCATCTGTCAGGGCTAATGAAGATGAAACTATCTTTCAGTAGACATATCAACGCCTGTTAAAGTTTCAGAACCAAAGGGTTAGATTAGAATGATGTCCTCGACAGTCGCCTTACAGACCTTTCCCTTAGCCCAGTGGGAGGTACGTATACCGGATGGCATTGAGTCATCAGACCAGCTGTGGCAATATTTACATCAATGGGACTAGAGAAAGCCAAGACTTTTGCCATAGGCCCTAGATTCAGATTCTTTTGGTGTTACCATTCTCGGTCACGTTCTCTCAGCAAAATGAAACTGATAAAATCCTGTTTACATGCTGCGATGTAACAACATAGACTAAACAAGCCGTGCTGGACTTTCCGCTGAGAATGAATTTGGTCGCTTCTAAAAGTTTCGGGGTAATTCTAAGACTTTGCAGCTATCAAGACTAAACAAGTTTTATGGTATGTGTCATATTATGTCGCTGATTATTATTTAACACATGATAATTGTCTAAATTGCCATTTTATGTTACATAAAAAATTTATTGGGGGTGGGGGGGTGAGATTGCTGTCACCCGCCCCGGGCGTCAAAATGCCTAGCTATGCCACTGGATATAATGTATAATACTACCCACCTTTGGTCTGCGGTTGGCTCGCACAACTTTTAAACAATCCCAGAGCCACTGAGCGCAGAGGTGCGCGATAGTGTAGTGGTTAGCGCGCTGGACTGTAAATCGAGAGGTCGGGGGTTCAAATTCCCCGCCAGGGCAGAGAATTTCGTTCGAGATTTCTGTTCCACCAGCACACCCTAGCCAACTCAGCCATAAAGTGTACACTGACCGTACACTGTCTGTGGGAAGATGAGACGGTGATGGAGAGGATTGGCCACCTGCCCTCATAAGCCGAGGCAGAGTAAATGAAGTCGCTAACACTTCATACCCATGGCTTAAGGAACTGCTCTTCTCCTTCTCCTTCTCCTTCTATTTGTTCTCCTCCTCCTTCTCCTTCTCTTTGTCTTCCTCCTGTTTTTCCTTCTCTTTGTCCTCCTACTCGTACACTGTCTGTGGGAAGATGAGACGGTGATGGAGAGGATTGGCCACCTGCCCTCATATGCCGAGGCAAAGAAAATGAAGTCGCTAACACTTCATACCCATGGCTTAAGGAACTGCTCTTCTCCTTCTCCTTCTCCTTCTCTTTGTCCTCCTCCTGTTTTTCCTTCTCTTTGTCCTCCTCCTCCTCTCCTCCTCCTCCTCGTACACTGTCTGTGGGAAGATGAGACGGTGATAGAGAGGATTGGCCACCTGCCCTCATATGCCGAGGCAAAGAAAATGAAGTCGCTAACACTTCATACCCATGGCTTAAGGAACTGCTCTTCTCCTTCTCTTTGTTCTCCTCCTCCTTCTCTTTGTCTTCCTCCTGTTTTTCCTTCTCTTTGTCCTCCTACTCGTACACTGTCTGTGGGAAGATGAGACGGTGATGGAGAGGATTGGCCACCTGCCCTCATATGCCGAGGCAAAGAAAATGAAGTCGCTAACACTTCATACCCATGTGTCGTGGTCTACGCTGACACGTGCGGCTGGGGAAAATACCCGCTGTGCGTCAACAACATTGTTTACAGCTAAGGGAAAATTCCGCCACGGACTGTCAACAGCGGACCAATGCATGTATCAATAATCTACGCGTTCTACAGGACTTTCCGGGGAAAAGTACGATGACGTCATAGAACTTTCTAGAATCCATCAGAACCCTATATATAAGGTGCAGCGTCTGTACAAAGGAGCCAGTTGACGAAGATTTATGCACGTTGAAGAAGTGTTCTTGTAACGATATTTGATTGAAGTTCAATCGAGACCAGCCAACCTGTGTGCTGTCTGCGATTGTGATATTTGACGGGCTGACTTAAATTTAACTTATTTGATTCTTTCTGTTAATAAAGATCTATCTACTTATCTATCTACTTATCTATCTATCTATCTATCTATCTATCTATCTATCTATCTATCTATCTATCTATCTATCTATCTATCTATCTATCTATCTATCTATCTATCTATCTATCTATCTATCTATCTATCTATCTATCTATCTATCTATCTATCTATCTATCTATCTATCGATCTATCTATCTATCTATCTATCTATCTATCTATCTATCTATCTATCTATCTATCTATCTATCTATCTATCTATCTATCTATCTATCTATCTATCTA
Organism: Aporrectodea caliginosa; assembly: GCA_020284085.1. Taxonomy (NCBI): domain Eukaryota; kingdom Metazoa; phylum Annelida; class Clitellata; order Crassiclitellata; family Lumbricidae; genus Aporrectodea; species Aporrectodea caliginosa. The sequence goes on along the minus strand of JACEVL010000263.1, from coordinate 3,762,514 downwards.
TCTATCTATCTATCTATCTATCTATCTATCTATCTATCTATCTATCTATCTATCTATCTATCTATCTATCTATCTATCTATCTATATTTATCCATCCATCCATCCATCCATCCATCCATCCATCCATCCATCCATCTATCTATGTATCTATGTATCTATCTATGTATCTATCTATGTATCTATCTATCTATCTATCTATCTATCTATCTATCTATCTATCTATCTATCTGTTCATCCATCCATCCATCCATCCATCCATCCATCCATCCATCCATCCATCCATCCAAGATCCATCCATCCATCCAAATCCATCCATCCATCCATCCATCCATCCATCCATCCATCCGGGTCCATCCATCAATCCATCCATCCATCCATCCATCCATCCATCCATCCATCCATCCATCCATCCATCCATCCATCCATCCATCCATCCATCCATCCATCCATCCATCCATCCATCCATCCATCCATCCATCCATCCATCCATCCATCTATCCATCTATATATCCATCTATCTATCTAATCTAATCTATCAATTATCTCCCTTTCACACTGTCTCTGCTGCCGTCGCTCTGTGTTTATCTTAGGATAAATGCTGGTTTGGCTAAATACAAATCAAAGCGTTTTGCCAGCCTTACCTTGACGCTTGCTCTTGTCTCCAGGAAGAGAGCTGTCTTTGGACTGAGGCACTACAACGTTAGCATAAAATTACTAGATTAAATAAATACGATGATAATAATACGATTTATATAGCGCTGTAGTCGAGCTAAAGTCGAAATAGAGTGGCATCGCGCGTTAAATCATTAATCAACAGGCTAACCAAAAAATCAAAATTAATTTACTTTAAAACTGACATATAACGATATTAAACAGAAATGTCACAGGTTTAAAATGTAATGAGAAATGAGAAAACGATTAATCTTCCGATATTGGAATGACACTTGCAAAGATTACCAGTAATAATAATACACGGTGGTTCAATAAAAAGTAAGCCAAACGCTTGTTCATTCCCATTTGGTCTTCATTGATCCTGGAGTAAAAATTGACGGATCCTATTATCGTGACGTTCTTCTGTCACATCTTCTACTTGTTATCAGAAATTTAGCCCCAGAAGGCTGTTTTGTTTTCAACAGGACAGTACCCCAGCCCACAGAGCCAGAGAAACCATCGAAATGCTAACAAGAGAGACACCAGACTTCATTTCTCCAACATTATGGCCTCCGAACAGTCCAGATCTAAATCCTGTCGACTATAAAGTGTGGAGCGTTATGCAAGATACCAGACAGCAATCCATGATGTAAACGATCTGAAGCAGCGCCAGGACGCCTGTTCGAAGTGTGGGATGGTCTGGATCAGAGGATAATAGACGATGCTGTTGCCCAACGGCGCCAGCGCCTCCAGGCTTGCGTGCAACCAGAAGGAGGACATTTTGAACATCTTCTTTAATTAAATAATCAAACCATACTACTGAGAGTTTCTTTACAAAAATATTAAATACTGTTTTCATGTTAGAAGTACTTATATGAAATACAAAGTTTGGCTTACTTTTCATTGAACCACCGTGTAATAAGACTATGCAAGACAACAAATCATTTATTTACATTGCTCAGGCCTGTTTTCATTTGGTTCATCACTGCTTTTACTGGGTTTTTCCTTTATGTCATCACTGCCTTTGCTGGGGTTTTCGTTGAAATCATCACTGGCTTTTCTAGGATTTTCCTTTAAATTTTTACTACTTAGGCTGGGTTGTTCCTCGCTGCCTTTGATGGCTGAAACGTCAATAAAAATTTCTCACATTAAAGATATATATGTCAAGAAATTTGGAAATCAGTTTCTGGCGAAATGTGAAGTAGGCCTAAGGAACCTCTTTGATTAAGCAAAACAACGAACAAATTTGTTGGATCTGTTATCGGGTTCAAAGAGAAACGTCGCGTAGAGCAGCCCCTACCCAAAACTATAAGGATAAATCCTGCGGCGGAAAATGCCGCTGCAGAAGTAATATTTTCGACAATTCCGCGGCGGAAGACCTTTGCGCATGCCCAACCCTTGGCGGAGGCACATTGTTCAAAATGCGTTTCTTTCTATCAATTGGCGTCATGAGTGTCGGTTTGGATAAGGTTAGGCGTTCTGAGGTTCAATTAGGATCATGGTTGTGGTTAGTGTCGTCATTAGATAAAATACTAAAAACTTTCCGCCGCAGAAGCAATATCTTCATGCGTTGTGTCACGGAATCTTCCGCTGCAGAAACACCACGCAACCTTAATTTATTTTAATTTATAACGCTGCGAAACCTGTCAGCTAGTAACGTCGTGTTCACTGAATTTTAAAAAATTTGCTCTAAATCACGACAATTCACGGCATTTGGGGAAATTCACGGCATTTGGGGACATTCACGGAATTCCGACAAAAAAGGAAATGACGGAATTCACGTCTTCTGTGACTTTGTGAATATCTGCTGACTCTAAACATAATGCGCGACCGACCCTTCCTTCGTGACCCTTCCTTCGTGACCCTTCCTTCGTGACCATTCCTTTGTGACCCTTCCTTCGTGACCCTTCCTTCGTGACCCTTCCTTCGTTCATTCTGTCATCAGTCCATTGAATTTGCAACTGACTCTGCTTATGCTGCCTTGTCTGTATTTCAGCGTGTGTGTATGTCCACCATTTTGAATGTTATCTTTATTGTCTGGGTAAATACAGATAGATGGCCATCGTCGTCGTTGTCATCAATCATTTTGTTAACCTTCTTCTGTGTAATTATTTTTCTCAGTATTAATCATCAAAGCGCACATTTTCACTCCCATCCTCAATTCCTTCTATTGGCTAAAAGTCCAGAGCGAATCCACTTCAAAGTCCAATCACTAACCTACAACTCCCTACGCAAGACTCCCAACCCAAATACCTTAGCGAACTCTTCGCCATCCTGCCAACCCGCGATACCAATCATCCTTCTGTCTCAGTCTTTCTCGACCCTCGGTCAATACTCATCTCAACGTCTCCAACCGAACGGATGTTCTAAGTACTTAGGAGTCAACAGGTTCATTTCGCTCAGATTGGAAGAAACCAGACGGGGCGACGCTGGTTCCCTGGGTTTGCTGATATTGCCAACTACGAGGTCTGATTTTCTAGATACCCGTATACAGAGTGTAAAAGGTAATTTTGTCCAAAGGTTTACACTTTACTCAGATAAAATACTAATAGAATATTTCTATAATACTGCAAATAACATTTAACTAAAACTTTCATTTTAAAATCAAAAGTAAGCCTACACACATATATACAGGAGCAGTATTTGTTTATTCGTCGCCATGTAGCCTATATACACAGGCTAATGCAATAATGATGACCGCAAAGTGCAAACACATTATGTGCTTTCATTATAGGCTAGTTGTATATTCACTCAGTATTATTAATGTTAATAACTTGTTTGCAAGTTTTGGGTTACGTACACTAGGCTAATCATGAAGTTACGTGTACGTAATAATCATACTTACCAGGGTAATGGCTCATTACAAAATTTGACATAATTATGGTGTTTTCTAAATAAATCCTGCTATATAAATTGATAGATGCAATACAATACAATCTATCTCCTCTCTCTTTCTCTCCTGCCTTTCATGCCTCTCTGTTTCTGTATGAGAGTTGTTTGACTTAAATTAAGCCGCTGTTTTGGTATTAGGCCTATATGCATTTAGCCGAACTATAACTTTTAATCGAAGACAATTCGTGACCGTCTGCTTAATTAAGAATAAAATGACTATTGTACTTAGTTTGGAATATACTCAAAAACAACAACCGCCATGCGGACTAGACAAAGATTAATTAATGAGTTTGTGAAATTCAGTCTCACTATGAGTGTGACTGTGATTTTAGATGTTTCAGAAAACTAATTAGCTAGATGAACAGTAGGCCTATTACGGTCAAAGGTGCTTACTCGGGCATTTTTTATATATATATCTCAATTCAACTGTGTAGCCATTTACATTCCATCTTTAGCTGCTAATTTGTTGCACTGGTTAGGTCATAAATGTAAACTTGATCTCGTTTATCGTCATCATCACCTTCACTCTCGTCATCATTATCTATTCATTCTCATATAAAACCTCTGCTATCTCAATATAGCGCAGACAATTGGTATTAAAGTTTAGACTTTGTTCAACACCTAACATTGAACTCTGGTTTCTTCCGCAAGTGTAGATTTCTCTACATTGACTTTCGAAGACCTGTCTGCGCTAAGAGTATGTCCAACACTCTATTGCAAGAACATCCACGTCATTACATAGAAAATGGGATTCAGCTTAACAGAAGACCTAGATAGTGCAGTCTAAACGTTTTAAAGGAAAACATTTGTGAAGAAATTCCCTATTGTCTATTCTGGAATGTTGCTGATGAGTGTTTCCTTTAATGCCGCTGAAAATGTTACGGTTACAGCTCTCAATGCTATCGTCATCGTCACCGTCTTCATCGCTGCCATTTGCAACAGCTGCAAAGCCATCAGCAATGTCTAACCTACGTCGTTTTCATCCACTTAAATTTCTATGAAAAAGTCGCTCACCATAGAGAACCAACAGCGTCAAGGCGAAGAATGTTCGACGAATCATTGCGACGATTCCTGTTCGGCGTGTTGGAGTACAAAGATTTCTTCCAAAACGTGGGTTTATATTTTGCTTTGCGTCCTTAAATTATGCATTTAATACCCTCAGAAATTATGGGCCTTTAGATGAGATTAACAGTATGCAGATGTGAACGCTTATAATTATGGGCACATTTGTAATGATCACAGCAGGAATCCTTTTGTATTCCAATGCATAATGCGTCAGATTATTGTAACTATATGCAAATTTATTCTACAAGCAAATATGCATTGCTAAATTTACGAATCACGGGATAAACAATTGATTCAAAGATGCTTGCAAAAATTTGTTGGCGGTGTAAGCACTAACTTTATTCAATGAGCTGACTGTAGGGTCTCACAAGCCATATGATTGATGTCTGTTTCAAATAAATTACAGATTCTAATCCTGAAGAGTCTTGCATTTGAAATTGTATTATTTGATGAATAACTCAACTTTGCATTTCATTTGCAATAAATATTATATAACTAAATGCGCAAAATTATCTTGCCTAAGAAGGCACTTGATTGATGTGCCTACTTAGTTCTCTCGATGTAACATTGCATAAATGGAATCTCTGTGCGATCATTTTAGAATTTTAAAGGCAAACCGGATAATGTCACATCATGATAATGTCACATCATTGTAAAATAAATTTGTATTTGATGCAGAAATCAAGCAAATTAATTTTCTGGTTAGATCTTATAACTTGCTCACTTAAAAACGTTATTTTATAGACCCGCAGCCAATTTTACAAGTAATAGTCTAACTTTAAGTGATGGGAAGTATTTTAAGTAGGCCTACTATCATTTAAAATACATTTTTCCGGTGGCGCGTTGGATAACATCTGGCGAAGAGTGCGAGAGGTACCGAGTTCGAGCCCCGTTAGGGCGGATTTGCTTTGTAGGCTGCTATTAGCGCCGTTGTATTACAAGCTGTCTGTTCTGTTAGTAGTTAACTAGTTAAGATTGTTTCAATTGCATAACATGCAAATGTACAGCGCAGTGCGTTTGTCAGGCGCTAAATTAAAGAAAAGAAAAGATATTATAAGAAGGATTGGGCGAAATCTGTGTTTTTGGCAGAAGTCAACAAATACAGCGATTCTGTAAGAGAGGCAAGACCTATTTCAATGGAGATTTATATGAATTTGAAGATGATGACCCTGCAGATGCAAATCTAGAGTCAGTTGCTAAGGTAAGAACAAGCTAAAAACTATATTAAATTTTGATATATTTGTGTGCATGCATACAAGCATTCTTGTATGCATGCATAACATTGCATATATGTATGCATGACTATGAATACCTGTGTATATATATATGCAGGTATTTGGACAATAAGACGTTAAGTATCTCATAGAAGTTTAATAATAATAATAATAATAATAATAATAATAATAATAATAATAATAATAATAATAATAATAATAATAATAATAATAAATTAGTTTTTTCCAAATCCTGAGGGATCATTGATACCTCGGGTAAAAAAAAAAATAATAATAATAATAATAATAATAATAATATATAGCACCGTGACACAGCCATGCCGTTACAAGGGCGCCTCACAGTCAAATAACAGCAGGGTAGGCCTTAAAACAAATAAGTATTGAGTCCAGACTTGAAAGAGTCGATTGAGTCAGCAGCTGGGACCGACCGCTGAGGAAGCGCAGTCACCAGAATATCATGATTCATTTCCATTAATGAACTGAGTTCAGTTATACACTCTACTACAATTTAAAAATTTTGATTTCTTCGCACAACTGTATGTCGATTCAGACTGCCATAATATTTATAACACAACTTAGGAAAATTTGTTGGAAGTGAATTCCTTCACGTTCCCTCTGCAAGCATAAAAGTGGGAGGGAACGTGAACGAATTCACGCTCCCTCCCCACTACCCATCCACCCTCCCCATTTCAGGATTTACAGCCTTGTACTAACTTACTTACTTCATGCATTATTAAAAATATGTGTCGCACTGTTTCGTATGAAGGTAACAAATTAACAATGGACTCCCTGGGTGGAGTGCCTGAGGTATCTGGCTGACCCTTGCTCAGCGTCACTGGAATGTCTCCACGCGTTTTCAACAGTGAAAGTTCACGTCCGAAAGCTGAATGCAACTGTTCCATTTTGATACCAGTAAGAAGCGAGTTACAGTAATCTAGGCCACTGGAAGCCAATGTATCTGCCAGAGATATTCTTGCAGGCATGGGCACGTGACATAACGCCTAATTCTGCTTATGTCACGAATGACAACGCAACAGTGCCATCTTCAGCACTAGACGAGAGATTGTTCTCCAAAGGATCTCTAATTTCATTACCAAGGCGTTATTCCCTAAAAGACAAGCATTTTCAGCAACTGCTGATATATATAATTTCGTTTATTGAAAGTAGAAAGTTGACAAACCGCAACTTTTCACATAGAAGAAAAACAGAGAGAAAAAAGCTATAATTATTAGTGTTATCGTCAGATGTCAGTACGACAATGCTGACACAATAGGATGACTTACAAATACTGTTTACGTGGCCACTGAGAGACATGGTAGAATCAAAAGTAACGCCTAAGTTAAGTGCAGCATCTGCCACCTCAACAATTGAGTCACCCAGTTTAAATCACTGAAACCGATCAAATGTTTTTAGATGCTGTGGAGTGCTCAGTAGCAGAAATGTTGTTTTTATGGGTTAAGGAGGAGTTTATTGGATGCAATCCAGGACTGCACCTCATCAAAGACAGCAACAACTGCTGTACAGATGTACATGAAAGGCTGTCTAATAAGATGTTTATTATTTTGAGGATCATCAGCATAGAAATGATATTACAGCGAATGATTATTCAGCGATATTCCTAATGGCGTGTTGTATAACGTAAGCAAAAGAGAACCAAGAGCCCTGTGGTACACCGCGAACCAGCAAAGTACTGGTTGAATAATTACCATTTAAATACCTTGATTGAGTTCGTGAACTAAGATAAGTACTAAACCAACTTAGTGCTGCAGCAGGACCAGAGATCTTAAACCAGTTCTTGAAACGATGAATAATAATAATAATAATAATAATAATAATAATAATAATAATAATAATAATAATAATAATAATAATAATAATAATAAAACAAGGCTACCAGGATCCGACGAGCGGCGAATCCTGAACAGATGATAACTGATGTCTCGTACATAATAATAATAATAATAATAATAATAATAATAATAATAATAATAATAATCCGTTGTACCTCGTCGTAAAAAAAAAAAAAAAAATAATAATAATAATAATAATAATAAGCTTAATAATAATAATAATAATAATAATAATAATAATAATAATAATAATAATAATAAAATAAAAAATAATAATAATAATAATAATAATAAAAAATAATAATAATAATAATAATAATAATAATGAAGAACATTCGACACAATCTGGCCACAATAGCGGATCTAGAACAATCACTGGGCATCCGTCTAAACCGACAAAAATGCGAATATCTCTCGGATATCGAGTGCACGGACGACGCTCTTGCCGGCTTCCAACGAGTGGAACGAGATACTGTAACCCTGCTGGGTGCACCATTGTTCAGAGGGAAGGCCTTGGACAAAGCACTGCAGGACCACAGCGACACACTAGAGATGGCGTTGAATGACCTCACTTGTCTCCAGGCACAAGGTGCGCTCATGCTACTACGATCCTGCTTCGGAGCGCCGAAACTTACATACTTACTACGCTCGGCCCCTTGCTGGGGTCACCCCCTCTTGGAAACTATCGACACCCAGATGAGACATGGCCTTGAGAGGATCCTTAACATCGATCTAAACGACACTCAGTGGCTACAGGCCACACTGCCAATCAGGGATGGCGGCCTCGGCGTGAGACGGGTCACGATGCTGGCATCTTCAGCTTTTTTAGCGTCAGCTGCATCGACCAAGACACTCGGGGCGGCCATCCTCGACCGTGAGAAACTGATGGATGATTTCGAGAAGGAAATACAAGAATCTCGCAGATCGACGTTGCCAGTAGGCGAGGCGCCAGCTTGGAACAGACAGAAGACCTGGGACAGACCCTTGATTGATCAAGACAAGGCGATGGTGTGGTCTGCGAACATCGACCCACTAAACCGAGCAAGACTGGGAGCAGTTTCATCGCCCCACGCCGGAGACTGGCTTTCAACCGTGCCAATAGCTTCCTGCGGACTGGGTCTGAGCAACGAAGCGATCCGAGTGGCGATTGGCCTACGCCTGGGCCTCAACCTATGCGCTTCACATCAATGCCAATGTGGTCAGATTGCGGACCCTGGAGGTCACCACGGACTGGTGTGCAAGCAATCTGGAGGAAGAGCAAGCCGACACTTCGCAATGAATGACGCCATATGGAGAGCCCTTCAGAGAGCAGACATCCCCAGCTCGAAAGAACCCCCAGGGCTCCTGCGCACCGACGGAAAGAGACCGGATGGAGCGACGCTCGTACCGTGGGCAGGGGGAAAGTACATGACCTGGGACGTAACCAGCATTCATACTTGCGCAGCATCTTACATTCAAATGACGTCGACAACACCTGGGAGCGCAGCTGAACTGGCAGCCTCGCGCAAAATCGCGAAATATGCAGATCTCCCCGCAACTCACAACTTCGTTCCCATTGCCCTAGAATCACTGGGCCCAATAAATAGGTCAGGACGAGAGTTCATTTCGGATCTAGGACGTCGGGTGACTGCCGCTACCGGCGATCCCTTGGAAACGAAATATCTGTTCCAGCGTTTGTCAATCTGCACGCAGCGGTATAACGCCATAGCATTCAGAGGGACTTTTATGCACAACTCCGGGGACGAGGACCACGAGCCATACTAGGCGTGATTATTCTTCGGAATTGCTTTTAGAAGCCTGATGGATCATTTATACCTCGGGCAAAAAAAAATAATAATAATAATAATAATAATAATAATTCATATTCATTCAAGGGATATTCATTCATTCATTCAGGATATTTATATAGCACTCTTCAAGGAAACTACTACTACTACTACTACTACTACTACTACTACTACTACTACTACTACTACTACTACTACTACTACTACTACTACTACTACTACTACTACTACTACTACTACTACTACTACTACTACTACTACTACTACTACTCAATACTACTACTACTACTACTCATACTACTACTACTACTACTACTACTACTACTACTACTACTACTACTACTACTACTACTACTACTACTACTACTACTACTACTACTACTACTACTACTACTACTACTAATACTACTACTACTACTACTACTACTACTACTAAGGATCCTGAGTGGCCGAGTGGGTTGGTGCCCGCTCGCCGCGCCGGCGCCCCGGGTTCGCTTCCCGGTCGGGTCGGATTATCAGAGATTAATTTCTCGGATCTTTACTGCGGGTGGCTCGGTCGCATTATAAACGTGGAGTACAATACAACACACAATACAACACATCACAATACAACTGGGGGCGCGGTGGTGTAGGGGTATGTTCGGTGCCTTGCAGCTGGAGGGTTGCGGGTTCGGATCCACCTCAAAAGTCGCCGCGTAGGGACCCTGGGCAAGTCCTTCACTCGCAATTGCTCATGCGCTTCGGCGTGAAACTCCGATTCAGCGTTCGCGCAGTAGTCAGGAGCGCCTCTGAATGGGAAATCTGGTTGGGGCGCTATAACAAGTGTTCAAATACAATATACAACAATACAATACAATACAATACTACTACTACTAATACTACTACTACTACTACTACTACTACTACTACTACTACTACTACTACTACTACTACTACTACTACTACTACTAATACTACTACTACTACTACTAGTACTACTACTACTACTACTACTACTACTACTACTACTACTACTACTACTACTACTACTACTACTACTAACTACTACTACTACTACTACTACTACTACTACTACTACTACTACTACTACTACTACTACTAATAATAATAATAATAATAATAATAATAATAATAATAATAATAATAATAATAATAAATAATAAAACGACACTATTTGGTGGCGCCGTAACACGGCCATACCGTTACAAGGGCGCCTTTACAAAACAACTAACAACAGTCGGGATAAGCCCTGACGAACAGATGTGATTTTAGCATGCATTTAAAGGAGTTCACTGAGTCGGCCAATCGAATAGCAGTAGGAAGTCTGTTCCAGCATCGAGGACCGGCGGCCGAGAAAACAAGATCGCCGAAGCGCCTCCTCTTTCTCCGCACACGGAGATCAATCTTCGCAAGCGATCGGAGCCGAAGCCCGGACGCGGAGGAATGAGTCGCAGTGCAGCAATCGCGCCGGTATTCGGGCGCAGCTCCGTGAAGTGATTTAAAACAAGCAGACAGAGCTTGAACTCGATGCGGAACGGAACAGGCAGCCAATGGAGGACATCGCGGAGGAGCGGCGTCACGTGGTTGTACTTCCTCCTATTGCAGATAAGCCTCGCCGCGGCATTGAGAATAACCTGGAGTCCGTCCAAGAGACACGCAGTCGCGCCGGCCAGCAGGCTGTAACAGCGGTCCACTTTGGAAGCGACGAAGGCGGCAATGACCGCTCTCGCAGCCTCAAAAGGTAAGGACTTCATGCCGCTCCTGATGAGACGGAGCTGACGAAAACAAGAGCCGACGGCCCAGGCGACTTGCCGCGTGATCGACCGATCAGCCTCCAGCAGGACGCCGAGATCACGTACAGAGGTCAAGGACCTATCGGGGCCCCACAGAAATTCAGCGCGTCGGTGTCGAGATGGAGACACCGTCTGCAAGTCGCGCACCACAGAAAGTCCGTCTTCTCGGGGTTGAGCCGCAGTCTATTGGACCGCATCCATTTAGCGATCCGCTCAATTCCAAGCTCAATTCGCCGCCGCTGCTGTGCGACTGTCGATGGTGGTCTCCATTTGTAGAGCTGAGAGTCGTCGGCATGAAGAAGAATATAATGATACACAATATCAAAAGCAGCAGACGAGTCAAGAAAAACAAGTGCTGTCACCTTAACCCGGTCCATTGAGCATGTTATGCCATTATGAACAATAAGAAGTGCAGATTCTGACTAATGAAGCTGACGATACGCAGACTGAAAAAGAGAGATTAGTGAGTTTGATCACGGGTGAGTTTGCATTCAATTCATGACTATCCGTTCAAGGATTTGAGATATAAAATTCAAGGTTGAGATGGGCCTATAATTTGACAGATCTTTGAGATCAAGAGAAGGTTTCATACGCAGCTGATGAACTCTGGCATAAGCAAAAGCAGTTAGGAAGGCTCCCTCGTGCAATGAGAAACTGATACTCGATGTCATGGTAGGATCCAGGACATCAAAGCACTCTTTCAGAAACCAAGCAGTGTAATATAGTAATATGGGAATAGGTTTACACGACAATGTAACAAAGCTATTCTTGGTAAACTTACAATTAAGACATGCGACTGTATGACAGTTTATTTACACTGTAGGCCTATATCGTTTTAGGCGCAGGAAACACCGAATTTACAATGACGATTGCAGAATATTCGTGTATTGTATTACATTTTAGATTATATATAACACAATGGTTGAAGCAGAATGTGAAAAGGTTCCAGTGATTGTTTTATTTATCAGAAAAGAAAATCAATAAAAAATTGAAATTAATTCCAAATGCGATTCAGTTGAACAATTATGCAAGGTCGTGGCGAATAATTATCAGAGGTTCAATTTCGTAACTGCTGGATGAGTTCTTGGTGCTTTTCTGAATTTCTGTATTTCTTCCTTTGTTGTTCTCATCCAAAGATTTTCTTGAAATCAATGGTATTAACCGGAGGAAAATACCACCAATCCCTTCCAACTCGATCTATCGTCTCGACCTACAACGAGAAATTCAACTGTATTTTACTCTGCAGAACAGTTTATCGGGCATTTTGCTTCCAAATTAAACAGGAAGAAGGACGTGAGAACTTAAGATTTCGTATTGCTGAAACTGCATATATATATATATATATATGATAAAACTTTGATGGTGTTGTGGCAGTCCTAAATATTAATATTTTTCATACAACTTTTTGTGTGATGTTTCTTGATGGAATGGAACCGAATGGAACCTTCGAGAACAGTAGATTCACACTTTTATTGCGCGTGTCTTGAGCAGTCTCTCCGTAGCTTATAGCTGACCTACAGAAACATATCTCTGCTTGCCTATCTTCAACCAATAGCCTCTACTTACGTCACCGCAGCGTACGATCTTCATAAATTAAGGGCGTCTGATGCTATGTATACCCAGGATTAAAGCAAAGCTTGATTGCCTTGATTGCAGTCGCACACCGGAAGAAGCTGCAATTTTCTTCGCATGTACCAAATCAGGTTAGCATTTAATTTAGCTTAATTTAGCTTAAGTCATATGCATGCATGGTTGTGAGGCCGATTATCTGGAATGGGCTTTCTCTAGAGGTTCGTCTCCTACCTATAGGAACTGTTCACCTGCATTTTGTACCTCTCTGAAAACTACTCTTCTGCCGTGGTTGTGCCGGGAGCGCCTCTGAATAGATATCTTGAAGGGGCGTTATATAAAGTTTCTTTGATTGATTAATTAATTGATTGATTGATTGATTAATTGATTGATTGATTGATTGATTGATTGATTGATTGATTGATTGATTGATTGATTGATTGATTGATTGATTGATTGATTGATTGATTGATTGATTGATTGATTGATTGATTGATTGATTGATTGATATATTCGAAGTAGTCTTAGCCCAGGCTGGGCGTTGGATAACATACACTTTAACTAATTGTTGGTGAAATGTATGGATTTTCGTCCATCAAACAGAAATTTTTTGTGGTACAGCCATTTTATACTATTGATCAGCCTAGCCAGCATATCCACATTGGGCCAGTGTTTGCCCAGCGTTTTACAAAATTGGTGGCTAAGAAATATCGACATAATAGGGCGCAATATTTGTGAGCGTATGAGGAACATTTATACCTGCATTTTGTATGAGGAACATTTATACATGCATTTTGATCAACGCATAGCTGCATAGGACTGTCTGACTGCTGCTATCTCCAAGTGTCATCCTGGTCCTTAAAAAGTAATTAAAGGGCAATGTATAAATGAATTAATATGTGTACGAAATCCACTAGAACTGTATTGGACAGCTGGCGTTCTCAGTGGCTGGTACCAAGATTTAGAATTCGCTTACCCATCGTAGTCTGGTTCCCTGGTTTCCTCACCAAATGGATTTTGCCAGTTCTTCGTAAATGGATTACCATTCTCGTTCTGCGATTTAACTTGATTGAGGCTTTGGGCATTGAGATAACGGCGTTTTGGAAGTTATTACATTAGGTCAGATCGTATCGTGTCAGATTGCAGCATAAAAGATCAGGTTAGATTAGATTGTATCTGTTCTCTTGAACGAAGGTTCAGAATGGGATCGCTTCCTTAAAATAGGTAAAAACGTATACACAGCTCTGCCTCGGGATCAGACTCAGCCCTTGCCGATGTCGCCGGACGGGCAACATCCTGAGAAATACCTTTTAAAGACAGGCTTCAGATTTCTAACGGTCTAAGCGGTTGCAATAGATGTTGCCTTTCTGTGTGTCTTCTTCGCTGTAGGCCTACTTTCGATCAATCGCCTTTCTACACCCAGCAGCTATGGAACTGACACCATTTATCAGAGATGTTAGTAGATCTCTCAATTCTAGGCACAGATAAGTTCTGTCAGGTCAAATGAGTTTCCGCTAATTAGGCCTATATATTGGAAAAATCTGTCTGACCAGTAAGGCACAAAAGTGTTTCTACAATAATTATTGTTATTGTAACTCTAGCTAAGTTATGACTGTCTTCTCAATCTCACGTGAACATGAAAATCCATTCGAATTTATTCTTGACTAATTGAACTACATTACACAGAACGAGAACATAAGACAGGCTTCGTTATCTCACGGACTATGACTAAGCTTACCTCAGCAGGAGTCTTGAGCTTATCTCCAAACGACGCTTTTGAAGTCCTCGCTAGTCTAATCCAGATATTGGCTATAAATCCTCTATCGGGAGATACATATCGCTACCGATGCACAAACTCACTGATTTTAAGTATTAAGGCATATCAGTTTGTCTTGTGTTTGTTTTTAATCTCATCTCAGGGAGTTCTGTGTTTCGCCCTCATCCATATTTGGCCGTGTGTTTCTCATCTCTACTGCACAGCGTGACCTGGTTGTTCCCCCGTCCAAATTTTCACGATGCAACATAGAAGCTTTGCTGTGGTACGTGTAACTTACAGAAATAGGTTGCTTGGCATCCTACGACATGAGCTCCTTGTTCTTACTTTATCTCTATTCCTGAAATCCTAGAAAATCATTCTGTTCGATCCTAGGTTTTTTCTCGTTATATCGAGACGCCTCTGGTGAGTCTCTCCCTGAAGAGGCGCTATACAAAATCTTTCATTACCTCACAATTATCTCGCAGGATTTGCTTGTAACTACTACATCTGCTGTATAAACAGAAATTTAAAAAATACATAGACACAGAAACTTTTGGGGGCGCTATTATAAGAAAATGCTAAAACGAAATTTAAATACCTGAGCCAAGGGCTTACTAATTCTAGTATTATCTATATAGGGACGAAAATTCATAAAGCTTTTAATTGCTGCCTTGTACTTACTTTTCCAACTTTTGGTGGAGAACCTGTAGATTCAGATTCTGCAAAAATAAAATTACCAATATTTTAAACACTCATATAGTAGACCTTTGAATAGGCTATGTTATTTAGTGTTCTGGATGAATACAATAAGTAGGCCTAGTCTATTAACAGTTTATCCCTTCATGTTTTTTTATATACTTTTAATACCAAATAAAGTAGTTCGAGATAATTGTGAGGTAATGAAAGATTTTGTATAGCGCCTCTTCAGGGAGAGACTCACCAGAGGCGTCTCGATATAACGAGAAAAAACAGCGGACAGTAATTGTGACAAGGAGGTAAAGGTACATATATGTAAAACAAATGCTGCTTTTAGGAAGCCAGAAAGGATCTGGAAGAACAATGGTTGCAGTTTCAAGACCAAGACTTATCAATAGGATGCTATAAGTGTTCAGTTCGCTGATGTACGGTTCTCAGATCTCACCGATTATGGTGGCAAACAAAGAGACTGGCGGCATCACATCATAGGTGTGCGAGGTAAATTATGTATGCTACATGGCGTGATAAAAGACCGAATAAAGCCATAGGAGAGCGGACGGGGAAAAGGGATTAGAGAACATTATCAGAAAGAGAAAATTAAACTGGATGGGACATGTGGTTCATCTGGACAGCGATAGAAGAGCCAACCAAGTGATGAGTTGGATCCCTGAGGGAAGAAAGAAAAGTGAAGACCATGGAAGAACTGGCCGGAGACCATCAGGGGCGATTAGAGATGGTTGGAGATGTGGTGGGACGAGGTTGACAGACTGGCAATGGACAGAGACGAATGGAGAAGATGCGTTGCCCGTTATGCAGACCTGCATGGGAAGGACTAAGAACTTAAAACTAAATAAATATGGCTCATACGACAGCTGTGCAATGAACAGAATTGAAATTAACTATAATGCAGGACAGTTATAATTATTTATTATCATTGACGTCTTGGTTTGCGGTCGAAGCCATCTGTCTTCCGGACTTCCCCACACACACTCTTCTACTTTGCCTGCATATAAATTATATGTTTATAATTATATTGTATTGTATTGTATCTATCAATTTATATAGCGCCTCTCGCAGTGCACACCAATCAAAGGCGCTTCCAGTCAGGGGTGGACTGGGCCGCCGGGACACCGGGAAGATTCCCGGTGGGCCGCCAGGACCGGTGATATAATAATTTAATCAATTTAGTACAGATGATACAGGTTTTTTTACAAAAAATTGCGGCATCGGTTAACCGGTTTTTAGTTTCGGTTAACCGGTTTGTAAATTAACTGAAAAAGAGCAATGCATACTTACTTACCTACAGTGCTCCGTACAGCCAGCGGCCGCCATGTTAGATAAGAATTTACATCTTCCATTCTACTTCCGGCGTCTTCCACTGAGTTTGTTTTGATAAAATTTCTTTTAAATTTGTTAGTTAGTAATAAGTAATATTAATTAAATAAGATATGTTACGGTTATGAGTGATATAAATCCGAAACGTAAATGTAAAGGTGGTGCGGAGAAAGTAAGAGATAAGAAACTAAAGATTCTTGGTAAAGATGGAGCTAAATGCCGAAATCTAGTCGATTTATTTAAAGCCACTCCAATTCAAACTGAAGACACCAGCTCTCAACAAACACCTTCTGCAAGTAAACAACCCGACACAAATCGAAACGATGAAAACAATCAGCATTCGGTCCAATCAGTCGTGCCAACAAACTTTATTCCCACCTTACATTTAGAAAATGTTACGGAGCCGTCGGAGTTAACTGACAACACAACGCTGGCAGTGGCAGATCTAAATGCCGAGAATGATAGTTCAGAAGAAGTGACAGAAACTTCAGTTATCGATGATAAAAACACCAGTTACTATTTCAAACGTCCTCGACAGAATACTTTACAATCGTTTTTTAAATTTCACCCAATACAACCTAGTGTGAGTGAAACTGATCTACCATTTACAAATGCGTATCGGGTATTTTTCAGAAGCAATGGTATCAATAGGAATTGGGTGTCATACTGTAAAGAATCTAAAGCATTGTTTTGCACAGTATGCTTAGCATATGGCAAGACTGACGATATGAACTCATTCACAACGGGAATGAATTCCTGGAAACATGTGCATCAAAGAATAGAGGAACATGAAAACAGCAAATATCACGAGAAGTGTGTGGAAGCTCATTTAATGTCTGTAAGTGGAAGAGACATTGATAGCATTTTATTCTCTCAGCAAAGTAAACGAAGGTACCAAGAAGTTCAAGAAAAGAGACAAGTGCTGGAAAGAGTAATTGAGATTCTGAAAATGATTGGAAAACGTGGTCTCAGTTATCGGTCAAAAAATGATGCTGCATATACATTAAACGACGATACAATCGATCATGGAAATTTCTTGGAAATATTATTACTCTTGTCAAAATTTGACCCAGTAATTAAAAAACATCTTGATACAGTTATTGGGAGAAATGCACAAAGAAAATAAAAGTCATGAAGTTAGGGCCGCTTTTTGTTTTTTTCCCGGGCCGCTTGAACTCCCCAGTCCACCCCTGCTTCCAGTGCGAAAGACCCAGAGAAAAGAAAGAGGTCTTCAGACAACGAAAAGAGCCAATTGGCCCACCAGTTAATTAACAGGAACGTGTCATATTGTATTATATTGCATTGTATTTAAACATTTATAAAGCGCCCCTCACAGTGAACACCAATCAGAGGCGCTCCCAGTGCGAAGTCCTCGAGAATAAAAACAAGTTTTGAGGTAGCGAAAAGATGTAGCAGGATCACCGGTTAGTATGGTAGAGCGAACAAGACTCTTAATGTAGCTCACAGAAGATGAAGAAGAATGTACATGTTTACGTTAAAGAATCAGTCAAGCGGTGAACTGGATCGGAGTGAACTCTACAGCCAGCACTGAAAAATTAAAACTATAAAATAAAAAAATATGGAAAATAGAAATTCGTATTAAAATTATGGAGATAATATAATATGACAATGCGAATGCTGTGTTCTCTTACAGAGGTGCTGCCAGCGTCCTTAAACAACCATCAGACAATTAGAGAAGTCAGCTTTATTGCATTGTATTGTTATGTATTTAAGCATTTGTAAAGCGCATCCAGTAGAGAGAACCGTTCATATGCGCTCCCAGTGCGCAAGGCCCCACGGAAAGAATCAGGTTTTGAGAAAGGCGAAAGAAGAAGAGAGACTGCTAGATAGAATTTTAGAACGAACAGAAGGAGAAAGAGCATTCCAAAGAGAGGAACAGTCTAGGAGTTTCGCTATTCTTGGTCCCAATAGCTGGAACTTACCTCAGTCCCTCAGGACTGACCTTTCTTCTATTTCTTTTGACCAGTTCCGTCAGCGCCTGAAAACCTCTCTTTACCAGTGAGACTGGCCCGGGTCGGGAGCGTCTCTGTTTTTGAGTGGCGCTATATAAATGCTTGGTTACGATTACGATTTTCGGTACCTTCGCTCCTACTTTCTTACTTACGCACTTAACACTATGGCAGATCTGATTCCTACAATGTTGTCGTTTACACACTTTCTTAAAATGTAAAGTTTGTCCATAGCTTCTGTTTTTTATATTAGCCTCTATAAAAGTTATATATAATATATATAATATATTTTTGTCTATATTCTATATTTTTATATTCTTTTGTCTGATTGGTTTCAATAAAAATTGTGGTTATGGTTTATGGTTATATTTATGACAAGTTCCAGTGCAGTTATAAATGTTCTATTTATAAGAAGTTTATATAAGATTTATATTGAAGCATTTGATTGAATTTATAGTTCTGAATACAATTAATTGAGCGAAGATAGGGCAAAGGTCTGGACTTTAATTTTGTAAATGTTCAAGGAGTTGGTTTTCAATTCCTGAAGCTCCTTATTCCGTCCGTTTAGTTACGATCATCCGTTCAGAGGAACTTTAGTAACGATGCCTTTATCGTCGACCACGAGTCTAACTCTATTGGAATTCAGGTCAAGAGTCACAGGCGTTCCCGGCTGAACTTCTTGAAACTACAATGAGAAATCATCTTAAACTTAATCACTTGTAACTTAATCAACTGAAACCTAATAATAACCTGAAACTGGAATGAGAAGTGAAGCTCCGTATAAACAGTTTTTGCTTCACACTGAAAAAGAGCCAGAACGAGATTAGAACTTAGATGTCGAAGTTCGAACTGCTGAATTTGCAACCAAACATTGTAATGAAGCTGAAGTTTTCAATGCACGTATGCATCTAGGTAGGTCTGCGTTTCAGTTAGTCTAAGTCATATTCATAATCGAAATGGTCTTAGTCGTTATCGTATTCGTAAGCTTCTAATGTCAGCTTATTCACGAGCGCTGGGTCATTGCAGAGCTAGCGAAGCTGAGTTTTGGGATTGGGGTTGGGTTTAAGCTGGAAAATTTAATTATTGGGTCGTAATTAATGCAATATGTCATAAGAGTGTTAGAAACAAATTAATTTTAACCGAACAAATTAATTTTCAAAATAATTATTTAATTCCTACATTACGTTGCACTATAATATTATAGACCATACATGTATAATCTAGTAGCCTACATACATACAAATATACATACATCGCTACATACATACAGACACATAATATATATATATGCATGCATGTATACACACACACATACATGACCTCATTGACCTGGAAAGAACATATTTCTCAAATATCGATTAAATTGGCCAAAACACAGGTATTTTATCACGCATTTCATATAAATTACCCATCCACATTTTAACTAACCTATATTACTCATTAATCCACCCGTACTTAGCATATTGTAATATAGTCTGGGCCTCGAACTACACCTCACGACTTACACGCTTGATTATCTTACAGAAAAGAGCCGTTCGAATAATTACTAAATCTGATTACAAGTGTCATACTGCTCAACTTTTTCTCCTCCACGGCATTTTAACATTAGATCAGATTAGAATATTGCAAACTGGTGAATTTATGTTTCGTTATAAACACGGTTTATTACCTAACACCTTTACTGACTATTTTAAAACCGGCTCCGCCACTCATTCTTACAGTACTAGAACAGCCTCCAATTATAGACCGATTTTTGCTCACACAAACACTCGCAAATTCTCTATTAAGATAACTGGTCCTACTGTTTGGAACAATCTTCCTGCCGACATCCTTAGCGCGTCTCATCTCCTCCTATTTAAAAAAAACTTCTGCGTGCCTACCTAATAACTTTCAATATATAACTGCTTTTAATCTTTTGTTTGTTTATTAAAGAACTTTTCAGCATTAGACAATGCTAATTATGTTATCATTTCAGGTGTTACTTAATTCGCTCCCAATCCTGAACATTATGTTATCAACCTCCACCTAACAGCACTGGTACATAGGTGGCCCTGCTTAGCGGGACTCTGGTCCCTTTAGGTCCTCCTTTTTGTATCCCAACCTAGTATTATTTGAAATATGATGATGTGTTACTGTACTTTTTTGGGAGCAATAAAAAACCTATGTTGTGCTATGTTACATTTAACAGTATATGCATGCATTAATACATGCATGCATACGTGCACGCCTGCATGCATATAGGCCTACTTCTATATATGCCTCAAGTTATGTTTGGTTAGGCAGTAGTCACGCTGTATAACTGGTAAGCTATTTATAGGAATGGTTGCAAATTCATCTATCTGAATAATTAGATAAAACTCGTTTGTAATGTCTGATTAGTATTTTCATTCGTGACTTACGAAGGCATTGGGAAAGTCTTTCCTAATTGCTTCCTTGGCCTTATCAGCGGACTGTTAATAGAAAAACAATACTGACAGCATCTCTATTTTATGCTTAAAATAATATAAGAAACGAAATCGGTTAAATTTGCACCCGTTTGCAACACCAAATTCATGTAAGTCAGAAACACAACTATATATAATAACAAAATCGTCTCTAAATGTTATGACCATGCCATCAAGCACTCATGTGTGCTATATAGACCCATATTCTCATGAGACCTATGCAGAGCCATTTGGGTTCCAACTTATGCCTATGGACATGCTGGTCGAGGAGGGTAACCGTTGAATTGAGCGCGCACATTTCGCCGACCTTCATCTCATGCAGCGACCTCAATTTGCCGCCGCGAAACACAGCGCCTACACAATTCGCCGCCATCAAACACAGCGACTATACAATTCGCCGCCATTCATTTCAGCGACTCTTATGATAACAATGTCAAAGTTCATTTTAATGATAAAACTTTCAAACAGTTTAAATTTAAATTTAAGGGGAATAATTCAAATCGTCATCAAACACAGCGACTACACAATTCGCCGCCATTCATTTCAGCGACTCTTATGATAACAATGTCAAAGTTTATTTTAATGATAAAACTTTCAAACAGTTTAAATTTAAATTTAAGGGGAATAATTCAAATCGTTTGTTCAGTTATTCAGTTACATGTTAAGTAGGCTAGGCAATAGCTAAACCTGGAGGTTCAAGTTGTGCGAGATGCCACGCAAATAGTCCAGAAGCGGTCGATTGGCTTATTCCCCCTTAAATTTGAATTTAAACTGTTTGAAAGTTTTATCATTAAAATAAACTTTGACATTGTTATCATGAGTCTCTGGAAATGAATGGCGGCGAATTGTGAAGGCGCTGTGTTTGATGGCGGCGAATTGTGTAGGCGCTGTGTTTCGCGGCGGCGAATTGAGGTCGCTGAGATGAAGGTCGGCGAAATGTGCGCGCTCAATTCAACGTAAACCGTCGAGGAGTTTGAAAGTCACAGGCCTCCATCTAAAGTCATAAGTCTGAACACGAGACTGCACGAATTCTACATAGAGACAGTCTTGGTTTACTCAGGTTTGAAGTTGGTATATTTTCCACGTCTGACATTTGGTAACCTTGACGTATCGGATGCTTGTTTTATTTTCCGCATGAGACGCGTCTGTGACGGTCGAAGAGCAAAACGACTTCAACATCTATTAGGTAGGTTGGACAAAGTAGTTAGCTCATTGTCTGCAGGTCAGGGTCAGTTGAGGCACCCAGGGCCAGGTGAGGTATACCGAAATTTAACTATCGGGTGCGTAGATTGAGCACACATCTTCGTCGACTGTAGCGGCAATGAATTGAGGCTGCTGACTGCTAATGCAAACAGGCCGCGGTTGTGAAGGATCTCACGCGGTAAATTCATTAAAAATGAGCAGAGTCGAGGCCACAGATGTACAGTTATATATGCATTTACGTCCGACACTTGGTGCACTATCAACATCCATCGTACAGAACCCCATAAGAAACTCCAGGACATAACCCCGTGTACGCAATCCTAGATACACTTCATGCGACTGAACACATGGAGACCGTGCTTATAAACTTCGCTAAATACCGACATGTAGGCCTATGTATGCCTCAGCAAGTAAGAAAATAACGACCGGTTCTTCTGCTTGCCATCCAGCGAATTTATGGAGAAATTATGTAACCAAGAACTATCAAAAGACATTTAGGCCTACACAGTAGATATTCCTTGACACTTTATAGTGTGATTACGCATGACAAAATTTAACAACCCCATTCTTAGACAAAAATTGTAGATGGTGAAGTTTATGCTTCGGTACATTGGAAATTCTACACACGCGCATATTGGTGCGTGTATATATTGGAAATAATATTTTGAAAAATGAGAGAGGAATCCAGTAGAAACCAGTTTACAATTTTGTCTCTTTCAAGTCCACAAATGCTTGACGTGTTTGCTGAAAAGGCACGTTTCGTATACAGGGTGGGCCAAAAAAAGTAACCCCTACACATTTTTGCTAATATTTCGGCCAAAAGTAAGAATTTTTAAATCACGTTCTACAGACTTAAAGGTAATTCATATCTACGTATAATGACCAAATTTCACCAAATATTTTCAAAGAGAACAAAAGTTATATCACTTTTAGTGAGTCCACCCACTGTTTTTTGATGGTTCAAAAACGTAACGCACAAAAAGCAACAAAAAACCATTTTACTTAGTCACTTCTCAAACTAATTGTTATCAAACAAACTCGATATTGCCAGATACATATTATTATTACTTAGAAAAGTAACGGGGTACCAGCGTTGCTGCACGTCACTGTGACATCACTTAGCAAGAAGACGATCAAGTTGGTAAATAAAGGTTTCTTCAGATTAATATTTGTTTTATTGAAACAATGAAATTGAAATTTCTAAAGTATCAAGATGGGCAATGGTATCAATGACAGACAAAATGCGTATGCAGACACTTCATGAGCAGGGTCTTTGAGCTAAAGCTCTAATCGCCGCTTGCCCTGATAAACAGTGGAAGTTTGAGTAGGCCTACCGTTAAAAATATGCCCCCGCATTGATGAAAGGAGATCGGCTCTGGAACGCCGTAAAGGCAGCGGAAGGCCGAAATCTTCCGCACTCCAACAAAAGGATAATCACGTAAGGGGAGCTATGCTGGAGAAATACCACAATCTGCGACCAAAGCCAAAAACGATAAGAGAATTGAAGGTCGCATTGAGGTTGATGTGGGAAGATTTACCTCTGGAACCCATCAACAAAGACATCAAAACTTTACAAAAGACTCAGAACATGTATGGATACTGGTGGTGGACACATTGAACTCAAGTTGTGAAACAATAATCAAGTTTGTTTGATAAAATTTATTTGAGATGTGACTTAGTAAAATCGGTTTTTGCTGCATTTTGTTGCGTTACGTTTTTGAACCATCAAAAAACAGTGGGTGGACTCACTAAAAGTGATATAACTTTTGTTCTCGTTGAAAATTTTTGGTGAAATTTGGTCACTATACGTAGATATGAATTACCTTTAAGCCTGTAAAACGTGATTTCAAAGTTCTTACTTTTGGCCGAAATATTAGCAAAAATATGTAGGGGGTTACTTTTTTTGGCCCACCCTGTAGGTCACCAGATTCAGCCGTAAAATTAAGACTGACAGGTCTGCTGTAGACAGTAAAAGTCTGAAGTTCTCATATAGACCTATCATGCAGAACACTGGGGAAGCTCTGATTTCCTTCACTCGACCCTCGACTCGACAATGGATTAATCTCACAGTTCTGAACCCGGGGCCAGCAAGCACATCGTTTACTTCCCAACCTACGCTAGTACCAAATAATGCGTAATAAAAGCGCCTCTGGCGATTCTACGGTTATCGAAGCAATACAATTTTAAAGTTGTTAAATTAGTGCCAATACTTACCTGTCCAACTGTTTTGGGCCAACTCTTAATTTCGAATTCTGAAAAATAGAATTAGCAATATTTTCAGCATTCAACTGGTATGAAAATGTAGCCTACATAACCTAAATCTTCGTATTATGATAGACTTTTTATACAAAAGTAGTTCTATGTTGGGAAATGAAATTAAGTGAACACAGAATATAGTGCAAATGAGAACTGAAGAAGTTAATGACAGAACGAAATATTTAGATTCTTAAGCTAACCCGACGCTTACATGTAGGCCTACGTATTAGCAACCAGTAGCCTATAATTATGAAACGCGTTGCTAGTCGACACCACATCTTCGCGCTAGGTTCGCTAAGAGATATAAATACGGAAATAATTTTCTGTCTTGGCATGGATTTGAATTCTGCAATTCTGGTTTCAAAGCACAGTGCGATGACCACTATTGCTCACCCACAACCATTCAAATGGAGGCAGAATAAATAAACGGATAAAATTCATACGTCATTTACGGTCACATATATCAGGAATGAGTTCACTTGGAGCGGTCACCAAGAATGAGCTGAGCATAATATTACATGAGCCATCAATTGATATTGCGAATCAGTGCTTTACTTCACTTACCTTTTCCAGTCGATTTTACAATTTCACCATCGCTGATGCTGCTGGCTGAAACATTAATATTAAATTATCGGGCTAAACAAATAGATAGACCCCCTTATCGCAAAAAAATTGGATTAAAATAGGTTTGATAAAAATGTTGAAACCAGTCTAGATCTCAGGATGAGGCATCGGACATCAGTGTCACTGAAACATCGTAAAACTATTGCATAGTCTAGCCTAAAGGACAGTTTGTCATCTATGTGAACGACACCGTGGTTTGTTGATATGACACTTGGTCATTGATCATGCGGTTGTGTGTTGTTTGTGACCATGTTCTTCTGTCATCAAGCAGTACAATACGGTAGCTACATAAACTGGGAAGTAAACGACAAGTCCTGCGATGCACTGCCGCAGTGTCCATGACCTTGAGATTCGTCCAGTGCCGGGTCAAGGGCCAAGTGAAGGTAATGACCGCCTCCCGTATACATTCCACAGGTAATATTGGAGCTTTACTTCTCATAATGCAGCTGCGCTATTACTAATCATGATCTATAAAATTTTAGTAAAAAATCAAAATTATACTTATAGTACCATACCATAGGGCCTAATACTATAGCATAATACTAATACTTCTGTAATCGATTTCTACTAAATGTGCAACAACGAAGGTCATACTGATTTATTGATTAAAAACTCACTGACTCAATAAATGAGTCTGCTAATAACTGACTGACTGAGGAGATTAATAACTAACCGACGGACCAACTCAGTCACTAACCTTAATCTAATCTATTCAAATGACTTCAGTCTATAACGCCGTTAACATCATGGCTGAATGATTGATTGACTGACTGACTGACTGACTGACTAACTGACTGACTGACTGACTGATTTTCAATGTTATCAGTTTTTTTAGGCGACGACTGTATGCTCATGACCAATGTCGCCGAAATCATATTTAAGCTTATTTCATATTTTTCGGTGTCTTCACTTTCCCTCAAGACGTTCTCATCAGTTCGAATCTTCGCCATAAAATATCTCACCACACAGAATCAGGAGCAACGACGCGCAGACTATTTTAGAGAACATTGCAACTTTCCACAGACTGTCCTCGGAATTGAACTTCTTAGACTGTTATGGGAATACGGCTTATATTCTAAGTTTTCAGCCTGTGATGGCCTCCGGAAATTATGCAGGACATGACTGAGCAGAATTGATTGATTCATAAATTAAGATAACATTATAATTTAAAACAACAGTGGAGGTTTTATAAGAAACTGTGTTTTTGAATGTCTCCATGTTTTATTATTTAACATAATTATGATAATCTGCTGACTCTAGTGACGTATACGCAGAATATGACGGGCTGACATATTGATCAATCAATATGTTAATCAATGATGACGATTGACGAAGAAAAGTAAAACGCATAGTGGCGGTTCTAAGCCACTTCTGAAAGAGGCAATGGGGCAATTGGGCATGTATCGCTGTAAGGAGCTACGGGGTTCTGGGACGTCTGCCGATACTGGGACTAGTTCGAAGCGTTTACGCTTACAAGACTTTGTGTAATTAATCATCTACTACTCCTCTCTCAGCTTTGCAGTACGTAAGTCTGTATTGGAAGCCCGTAAACCTGTTTCAGTTGATGAACGTAGATTTCAGGACTCTCTCCCTGTTTCTCTTCCTGGTGTTCAGTCGCTTGTGTAATTTCGTTCTCAACTTAAGATATCCTGATCTTCGGGATATTCACCGAATTTCGGCTTGGTTTTTGGTGCACCATGGTTAATTGGACATCGGCGCGGTAGAAGTTACTAATTACAATTGAAATTTTAAATTACAATTGAAATTTTATTCAACAGGCAGACGAGCTTTTTAATATGAATTGATGATGGCTTGGGGTTCTAACTGAACTTGCTTTTGGCTCTGCACAAAGAGATTAGTTCATTTTACTGACAAAGCCCCCACCCCAGCTAAAGCGATTGACGTGAAGAAATACTCAAAATATCAAGGGACCTAGTATCGAACTATAATTTTTCAACTTATAGCATCTATTGTATTGCCGGCTGTTCAGTTATCGTTTTTAACTCAAATCCATTTCTACAAATCTGCTGTGTTACTTCTCAAATCTGAATACTTGTAGATGATTTCGATACATATAGTTGGAGCAATTCAGCATTGGCAACGTATCGTACATGTAGATCAAGTTTTGACGGCGGTAAACATCCTGAAGTTGCTGCTGCTGAAGCGGTCAATTAACTCCGCCACTGTTCGCTTTCTGATAGTGCCAGTCCCAAGCCTGGATAAAGAAGGAGGGTGACGCTAATGGTCTTTGTTACCACATAGCTAGTCGTTAAAAAGGAAATACAAGAGGTCAAATGAATTCGGTACTCGATCGGGAAATGTATGACGGTTTCTTCGGCGCAACTTCTAATTTATCATGAACCTTTTAATCCCACAGACTCTAACGGCGATTTAAGATCACCAGTCTCTATCGGTGGTCTGGAACCTGCACTTCACACACTACTGGCGTCCATCATCAATCAGCAGATTAATGATGCAAATGTGCTTTACTGTCGCATCTGATAACGTATGCGAAGTTTTTCCTTTATGAGAGGCTTGTATAATTTGCGAATATGAAATTCTTCTCTACGATTCTCGTTAAGCAAAGTAGTCCATCGATAACAGTAATTAATTCGTAGATCGATTGCTCCAGTCAAAACATTTTCTGATCATATCGCCCGAAGAAGACTGATTATTGTATCTCTGGATAATCCGGACGATACTGGAAACTTTGATTATTAATATCATTAATAATAAATAAGTAACTATATCCTTTATTGATCCCATCATGACAAAGTTAAAATCAACTCCACAAGTGATTTCCTGTTACTTAGCCGTGTCCAGAAGGTATGGATTGGGGTGACACTGTTAGAAGCCCTGGCAGTTTCATTGTATTAAATGGACCCAAGGTCGAATTATCGTTATCCGATACGCTGACACTATTACAGAGAAGTATATTGGCGTCTACTGATCGTTCAGAATTGTACACAAACACTCCAGGCCGGACCCAGAGGCTCTACTCGGACACACTCCATAGATTAACAAGGTAAGTGGATTTGTCACGGGCTCAACGTCACGGACCCTTTGGTAAAATGGTCTGCAGTGGCCCTGCCAGCACCTTCTTTGATGGATGCATAGCCTCCTTGCAGCAACATTATCAGATTTATACCATGGTTATCAGGTACTCAATAAGTCAATAAGTCTTCGTGATTACTATTTGCTTAATCACACTGTGTCATAACAGATGATTACCGTCGCCCTCCTCCTTTCTCCAGGCTTGGGACTAGCACTAACACAGTTTTTGTTGTGGGGAAGTTAAGTCTTCGTGAAAATTTGATTGCCCAGGCGCGATGCTGGGCAGGAGCAGTCCGCGACCGAGGTACGAGAAGGTCATAATTAATTGCCTATGAGATAGGGTTGGTAGTGGCTGTAAGACGAGTTCCGAACCTGTCTGAGCCTGGGATGAACACAGAGTAGAGTCAAGGATATCAGAGTGAAAGCTTCAAACATTTATTTTGAGGATACTGCTGAATGTAGTAAATAATGGGTGAATGGTGGGTTATGCTGGTAGAATAACCTAGCAGTTAAGGTGACATGTCCTGATAGATAGCCTATGTTTTAAAAAGAGGTTCTTAACAGTAGAAATGTAGGAACACCTCAGACCTCTTGTATGCGCAATTTTATGAATTGGAAAGGAAATATCTTGTTTCAGGTCAAAGGCTGAGAGGAGGTCCTTGAAATTTAATGAGTCATTATTAGAAATATCGTTAGGTATGTTGATGATAAACACTGTGAAAAACGCTGTCCTACTATAGAGGTATGTCAAGAGTCTTACAATAGAGGTATGTCAAGAGTTCTAGTATAGAGGTATGTCAAGAGTCCTATAGAGGTATGTCAAGAGTCCTACTATAGAGGTATGTCAAGAGTCCTACTATAAAGGTATGTCAAGAGTTCTACTATAGAGGTATGTCAGAGTCCTACTATAGAGGTATATCAAGAGTCCTATAGAGGTATGTCAAGAGTCCTACTATAGAGGTATGTCAAGAGTTCTACTAGGTATGTCAAGAGTTCTAGTATAGAGGTATGTCAAGAGTCCTATAGAGGTATGTCAAGAGTCCTACTATAGAGGTATGTCAAGAGTCCTACTATAAAGGTATGTCAAGAGTTCTACTATAGAGGTATGTCAGAGTCCTACTATAGAGGTATGTCAAGAGTCCTACTATTATAGAGGTAAGAGGTATGTCAAGAGTCCTACTATAGAGGTATGTCAAGAGTCCTACTATAGAGGTATGTCAAGAGTCCTACTATAATAGAGTGTAAGAGGTATGTCAAGAGTGAGGTATGTCAAGAGTCCTACTACAGAGGTATGTCAAGAGTCCTATATTATAGAGGTAAGAGGTATGTCAAGAGTCCTACTATAGAGGTATGTCAAGAGTCCTACTATAGAGGTATGTCAAGAGTCCTACTATTATAGAGGTAAGAGGTATGTCAAGAGTCCTACTATAGAGGTATGTCAAGAGTCCTACTACAGAGGTATGTCCAATCGAACCTGATTCAATGACTTCCATAGCGTCATTTTCATGAGGCAAAGACATCAATCAATTATCTCTTCAAGCGAAATCATCTGTTTCTGCATTCGTGTAAGTATGGGGTTACACATCTACAACCTGTCTTCATCATTTAGCCCCACACTACCTCATCGGATTATATACACCGATTTCTTCACTCCACGTGTTGCTTTCGACAACTCAAAGCGAAATGATCAGTGGCCATCTATACTATAGACTTCTAAATAGCCTTAGTAGCATCAACGGGTGTGGTGTATCTTTAGCCCATCTTAGCGAGTGGACTCTTGATCCTAATGTAATGACCCTAATGTTTTAATGTAATGCAGTGTCTACGCTGCATCTCTGATTAAAATAATTATAAACTGTAACTTTCCATTGTGCGTCTTCCTCGCAGGGCCGGATTAAGACTTTCGGGGGTCCTCGACGCATTTGACGTCCATATGTAAGTTAAGCTACTGTAGGCAAGAATACCCTAGAGCCCAATACACTAGTAACACGTGTCACTGACAACCTTACACTAAACCAGTCGCTGCTTTAGGTCAGGCCAAAGATTCAGGTTCAACTGTGCATTCGAATTTTTAACAGTTGAATTTTTTTTACCTTTTTACACGGTCGATATATATGAAAGCCATCAATCATCGTTAGGTTAACTGGTACAATTGCAAACTCCCTGAATCACGTAAAGTGATCTTAAAGTGCGAACAGATAGTGGATAGAGTGAGCACGTATGATTTAGTTACAAGAATTTTAAATCATTATAATAAATTCGCATTTATAAGGTTTATTTAGGCTTACTTCCAATTCGTATTCGACCTGGAAATAAGCCTAATGAAACCTTATAAATGCGATTTTGGCAGCGTCCTTTTGACTGAAGTTCGACCTGCCGCGACTGACTGATGATTGTCAGCCTCCTGGGACACTGGTAAAGACTTCCTTTCCTGGATGTTTTCTGGCATAAACTGTCCTTCTCGCAAGAACTGCTCCTTGACTATACCCTTCCTTGGGTTTTTACAGTTTTACCAAGACGTCATGACCCAGTCATCGGAAATCCCTCGAGACCAAAAGGCCAGTTCAGCCGACCATCAATTGACTAAAATTATTATATTAGGGGCCTATATCTAGTCTATAGTCTAACAAGCCTTTCAGATTTTGTGGGAATGTTCCTGCCCACCAGGGTTTCAGATAAAGTTCAATTTAGATATTTAAATAATTTAAATAAGAAGTTCCATAGCTGACTGTGCTGGGCTTGAGCACAGTTATGCATACAAAAATGTCAGCTTTGGATGCTAAATATTAAGCAATTTCCAAGGTCGGAAGCTATATTAAATGTAAGACCATCATTTAAAAATATAAAAAAATGTCTTTTTTCATCGCAAAAAAGGCCTATTCGATCAACTCGCCAGCTGCATCTGAAATGAAATTCATGTCTACGTATTGATTAGGCCCCTATAGCTAGTAAATCGCCTTAACTTCTACGTTAGCCAATTCTCTATAGCCACATAGTCCCTTGCGTTATCACTAAATGTAACGTCTTGCAGGAGATTTTGTCTTTCTTGCTAGATAAATCTAAGCTTATGAATTAATTCATAGGCCTAGACTTAGCGTTATTTTATAATTATGAGAGATTGTGAATTGACTCATTTCTTGCAGCTATACTTCAGTTCTATACTAAGTCATTATTTTTCTCGTTGATAAACATTTTTAATTATAAATTTGGGTAGAAATTGTTGGCAACGTTTCCAAGAATTCTGTGATTTGGTAGAGAAACCCTTGACTCATGATGACGAAATACATTTCTCTGTGCTGTCTGTTCATAACCATTCCATGGGTTACTTGCGGTAAGTACAGGCAACACATACCTTGCGATCATCTAACCGATCAACTACTATGATCCCATTTATTATTTATTTATTTTGTACCCAAGGTTGTACTAATCCCTCGCGTTCGTCAAAACTAATATCCGGAGCGTGAATGCTATAATTAATAAGTAAACATGAATTTTATTTCGGATGCCACCGGCGAGTTGATCGAATGCAGCTTGCGGCGAAAAAAGATAATTTTTTTATTAATATTATTATTAGGCCCTATTAATTAATTAATTAATTACTTAATATTGATTATCGATCACACTGATCGAGCAGTATATTAATGGAATTGAAAGCAGACTAATTTCTTACATTGCTTATTGTCTTTTTGTCTTTCACCCAAGGCAGGCCTACAGTTGATAGCTCAGGATCACAAGAACAAGGGAGTGTCATGTTTGTTATTATTATTATTATTATTATTATTATTATAATTATATTATTATTATTATTATTATTATTATTATTATTATTATTATTATTATTAAGCTTTTAATTATTATTATTATTATTATTATTATTATTATTATTATGGCCTATTATTATTATGGCTATTATTATTTTTTGTCTTACGGTTACTGTCGTTGAAGATGAAATCTGTGGGAAAAGCAAATATCCGGATGCGGGAGAAATCGACCTTCCACCAGAAGCTCAGATTGCCGGAGGAATCGAAGCCAGACCCAATGAGTTCCCTTGGCAGGTAAACTGCGACTTAATAAGTTTGCTGAGCAAGGTACTTTAGGTTATTTTGAAACGCATCAATCACTGGTAAAATCTTGGAATAATTGTGTCCTAGTTTCAATCTCTGTGATATTCGGAATTGTTTGTCATGTCTTAAATTGTCGCGTCGTCCCCCCCCCCCTATCACTGGCCCCCAGGGAAAACAGTGCGGCTGCAGCCCCTAGTTCATCGGGCCTCCATTCCCCAGGGAGGGTGGCGACATCCGGACCCCGGAACAACGTAGAGCCAAAGAGTGGGGAGCTAGACCGGCATTGGATGGAGGGATCATATACAATGTAGTTGGTCGCCGTGGAAGAGGAACCCAAATCCTGTGAACTCTGCAAACCAGGAACGGACGTAGTTACCAGGCCGAGGTCCGAGGTGGTTACAAGGCGGGACATTTCCGCGGTTCTCGAGGTGAGAACGACTGGGGCTATCCCCAAATCAGGGTCCTCATGGGTCCATAACAGGTCTAACCTGGTTCCCATAACATCCAAACGGTTAACTACCCTATCCAATATTTCGCCATGTCTAGTCGAAAGCAAGGCCAAGGTTGAAATCTGAGAGCTTATCTCGGAAAAGTTAGCTTGGGAGGGAGGGGACGACGTGTGGGCGTCCCTATCACCTATTCCCGGACTATCTACGCTCTCCCCATTGCCTGAAGATGGAACAGACATATTTCGGCTCAGCCAGTAACTGGTGGTTTATTGTTATCTCAGATTGAACAAGAGAAGTACAATTATGCTGTGATCCTGTCAACTAACTAAACATGCATTAAATTAAAACGACCTCAATGGTCTGTGATTGACAACTTCAAGATTACTAAATGTATCGCCTTACATGTAAATTAAAACAGCGGTCCCAACATCTTTTGGAACAAAGTCAAATCAAAGAGTCGATTTTTAGTAACCTGGCCTACGCTTAAATTTCCTTTCCTTCTCCTTATTTGGTCAATTTCCCAAAATGGCGGGAGCCCTCTAAAACTCCAGAAAGAAGCGCTACACAAACTCTACTCAAGGGACCTTTGGCAAACCAAACAGCACGTAACGTTTCAAGTTACTGTTTTACATTAATTGCCCAAACACACGTAACCCTTGAAAGTATTGATACAACAGAGTTGACTGCTTCTTCAATTAGTTTTAAATCGAAATTTCCCCTCTAAGACGCCATCTTCTTCAAACCAAAAACGAACAAGACCGACTTTGACGTCACTAACTCCTGCACACCAATGATGACGTTGACAGAGAAAAGGGCCAACCACCAAAGGGGTGCTCCAATTTGCCGTAATGTTATTGGTGTAATTGACCGTTACGGGAAGTGGGTCAAGGGTGCATTATAATACTGATCTGATGTGAGGCTCGGAGCTAGCCCGAGTCTACACAAAATCGCACTAGAAGGTTTGACAGATGTCCAATGTGTAAATCATTTCCAAATCACTTCGACGAAATGCATCTTTGGACGCTACCTAGCCTACGTGATATATTACATCGTAAATTCAGAATTTTTGCGCAGCCCTTAAACAGTATATTCCTAATACGGCTAAATTTAGATTATAATTATTGTTACATAATGACGTCTATCGCGCCGATGTCTAAAACCAGTAATCAGGTCAGTACCCATAAGGTCAATACGCTAAGACAGAAACGTAGTCTATGGTGAACAAGCAATTGGGAAATGGTTAAACTCAAACTGTAAACCGAATAATATGAGCGACTGAGCAGAAAGAACAGCTACAGGGAGAGAATTCCAAAACCTTGGCCTAGCACCAGAAAAAGGTAGCTCACAGTTCTAGACCTTAGCATGACAAGAGAAAGAGGAGAAAGACCTCACTTAAAAATGACTAGTCGAAAGGATGAAGACTGGCTTTAAATGCTGCGGTTGATCAGCATTCAATATTTTGTAAACTATGAACCTCGATTTAAAACAAAATCCTTTTCTGAACAGGAAGCCAATGCCAAGATTTAAACACAGCGTTTATATGTTAATATTTTGACGTATTAATGATACATATAGATCTTTCTAAAGAGTTCCGAACTCCATGGAGTTTCGCCTACAGTGCTTCCACCTAGAACACACAGGCCACTTAAGTACATTTCACCCGTTTCATCTATGTCCTGAAGAAAGTAAACTCTGGAACCAACGCTGAATGAGCATATGTATTATGAAATTTGTAATAGTTAAAGACAATAATTATTGTTCCACCGGTCTAGGAGCATTATTAGTCGTTGAACAATATATCTTGGTTTAAAAGGCAAAAACAAGCATCAACCTGAAAATATTGATCTTGACCTTCTTTACACTCCAAATTAAACCAAAAACTAACGCCCAAGTGCAACAACTCCTGATCCTTTACTGTCTACAGTTTGCATTTTGCATACGCTAATGTTTGATGTAAATTTCGACAGGTATCGCTGCGTTACACGGTTACAAATGGACATTTCTGTGGTGGAACGATCATCACCGAACGCTGGATCATGACTGCAGCTCACTGTTTTAAAAGAATGTAGGCATAATCTTCTTAAATATGAATCTAAAAATATCTTTAGCACAGATGTATGTGGGCTAATGCAGCCGTTTCACCAATGTGAATTCAGTTCCATTCGTAATCAATTATCGGTGTATTCAAAAGTAAGAAAAATGTTTGCAAGAAAATATATTTTTAATATATATTATATATTTTCAAGGAAAATGGAAAAATCATGCAGAATGATTAGAGACCAAAATTAATCATATTCGATGCCTTCCTTATTTGTGAGGAAACGATCAGGGTGTTTAGAGAGCTAGAAGTGCTTTAGCACTATAACACGATTGTGCATTGTGCAAATAAGAAGCAATCATTGCCATTTTGTTTTTTTTTAATTCGCAACTCCGAGAGATTCGGAAAGGGCAATTTTGTAACAAAGCTAATTAATACAACTGTCTGGTAAAGGTAAAAGAAATTTGTGTTCTGGTAAGATGTTTCGAAACTCTTCTCTTATGAAAGCTTTTCTCCCAGTACAGTGGCAGAAAAGATTTAGCAGATAGCCTTCATGCACAATTCAAAATGACATACGGCTTCTATTTGGCTTTTTATAGCATACGGCGCTTGTATGCATGAGTTGGCGTGCAGAACAGTTAGAACGATCGGTCACTGTATGGTTGTATGTACGCCTACGCCACTACCCGCATGCGCAGCGGTGTGGGCGTTTGTAGCAGTCGCTCTTAGTAGTAACGCGAGTTGAGAGGTGCACGTTTGCGCATTAGTTGCGCGAATGATAAGTCGTGTGTGTGACAAGGATCTGTTGAACTTTGCTGTTCGTATGAGTTAGAAATGCATTTAGCGAGCAATTAGATAGATTCGGTGTTTAGACTTTGATAGATTCGCCATTTAGCGATCAATTAGGTAAACGACTTAGGTGATGCTTCATTAAACTTATCGCTTTATATAAGAAGAAGTTAATACTTAGAGACTGTGTGTCTTCTTTTAGTTGTGCTACGCTACCGGTACTTGTAATGTCTTGAGTGTCGTACTTCATCGACAGTTTGACCTTTGTAAATATATCAGGCTATGCCTAATTTAAAACCCTTCGAAAATAGAATTCCTCATTATGGGCATCCGCGAGTAATTCAGCAAACTAGCCCATCATTCCTACCTTTCTCCAACAGATCTTACTTCTCCCGTGCATTAGGCTACTCTTCTCCTATCCGCAATCTTGGAATCATCTTCGATAAAAAAAACTTACCTTTGTCGACCACATCACCCAGCTATCTCGCACCTGCTATATGCACATCCGTGACCCTCGACGATTGTGCCCAGTACTTGATTAGAAGACCGAGTGCACACTATCCACCTCCGTTGTTCATTCCAAACTCCACTATTGTAAATTCCTATGTTTTACAACATCGACTCTTCTCAAATAAAACGCCAGAACGCTTTCACCCGAGTAGTCAACAAAACTCCCGAACACCACCACATAACCCCTGTTCTCAATTCACTTCATTGGCTAAAAGTCCCTCAGCTCATTCAT
Organism: Aporrectodea caliginosa; assembly: GCA_020284085.1. NCBI lineage: Eukaryota > Metazoa > Annelida > Clitellata > Crassiclitellata > Lumbricidae > Aporrectodea > Aporrectodea caliginosa. The sequence continues at coordinate 3,726,252 of JACEVL010000263.1, read as the reverse complement.
TACAAAATTGTATCTCTTTGCAAAAACGCCATTGGAACTTGTAAACCCTCGTACATTCTCCAGCTATTCACCATCCAACTGTCTGGGTCTACTGTCTCATCATCATACCTTTCTCCATCTCAGCCTTCAGGCTGATCCTCTCTGAAATTCTGCAACCGCTCCTTAGTCTGTGCTGCACAAACTCTTTGGAACGGACTCTTAAACGGCCTCCGCCTATTTCTTCATTACCTTATCTCGCCTCTTAATGTAACCTCGTCTCCGCTTGCACTCACCACTGCTACTTACCACTCACGACTGAAAAAGAACTCTTCAAGCCGTCATATCCCGATTCTACTCCAGCGCCATCACACGACCACGATCATCACCGATTACACCGTAGCACAATGCTGTCTCCTCGGCTTAACCTCCCTGATTAACCTGGCATCGGAACAAGCAGAGAAGCCTGGCTAATGCGGACTTCATTTGATATAGCTCCGGTGTATAAGCTGGTTCTCCTGACGTGGCTGTTACGGGCGCTGGGAAATTTTCGAAGATTTACTTTACATTACATTTGTAGAAATGCATCTTCGGAATTCTTCGTTGTCGTCGGTGAACACGATGTCAATGCAACAAGTAATGTTCGCAAGTATCACAAGGTGGAGAAATTTGTAATGCACGAGAATTTCGTAACACCGAACAATGACATCGCTCTTATCAAGGTGAAGCCAACCATCGACTTCAACGTTAACGTCTCACCAGTCTGCGTCCCCAAAACGGACGACCTTTACGTTCATCGGAAGGGCCTGGTCTCTGGATGGGGCAGGCTTGCATTTGGTACATAAGAGTTATTCAGTACTTCTTTATGTCTCTATAATGTCGCAACTATAAGATGAACATGGAATAACGTACACAAACAAATAGGTGAATCGGTGTAGAACCATGGAAGAACCGTAAGATATATACGTAACCAATTATACTGAAAACCTGTGCATGCACAAACGTTGACACAACAAGGTATAGCGTAGACAGGGTGCTGTGTAAGCAGTTGATTCAGTTTTATAACCTGACAAATGTAGACCTACATGTATAAGATCGACCAATTGCGTTTATAATAGACGTCGCATATCGACTGAGAATCACAGTTACTTATACCACCTATTCAGCCATATTGCTATTCAATACATTGTGTAATAGCGGCAGACTGACATATCACACGAAAACACAAAGGTCTTCATACTTGCTCTTAGGATTTTTCGCATACATTATGTTTGCATGCTGGGAGCGAGACATTTGGCAGATTCAGTTTTCGAATTGTAACAGCCAACAACCACATGAATATATTTAGAACGGTAAGGGTAATTTTGGACTCACTCTTGTATGCAAACAAATGGTTGGCTGTTGCGAATGCAATACATTTAGACATTGATATAATTTATACCATTAGCTTTATTTTGTTGTGGAATTTTGTTCATTGTGGTGCCGTGGACTGGGTGGTGCTTTTTTAATAATAATTGATGTCAACTTAATTGTTGAACCACATTGTTACAGCCAAGTTGACTAGATTGCATTTACGAATCAGCGAAAGAAATGTGGATTTCGCTCATCGCGCCTCTGATTAGTTATTCTAATAGAGGGGCTATATAAATATATAGCTACGATACGATTATGCTGAACACAAACAAGGACGCACACTCTACACACTCTACGGTGGTGTAGGGGTATGTTCGGTGCCATGCAGCCGGAGGGTTGCGGGTTCGAATCCACCTCCAAGCCGCCGCGTAGAGACCCTGGGCAAGTCCTTCACTCGCAATTGCTCATGCGCTTCGGCGTGAAACTCCGATTCAGTGTCAGCGCTGTAGTCGGGAGCACCTCTGAGTAGAAATCTTGAAGCGGCGCTATAACAAGTGCTCATACATACATACATACATTCGCATATTTATATTTTTATGAACTTTCCTACAGGTTGTTAATATTTCTTTTGTTTTACGTAATTGAACATCAGGAGGGCCTTTATCACGAGTTTTGATGTACACTTCACTTAATATCACGACTAATGAACTCGGCAAACGTCTTCTTGATTATCCGATCACAGAAAACATGATGTGTGCCATTGACAACAGAGGTGGCGAAAATAGCGATTCATGCCAGGTTCGTCACGTTTGCATACATGTTATTTAGACAAGAGTTTAAGATTCTTTAATTGCGTAAACAACTGCAATTAACCAGTAACACTAATACTCTAAGGATTCGAAGGAATGCATAATAGCACTTGCAATCGCATTAGCAATAATAGTAATAGCAATAACTTTAAAAGCAATAATAATATTAATAGCAATAATAGCAATAATAGCAATAATAATAGCAGTAGCAATGGCAATAGCAGTAACAATAGCAATGGCAATAGCAATAGCATAAGCAATAACAATAAAAGTTACATTAGCAATAGTAATAGTAATAACAATAGCAATAGGAATAACAATTGCAATAACTGCAATGGTAGCAATATTGGCAATGATAGCAATAATAACAATGATATTAATCATAGCAATGACAGCAATAATAACAATAATAAGGTTAATAACAATAATAGCAATAGCAATTATAGCAGTGATAGCTACGGTATGGCAATAATCGCAGCAACAACAACAACAACAAAAGCAGCAACAGCAACAGATTCATCAGCAACAGCAGTGGCAACAACAATAATAATATAAATAATAGCAATTGTGATGCCTTTCTGTTACACACATTCTGGCGTAAATCGCTATTTGTAATTTCTAACTGTTACTAGTGATTGCAGTAATTAAACGCTGATTTATTTTCAGCCTAACAAAGGGAAGCCGCGAGAAGTAGCTAATGAATAAATCGATAATAGAGAACACGTTGTATATTTCAAAACCAAATTAAAGTCAAAGGTAATAACATGATTCACACAACAAATAGACCTATAATAGATAATCATCAATGTCATTTTATTCAAAAATAAATCCACTGCTGATTTTGTACGAAATACCTGAAAAAATAGCATTGCGCTTTCTGACCGTAGGGCGATTCTGGAGGACCTCTGACGGTCAAGGACAGCAGCAAAGGTCTTCTCGGTCGTTGGAATCGTTTCATTTGGGAAGGACTGCGCCGCTGGATATCCAGGAGTATACACGCGTGTCAGTCGTTTCGCCAACTGGATCATCGATAAAACCACCAGCGAATAGCAATATTATATGTGGCTTAAAGGAACGTGACTTTGGTGTGCATTACACATACACATAGGCCCTATAGAAAATGTAACTTAAGAGATGCAAATATGAAAATATGAAAATATTTTCTTAAGAGATGCAAAAGTTATCTTTGTGAACCTTTTTTACTGCTGACTGAATCACAGTTACAGTTTCTCTTATCGACAATGTAATGTGATGATGATCTTTGGCTTTCCACTGTGTAAAAGTCACACCAAAAGCGAGGATATAAGTATTGATATGAAGGCGTGAGACCATTTTCTCAAACGACCTTCCTCCTGATCATCGCGTAACGACTTTCGCAAATGACAACCCTTTTTAACTGAAGATCCCCTTCTCTTCCAGGGTCTTGGGTGCCTTCCTGTAGATATCTTGAACGGGCGCTATATAAAGTAGGTTTATATATTCATTCATTCATTCATTCAATATGAGGATTTATATAGCGCCCCATCAAGAAACCTACTCAGGAGCGCTCCCAGCTACGACTAAAAAAACAAGACTTGAGTGACTTGTAAAACTCAGTTGGGTTGATCAGGAGTAATAAACGCAGCTCTGGCGGGAGATCATTCCAGATGGAAGAGCCCACAACTGAGAAAGCGCGGCGTTGTCTGGTAGCCAAGCGCGCCCGTGGAACTAAAAGTTCACCCCTCGTCGCAGAGCGAAGCACCCGACGCGCCGCTACGTCGGACACTGGGCGGCAAAGATCGCGCAAGTAAGCTGGAGCACAGCTGAGAACACAGCGAGTAAACAGAGCAGCAATACGATATGAAATCCGCTTAGATACAGGCAGTCAATGCAACACATCACACATGTATGCAGGGACAGTGGCAAATTTAGATCAGCCAAGCAGCCGAGCGCAGTCGATCAAGTCGTCCCAGGAATTGTATTTATATGGCCTGGAATAATGTGCTCCAGGGAGCATGTATCTATAGCTTTTCAATCTGTGCATCCAGTGCCCTGGTTCAAGTGTGTGCGAACCGTGCGCTCGCACAGGGCCCGAAACTTGGGGGGGGCGAAAAGTCACACAAATTAATATGAACAAGAAACCCTAATAATAATATCATTCTTTCGATTAAATCTTCTCTTTTATGACTAAAATAAAAGTAAAATGGTACCAACAGTTGAGTTTTTCAAAAACATAATAACTCTATAATATTTTTTAATTCTCTATATCTCAGAATCCTCGTGACGAGAACTTCTGCCATGATTTTAAAAATGAGCTGACGATTATAGTAAGTACTAAGTAGCCTACCCCGCGAGTTAAATTTGTTTTATTTTATGCTCTTCGCCTCAAGTTAAAATTTACAGAAATAATTTATAATATCAATCAATCAATCAATATTCGTTTAATTAAACGAATGCAGTTGTCACGAACGCAACTGGTTACAAGCAACACCAATTAGCTGTAGAGTCAAGCTTAAGGAATATGGAGCTGTCTGATTAGTGACGGACAATATCTTGTATGACACGAATATTAGCGAAGCACATGTTCGTGATTCTGGTAGATAATTTCTTTCACGTTTAGTTGGTGGTTAAAAGAGTCATGAAATTACAAGATATATCGGCTATACAAAACAGCACGCTCCGTCTCATAGGATATAGCTCAACTACATGTCGCATCCAGTAGCGGCGCCCGGATTTCAGGTTTGGGGCTAAAACCCCAATTCCTTCCCTTTCTCCCCTCCTCTGTGGCATTGGCAGTGATTTCCCACTTTTGTTTGGGGGCTGAGCCGCCGATAGGGGGGGCTTCAGCCCACCCTAGCCCCATGCTGGTGCCGCCACTGGTCGCATCGGCTGTGCAGACTCATTATATGTAACAAGTGCATGTGAAATAATGGCTAAAACGAAAACGTATCTATACAGATCTTAATTAAATGCGAACCTATAAGAAAGGGTTTTCTTCGAAAATAGTCCAAAACGGAATTGCATGTAGGTCCCAACCATCGGTTGATCACATTTGGATGCTGAAAGGTCTGACTTTGTGTTCACAATGCTCTTGAAAATGACCGAACGAGAATTATTCTTGGACTGATGTCACCTGTAACTTAGTGCAGCCATTTGCTCAATAAACTGTTAGGCAATCTGTTTCTCACGTTATAAATATAAAAAATTCTGCTATTCGTTAATCACCGCGTTCATCCACCCCGCATTTTATCGAGTCTTCGAAACGGGATAACAGCAAGCAAGCTGGCACATATCGAGAGTAGTCATCATGATAAAGTTGATGTGAGAATCATTAGAGCCAATGTAAAAAGCATGTTATATGGCCTAAAAATTGCCTAAAATGCTTTTAGAGTAAAACATTATGTAGGCCTACGTCAAAATATCTTTATGCCACTAGTTAGCTCTAGTTTCTATTCATATCGATTACTGTAACACACTACTTTTAAATGGCGTCATGAAGACAAATCTGCACAAGCTGCATTTGTTTAGTAACTATTCGGTAATTCTGAAGTGACAATTTGTTCTCTCTAAACCAGAAAGAAATGGTGGTTAGCTCATGATTGGCTATAATAAATAGTGATTGAACTGATATGAAGACAGCAGCAAACAATATGTAGTGAAATATTTCAGAAGTAGTTGCCAGATCATTTATGTGTATAAGAAATAATAATGGACTCAGGATTTAGCCCTGTGGTACTCCAAACTTGATAGATTTCTTTATGGACAATGGATGGCAGTGGAGCTCCGATTCCAGTTGCTAGAGAGATCAGAGAGAGAGAGGCAGAGCAGCTGTTACGGCGGATTTCGTTGAGAAGGACAACGCTTGGAAGGCAGCGGATCGGATGGAAATGGGTAGAAATTCTTGAAGAGTAGTACTCTTTCTTAGCAGCAGCAATAAGTTGGCGTTATTTGTTGGTGACAGATTTGAGGGTGGTAAGGGCTTTTGACTTGCCTATGGGGTTGATGGTGCGCTTGTAGGTGTGTCCGAGGCGTGTGCGAAAGGCCTTGGGTTCCTGAAGACATGTGTGTACTGTGCTTGGTAAAGGGTGGGGCATGGGTATCAAGGAGACTTGAAAGTTTGGAATTGTTGCAAGAAAGGAAACTGTCAAACATCTAAGTTCAAGTTCCTAGCTGTTTTTGTTTTGTCCATTAGATGTTACAGAATGTACCGTTTGCTTATATGTTAAGAAACAGTTGGGAGTCATTATACAGTGATGTCCGTAGCAGTTGGCTAGATCTAACATTTCCGTAGTAAGTCCTATACGGAATTTATCCTGTCAGGTTTCTCACCAGTTAATGAAGTAATATTGTTAGACCCAAAAGTCAGCATAGCTCCAGAAGTAAGAACATACCAAAACCAATCTAGAACCGGCTCTGTAAATGTACTGTCGTGTGCTTAAAGTTCGTAAGTCATATTTATATTACTATATTTGTGGCAACGGTTATTTCACAACTGCAGCACTTGTAATGCGCCTAGATGCTTTTCCTTCTGTTTTCATAATTCATTCATTCATTCATTCAGAGCATTTATATAGCGCCTCTTCAAGAAGCTACTAATGCTGTTTACATTGACCAGACTAGTTTTGTTCTTCGACTCATTCATGTTCCTGTAACCATGAAATTGAAGACGGAAATTCCAACCTTCGATTTTGTAAACCTTATGTCGTTTGATTCACTGCTCTCATGGAAAACTGATTCTCAAACAAGGCACCAGTCTGGTTAGAAACTAAGTTATCGTGGATTATCTGGCATGAGAATACGCGTCGCCAATATTGTGACCACACGTAGGCTACCCTGCGGCGCAGCGTAGTTCAGCCTTGATCACTACTGCTAAGATTGTGATTTCTAATGTTTCTTGTGTTAAAAAATGATAACATCTGGCATTCCATCGATACTAATCCATTTATAGACACTCAAGGAACCTGCTAATGACTCTTGACAGCTCTATTGTGATAAATCCTAAAATACGCCGAGAAGACACTTAGGCGTTGAGTGCTTTCACGATAGGCTGAAGATATTTACAGCATAAAAATATGAAAACTAAAACACAAAATGTACAAAAACATCAGAAGACGTGAAAGTGCAAAAAATTAAAGTAGAAGAGATGTCAAAGATGGTTTTGAGGCCCCCGTCGAGAATTCACTTAGGAATTTAGTGCTTTCAGGATAGAGCTTTAAGAGATTTACAGTATAAAAATATGAAAACTAAATGGCGCACGTCCAAAAATCAGCAAAAGACGCCAAAGTGCAGAAATTTAAGGTAGAAGAGATGTCAAAAATGGCTTTTCAGTCCCCTTCTTTCTATAGATGAAACATTTTAAAATTTAAAATCGATAGTAAGGGAGTGTCTGAAAACGTCTTTAAAGTAGTCTTTAAGGCATAATCTGGAGTTAATTGCTTTTGTATTTTTCTCTTAAGAATTTAAAAAAATTTTTTTTTAAATGACGCTAAGATCCTCACGCATTTTTTAAATAAAAATTTATCTCATCTGCACGGCAAGCCTGGCTATATAAGTGCTGTCTATCTAGAATACGAGTACATGCTCTTAAAGGTACAGTTGGTCTTACGTGCGGCTCACAGAGGTTTTAAATTTTCTAGAATTTATCTGAGAGAATTTCTTTAAAGACATAGGGTTGCTTTAAAATTTAATTTACGATAATGTGGCGGACAAGCCACAAGGTAGCATTTAGGCTGTTTGGCCTATAATGAATGGCCTAATGATATTGATTTTCTGTTAAACGGTGTCGCGCCTCTGAGTCGCTAGGTGGCGTAGCCCAAGGTTACATACGTTCGATTCGAGTGTTAATAAATATAATAAAAATATACGCCCGCTTAATATTTGCCATTTTATCGTTTTAATATAGTGATTAAATGAAATTACATCTTTCCACGGCCTATAATTGATGACTAAAGATAGGCATCGCCTAAATTAATACTTAGGAGATCTATCTCTTAGACACCTACCTTATATTAAATTTTTTGGTATGGACGCATTTATAAGCGTTGAGATGCTACATTATACATTGATCACGGATGAATATAGCCTGCCTCACCGTGCATCGCTTATAATGTAGAGTAGCGACAGTTTACTACTCTGCATATACGATACGGATCTTTTGGTATCGTTCGGTTACGGTTAGCGAAAAATACCACACACCAGTGCGGTAAGCGAGTGAAATCGGTTCGTGAAAGTTACGGTCGCACCAGCGTCCAAAACAAGACTAATCAGTGCGCTCCGGAGTTACAGTCAAGGCAAACGCTCTTTGGGTGTCCGGACCGTTTCCGCTGATTCGGCAGGGCTGGGGGCCCACCCTGTCGTGATCGCGAGACGGTTTGAATCCCGATTGCGGGAGTTTAACGGCTGAGCATAACTCTGGGAAGGACCGATCGTGAGATATAAAGGCTCACAGGTCTAATACGGGGAATACCGAGAAATCACAGGTCTGTATAAATACACGGGGCAGGCGAGGCCCCGGTGATACCGTTCGATCGGAGAGTACGGGAGCCGACCGAGAAAATCAGTTAACGGCGAGTGAAAATTCATAGTCCGGTTTCCGCGTAAAGATCGGCGTACGGGAAAGACGGGAAAATCAGTTAACGGCGAGTGAAAATTCATAGTCCGGTTTCCGCGTAAAGTTCGGCGTACGGGAGCGACCGAGAAATCAGTCAACGGCGAGTGAAAAAGTACGGGGAAAATTCCCCAGTGACCCGGTTCGATCAAATACGGGGAGGGCGACCCCGTTGGTGACAGATAGATACGGGGAAATTCCCCGCTGGTCCGGTTCGTTAACATCTGGTAAACTTGCACTTAAATCTCAACCATTGCGGATAGACCCCATCCGCATATTCTTTTCTATTCTTTTTAACTTGCGGGTCTACCGCACCTTTTCTACTTACGCGACTTACCGAAAAATCATAGTTAGGCTATTTCCGCGGTTTCCCCGTGGAATATCTTTCGTCGCCTACCTAGCGTCGTTCTTAGTTACTTCCGCGGTTTCCCCGTGGAACGTCTTTCGTCGCGTGCCTAGCGTCGTTCATAATTACTTCCGCGGTTTCCCCGTGGAATATCTTTCTTTGCGTACTTACTTCCGCGGTTTCCCCGCGGGATCTATCTCTTCTTGCGGATCTAACCGATATATCTCTATTAGCGGTTTCCCCGTCTAATATCTTTCCTTGCGTTCTTAACGTCGGTTGTACTTATTACCGCGGTTTCCCCGCGGTAAATCTCTACTTGCGGAACTAACCGCATATCTCTCTGTTCGGGGAACTACCCGACAGATCTGACCGTGGTTCGTTCAGGTGTGAGAGACAGTACAATTCCCTAACAGGGAAGTAAATACACAGGTCTGTGAGAAACAAAGGGGTAACGTTAGTGACACTTACCCTTGGTTACCGTGCTTCTGTGCGCTCCCGGGCACAACCGAAACGTTCGCTATCTGAATCTGAAAGTCTGATCTACGGATACCTGAGGCGGAGTAAGGGCCCACTCTGTTGGCAGGTCCGGGTCAGGTTGATTCGGATAGCGGGAAGAAAGGTTGTGTAAGACTCAAGCCGGGGAAGGGCGTACTCGCGAGACATAGCGAGTCAACGCCCTTGGTGAGGACTACGAAAACCCCAGGTGGGGAAATCAACGCAGACCAAGATAGTTACCGATACGAGAGAATCTGGATATTCATATATCCAGATCAAAGTGAAATCAACGCAGACCAAGATAGTTACCGATACGAGAGAATCTGGATATTCATATATCCAGATCAAAGTGAAATCAACGCAGACCAAGATACGATACGTGTACGTCGGGTAGTCGGATACCCGGATAAAAAGATATATGCTTGTCGCGACACACAGCTCTGAGAACTGACTGAAGTGCGAGGCTGGGCCCCCTCGTGCGTAGGTTGGAACGAAGTTCTGTGTGTAGATAGTGAAGGTTATAGAGAGAGGACCTTCACTATCAGAGTCCGTAGATACCTTACCAGTGTACGTTTCTTTTGTTGAAGTAGAATTATACTGTGTTGGTCTTTCTTTGCCTTCAAGAGTCAGTTGAACCTTATATCTTAGAAGCAGAATTTCTTACTGTGTTGGTCGATCTTTGCCTTCACAGTCCGTGAGATCCTACCGGTGTCTGTATTTTTCTTTTGAAGCAGAATTATCATAGTGTTGGTTGTTCTTTGCCTTCACTATCAGAGTCCGTAGGTTCCTTACCAGTGTTTCTTTATTTCAAAGTAGAATTTATCACTGTGTTGGTCGTTCTTTGCCAACACAGAGGCGAGTAAGGAACTTACTCCGTCAATTGTGGTGCATGACAATATACGTGGGAGGCCGCATGCCAAACACGGAAATGGACGGTGAGACACATGACAGTAGTAAGACTCATTGCCCCATGGACTTTTGTCTAGGACGAGTTGACGAAGAGAGTTGTCCTCAGTATGGTCTAGGGCGAGATGACGCAGAGATTTGCTCTAAGTATTGTCTAGGCCGAGATAATTTACAGACTTGTCATAAGTATCCCTGGTTTCAGGAACTTAGAGAACGTTTGGTGTCCCCTATTATTGGCGAGAGCTTAGGAGTCACGAGATGTAGAGTGGTACGTAAAAGTTCAGTTCAGGCGGAGAAGAAGAGAAGGCCCGTAGCTAAGAAGGTATGCACAAAGAAGAAGACTCTTGCGGGTAAAAGGACGAACCCTGTTCTGAGAAAAGGCCATCCTCAGGACGTTGCCCATCCGGCGACCGTGGAAGAAGCAGAGTCAGACCCCAATACGGAGCTGTACAGTGTTACCCCTCTTAAAGAAACGGCAAATGCTAAGCCTCCCCTGACAGAAACGGTTACCATGGGTAGAGTTAGAGAACAGCCATTTTACGATGAAGATAGACAAGGCAGTGACTCGGGCGGCTCCAGACGGATAGTGGGCTGGAGCCGACACCGTCCCGTGAGCAGAGAGGTAGCGTACGGGCGGCGGTCGCCACAATAACATTTTCATATGTTATGACAGGAACCAGATTTTCACAAGTTCCTATGTAAAACTGTCATCGTCTTCATACGTACATTGTAATCCTCGACACCGGCTCCATTTGCTTTTCGGCAACTCACGATGAAAATTAATGATCAGAGGCTATAGATAGACTTTTAATTTAATGGCTTAGTAACATTAACGGGTGGATGTATCTTTGACCTTACGTTAGCTCGTGTATTCCTGACTAATAGGGGAGTTAAATAGAGCCATGCAGAGAATTTGTCGTAAAAGAGGCTGACGACTGTCATGAAGTGCAAACGTTGCCTTGTGTTTTGCAACTATTTCTTCTAAATTATTCATTGTTTCGCTTGACTAAATCTAGAGCTACAACCGAATAATTTTAGTAGGTACTAAATCGTGACGTAAACTGATCAACTTTAGTCTACTCTTCCTGGTGATTTTGTCTACTTTTCTTGCTCTATTCTTACTCCGAAAGTTTAAATTACATTGCATTAATATATGTGATGAAACATATAGTGATTTGATAATTTCAGAGTCTATATAGTTCATAGTTTGCCGAAGAAATGCTCGCCGTGATCAAGATACGTTTTTCGTTGGCCTGTTGGCTGCTGGTTGTGGCAGGCCTATTTGCTGCGGAGGCAGTACCTATGCGGAAGGACCAAGAAGCGACTCGTTCATCAGTCTCCCCCACAGTCTACTCCACTTCGTCGCCACGAAACTCGGTCACAACTAGTCGCGTTACAGACCGTTAGTGAACTGCATTATTTTCTCGAACTTCCTGTCTCTTTGTTTGCAATGATGGTTCCTCTGCTGCCGTTGACCAATTGAAGAACAGAATTTCATTAACTATATTCAGAGAAGTTTCATAAATATACAGCATACCTTTCGAGTATTATGTAGATCTATCTCTCAGCTGGACTTGTTAAAAGTTGTTCTTGCTCACAACTAGCCTAGCCTATTTTGATGTGTTACTTAGTAAACTCAGCTAAATAAAGCATACTATCGCAACGGTATTGCATTTTTGCGAAAAATAGGCTAAAATTAAATTGATATGGGCAACGGTTAGATTGTTCTTTATTATAACTTATTTCTACAGATAATTAACCCTTAATTGGTTTAGTAGGCATCGTTCTATACTCTGTAGAGATAATTCTGGTGACTAATTTACTTACTGCTACTGTTGCAAAAAACACTCCGGTCCTTACATCTAATAAATCGGACAAACTTACAAATCTGCCAGATTAATTTTCTCCTCAAATGTAAGTCTAATTATTCGCTCTGCTTAGACACGACTCAAGCAACTACAACAGAAGACTGGAACGAAGAGCATCGAGCGAATGCCGTGATCCAAGAATCAGATTCGGAAAGTCGTTGGCAATCATACAAACAGAAGTTCGGTACGAAATATATAACGTTCTATTTCTCATCGTTGAATCCATATATTAATTAGAATATATGCATTGCAGACTGGTTCTTAGCAATGCATGTAAATAATCAACCAATTCTGTATTCGTAGCCTACAATTTTTATGCACAGATATATGAATAAATATGCACAAAATGACCTTTTAACATGTATGATCTGTTTGGTGATTGGAATCCCTGAGGTTACCTCTTGACAAGAGCCTATAAACATGGAAGAGAGCACCTCAGCTGGAACAGCAATTAGAGTCAGACGGGTGGAAGTTATTATTGAAGGTTACCTCTTGACAAGAGCCTATAATACATGGAAGAAAGCACCTCAGATGGAACAGCAATTAGAGTCAGACGGGTGGAAGTTATTCTTCCCGCCTTCAAACTCTTAGTACATACAATCAATCAGTCACGCATCTGCAATATATGCCCACAATTCATGAAAAATTCTTTTAAAGGATCTAATGCATAAAATACATACATCATTTTGTCATTTCGTTCCTGTTGGTAAAACAGTGCATGCGTAGGTTACAGGTGTGCATACTTTGTTGCTTGCAAAAGTTAGTATGCTGCTTCTGTTTCCTCGCGCCTAAACAGTTATTGAACTCTGAACTCGATTTGTTTCTCACACAGTTGTGCCAATTAACCCGTTTTGCATAGTTTCTCCTATTTGGATCTTGACATGGAACTGATTTTAAAGATAGAAGCCTATCAATTTTCTTTCGACAAAGCGCCTGTAGTGAATAAGCTGGTTCTCGCGACTCCGCTTTTTGGGCGCTGTAGAAATTTCGATGAAATTGCGAAGTCGACTATTTCTTAAGTCTTTTCCGATATTTTAGATAAGAAATACGAGTCTCTGGAGGAGGAAAAATCTAAACAGGCGATATTTGAAAATAACCTGAGAGTAATCCTGACTAATAACGAACAGCACGACCAAGGACTCAGAAGCTTTAAGATGGGAGTCAATCAATTCACAGACATGGTGAGGCTAAGATTTTAGATGAAGATCTAGTGATGCATGAACTTCATTGTTAAAATAACTTTCCCTGGATCTTCAAAACGAGAGTATAATGGTTGTATTTATTAAACAAGCACTAAAATATTATTATTTAAATTATTAACTTTAAAATTACTTTCATTTGACAAGGGAGATCACATAACTTCTCCTCATAAACTTAAACGCACATGCGACGCAAGCTACATTTTGTTCTGTTAGTCAGCATTAATGTTACCGGTACTTAACATTAACTCGTGTGATTTTAGGAGTGAAACTTAATTTTTGCCAATTTCTTCAGTGAGTGGTCTTAAAATATGTTTGAAACTGCTGTCTGTCTGTCTGTCTGTCTGTCTGTCTCTCTCTCATTTGCCTATAATAAATGATGATGATTATTATTATGATGATGATTATTATTATGATGATGATGATGATGATGATGATGATGATGATGATGATGATGATGATGATGATGATGATGATGATGATGATGATGATGATGATGATGATGATGATGATGATGATGATGATGATGATGATGATAATAATAATAATAATAATAATAATAATAATAATAATAATAATAATAATAATAATAGTAGTAGTAGTAGTAATAATAATAATAATCGATTATATTAGTCTTCTCTACATCTCTCCAGACACTGGAAGAGTTCTCGCAGAAAATGATAGGTCACCAGCAAACTAGGCTGACTGAGGCCAGAAGCTCATCTTCTTCGACAAAATTTACCCCCACGCAACAAGCACTTCCATCCAAGGTTGACTGGAGAAGCAAAGGCTACGTCACATCTGTCAAGAATCAGGTAATAATTATTAAGATCGTATTTATTAGCCTCTTCATTCCCGGAGACAGTTGCATATTGACTGAGAAGTATTCAGTTTGTAATTTTTCCGTTTGAAGGAGAAAGGACAAAAGTAAAGAAAATCCTCTTCAATAATAGGTAATTTTCTTCAGAAGCGACTTTGGTTTCTGGCTTATTAGACGGTTAGTGTCTTTCGTCTAAAACGTTCCTCAGCAGTTAAAAGAATAGGACACCTTTAACCGACCTTGGAAGGATAATGGCCTGCTGGGTTGGTTCAGATGACCTGTTATTCTATTGACCGTCACTTATCCCATCACTATCCGTTTTCAGATTACCTAATTGCTTACCTACAAAAAATCGTATCCACAGCGCAAAGCCGTAACCCATGCAACATAGCCTTATATTTTGGTATTAATTTTGTGCAATAACCTGGATGTTTAGCCGCTGTGCACTCAAGTGCTCAAGCATATGAAAATCACCAAACTACTGGTAATAGAAACAAAAGTCGTTGTCGAAAGAACTTTCTAAACTATATGTCACAATATGTCCGACATGATAATTATATCTCGTGTATTAACGAACTGGCCGGGGACCATCAGCGACGAATTGAAATACCTGGAAATGTCGTGGGAGGAGGCGGAACAGCCGGTGATGAGCAGAGACGAGTGGAGGAGATGCGTTGCCCGAAGTGCAGACCTGCATGGGAAGGAGTAAGTTCTAAGTAAGTGTATTAACGTACACACGGATTTCACATCCAGCGACATTTGCATACATTCAAAGTTTTTGAGATGATTATTATTGCTAAAATAAGCTTTCTTGCTTTTTTTCTTGTCAGCATCAGTGCGGAGCATGCTGGGCTTTCACTGTGGTGAGTACACCTATTATAGTAGCATTAGCTGTGATCTAAGGATCTTAGCCTCTATATATGGAAACTTTTGTTATAAATATTATATCAATCCGCTGCCCGTTTGAATGGGTACCATGCTATTTAAAGTCCTGGTGGTAGCAGTTGGCTCGACAACGGTGTTTGTCATGGAGCAGTCTCATGCCATTTGTCACGGACATGTCTTTACCGCATTTTCGGATACTTGAAAGAAACAAGTTACCTGCTTTAACGCCTTCCAATAGTGATACTACGCTTTATAGTGCAGTCGCTTTACGTGGCACATTTTTATTGTACATGTAGGTGTTCTACCTATATTATCTGGGTGCGTAAAGTCTAAGGCAAAATTGGAACATTATTGGCCCAATAATAGCTACGATAAGATCAGCATGTAAGATTGCAAAAATTGGTACCCTATTTCTAGACCAAAGTTGAGTCAAATTTGAGTTACGGTGGATGTATAGTTAGGTGCGTACCATAGGGCGGCACAGGATGCGCACTCGCGCTCATACTGAGGAAACATTAAGGTTTTTTCTACGTTATAATTTTATACGAACTATTCGAGATTTACAAGTACTATTCTGTAATTCTGTAAAATTTATATAGGCCCTATTATTGTTTCGGTTTAACCTTCTGCTATAGAAGTTAACGATATAAATCGCAGCTATTATAATGGGAGGGGGAAATATGCTGTGTGTCACCAATCACTACAACAGATTACGCTGCTTCATAGAGACTACGGTAGCCTAGGCCTATACATATCTGCATTGAGTATAGCCTATGCGTAGGCTATATATATGCATTGTGCATTAGGCTAAGTGTTGAATTTGGAAAATGTGACAGCGCAACTCATGTTCCACATTATTCGACAGGTCTGCAACGATTGTGAAACAATCATGGCAGCCTATACCATCGACGTATATTGGGTGGACAATGGACATAGCATAGCACAGTTAAAGTTGTACTATGAAGTAAAGCCTGCGCTTACATAACTTTCTGCCATGCATGACGTCCGGCAGAGCTCAGTAACATAATAGGTTCTGTGTCCATCCAATCAATGACCTCATATAAATAACGCATAAAATAAACGTCGATGATGTGACGTCACGCATGGCAAACGGCTAGGCTTCCGCTTGAATCTCTTATAGACTATACAGTAGTGTGTTCAACTTGCACATGGGGAAAAAATAATTTTGCATAATCACCTTGCATACCCTCTGGATTTGTGAGATTTGGTGTTATAAACAACTCAGTGAAATCTTATGGCTCTGGGATCATGTTAAGTGACAGCTCAAAGCTGATAAAGTTTCCAAAAAGTGCAATTTTTCTTACAAATTAACAAAAATCAGTGAATTAATGTATTATATCAGTTACTGTTATAAAATACAGACTACAATATTACAAACTACACATGTTACAGTACTGTTAAAAGAGCAATCTGTTAAGACTGTTACTATACAACAATACTATACTGTAGTGGTTGTGTTTCTGATATTAAAATAATGCCTATTGTCTAACTGTCACTGAAGAGTGAAGATCTTCTTGGGTGGAGCAGTAGACATCTGCTTTCGGCGGTGTTCGACTACTTGGAAGATGGGCTAACGCTGCTGCTGCTCATCGTGTGTCAGTGCCAAGTTAAAGTCAGTTGCCAACTTTACCGCACGCTTAGCACAGTCATTAATAGCAGAAAGTGCAACAACAGTGTCTTTGGCATGTCGACAATCTTCTCGACTATTCCATGTTTCGGGATAAGAAGAGAGAAATTCTTGACCGAGTTTCGAACTCAGATAAAGGTTTCTCCCTAAATGTCTAGATGATTTTTGGATCAACTCTCCTTTACTCTATTTTGTTCTGTGGCATGCGTAATGCAGAAACCATTCGTTCCTTATTGTAGGCAAAGACCTTGTCAGAAAAAAGTGACAATCCTGCCAAATATTCACTGATATACCAGATTATGCCCTTTCATTTTATGAAGGGCTATTTCTGCGACTTGGCTATCAATGCTGTGAAATGCTTCCATGCTCTGTAGCATGCACAGATCATTGTAAGGAGCACCACAACAGGTGATGGGTACAACGAACCATGCCTTAACATACAGGGTGATGGTAAACAGGCAGGGTCTTCTCATAGCATGCAGTTCATTGGCATTCATCTTGGACTGCTCGCTGAAAACAAGTTTCTTCAAGCAATATAATTATATGCCCTTCGCCATCCACCTGGCATGATGATATGCACCGGGTGGGTGGACTGAAGTGGATACTGTCACCATCACCAATATGATTGGCCTCATCAAACGCAACAAGACTGAGCTTTATAAAACTCTAAGTAGTCTTGTCGTGGAAGGTTGTTTCTACTCCGCTGCCCCCAGAGAAACTGAACTACAACTTGGTGGTTCTGCTCTAGCCACATTTTCTCACTGTCAGTCAAGGAACATCCTTTTGTACACTTACTACGTGGAACAAGTTGCTTTGGCCTATGAGAGGTCACTGATTTTTTAACCTGGCAAAAATTGCATTTTATGGCCCAGAGGAGACAAAGAATAAACCAAAAACTGCCGCTGCAATTATTTCAAACCAATGGTGTCTACGAGTCAAGAATATACTAGGCGTTTGTCAAAGGCCTCTTGAATAACGGTTATTGCACCACTGTGGACTCCTGTGTTAGCACTGTTGTGTCAAAGCACAACCCAGCCAGCCATTCTGACACCCCTTCTCACTCTTTGAGGATTTCAATAACCTTATTCCCCATCAGGCCACCAGTCCCAGAGCCATGCAGGCAGTTTTGGAATGGCTAGAAGCTTTTCAATTCCAACAACTGCCATGCGATCGGGCATTGACCCCTCATCATCTGGCAGCAACTTACCATCGAAACGAACAACAAGGGGTGTCTTAGGGAAGAACTCATATCTAACGCGTTGTTCAACAGAGGAACAGGTCTTCTTACGAGCCTCATATACACTGAAGTTGTGCTCAGAGTCAGATCATTAAAATTGATACCCACTGCCTTTAATGCCGGGGCAACTATGTGCATTGCCTGACGTGGCGTGGTATTTATTCTGTCCAAGCTAGCCACAAATAATGGGTCATCAATCAGACAGTCTGTTAATCTTTGCTATATTATTACATGGAACAGTATTAACAGGAATATGGATTGGAAACACTGAAAAATTGCAAATAACTATTTTTAAACAAATAACTACATTCGACACGCACATCACTATTGTTCACCCTATTTCAAGAATTTACATCTCCTTGAGAGGTCACTTGCCATTGAGATATTGATGTAAGATTTCTCTGGGTATGTTGTGTATATAAATGTCACATTTTAAGCCCCTATGCGTGTGATTCTGAAGAAATAATTTTTTTCTGAACACCCTACTATACAGTCCAACCTAATATTATAGGCCTACGTCGATGACCTATACAACATATTTGCATTGCGTGTTAGGCTAAGAGTTGAATTTGGCAAATGTGACAGCGCATCTCAGGTCTCACATTATTCGATAGTTCTGCAACGATTGTATGGTTTGTATAGACGGGTGCGCTGGAGGGTCAGGTCTATCGGTCGACCAAGTCACTGGTTTCTCTGAGCGAGCAAAACCTTCTCGACTGTGCCACGCCTCAAGGACACAATGGCTGCGATGGACTCGCGCAGCCTACCGCGTATGACTACATCAGGTCCAACGGGGGAATTGACACCGAGGAATCCTACCCATACACAGCAGTGGTATGTAAAGCAATGGGCACTTTTACACTATCGACACATTTCAGAACACTACTGCACGAGTCTAGAGATTGATTCTGTCAATAGGCTGTTTATGAAGGCGCTGTAAATCTATTGGCCCCTAATATAGGATAAAGTATGTTGTTGTGTGAGTGGTCGTTTGTAATACTTATAACTTATTGGCTGGCAAAGTATGGCTCTGGGGTTCGACGTCTCAGTATGCACGGATCCGTATTTAAAACATGTTTACACTACGGTCCTCCACCAAACTCGGCTATAATTATGGATATGTACTCGATTGGTGTAGACTGGACTGTCGTCCTAGTAGGCCTACAGTAACTCTAGGCTATATACTTGTTGTCGTTCTTGTTCCTACTCCTGATCCAGTTCTTGCATTATCCCTACTATGCTGCTTCATTATAGTTTGTTTCCCTTCTTTCTCCGTCTTATTTACTTTCTTGCCAGGCATTATATCGTTGCATAATTCTATGGAATCAGTTGATTGATAATTAATGCAAAACCAGACGATTACAAGCGGATGCTTTATGCATAACCAAACAACTGCAATTACCAATTATAATAATTTATTAAGATAATTGTTTAAAAAATGAGGCATGCCGCTACCCTGGCTGAAGCCAAAGACTTAGGTAGGAAGATTAGAAGGTCAGAGATTCGAATTTGGAGGTAGTCAAGCACTATATGTGCATTGTAAAACAGCCAGTTTTGACAAAAGTGCATGGGGTAGGATTTCGATTAAAGACAACAAGTGAAGTTGATTTTCGATGTAGTACGGGTATGTCCGAATGTCTTCATAAGAGAAGAAAGTCTCAAGCACACGTGAAGTCGAATAATTATATACTCTTGCCCAGCAGGTGTCCAATAATAATAATAATGGCACGATAGTTGTTACGATCGATTGCTTGGCATATTAGAAAGACCATAGCGACAAACAACGCTATATCAGTATTTTATTGCTTCATTAGGCTATAGTTCTTGTGCAGGACGACGCAGACATGCAGGCAATAGAGTGAAGTGTATGCAGATGATGTAGTGTATCTGATAGCTTGAAACAGTAGAATGCTTAAAAGGGATTGCTTGTAATTGGGACACACCTGATAGCCCATGACCTATGCCTAAATTATAGTTAGATCTGTTTTACAGCGGCAGTCTGATACTAGCTGGCGTAGAGGTTGTAAAAGTGCGTATAGCTTAAAATACAAAACAGATGATGATGACAATGGCTTTAAAATTGAAATGTCTCAAACGCACATCACAACTGTCGTAAAGAGTCAACAAATTAGGTTAAAGCCGTTAGCCTAAATTTAGATATAATGCTTTTAGGCGAACTTGAATAGCTGCTGAAACAATAGGGTGGAATTGCTCGAACATGTATCTGACTGTAAAGAGCGGTAAAAATTCAGTTCTGACCATGGCTATAAAGTAAAAACACAAATAATGGTCTCTCACCACGGTGTGCAAAACTAGATAACTGAAGGCTTGACTTGCAAACCAAGAAAATTAAAAACTAAACCCTTATTACTTAGGCTACTCTACCACGATGGCAAGATTTTCAAGAATTAGCGGAATTAACTCAGTTACCGTGTGAATGTCAATGGGTTTTGATTAACTGTATACTTTTGGTCAAATCTTTGATAAAGTGAGTTGTATCGGAATATCCGACAATCGATCTGTCTGGTTTTGCATTAAAAACCCTTGACTATTTCATGTACTCTAGCAAAGTACCTGTCGATTCAATGCATCTAATGTTGGAGCGAAGATCACTGGTTATGTGACTCTTCCGCAGAGAGATGAACTGGCTCTGAAGCAGGCCGTGGCGACCATCGGACCAATCACCGCTACCATGAACTCTAATCACACGTCATTCGTAAATTATAAATCAGGTCAGTCATAGGGTCAATAAGTAACATTGTGCTTTCCCAGCTCACTCTACTCCTACCCTTGCAATTGCCTCTGATAACCCTCTTTCTCTTTCTTGTTTTATTTCTTAGTGATCACTGCACCAATACTTTTAAAATGAAACAATATCGAATATTTTATCGTATTAAATGTTTTTTAAACTTCCTTGCTTCTTCCTTTCTTCCTTCGTTACTCCATTCCTTATTTAGGCCTATTTACTTTCATACTTGCTTGCTGGTTTACTTGCATACTTACATACTTGTGTGTTTGCTCATTAAAGCTTTAAATCAAAAGGTGCAGGAAATAGCGTACAAATACAGTCGCACAGAACGTGCAAGCTGCGTAAAGTTAGCCTTTGTAGATCTATAATGGTCTACGTTGACATTTCAAACTGTCTGCTCACTGTCGAAGTCCAAATGGCTGACGTCAGAAACTGATGATGATGATGATGATGACGACGACGACGACGACATGTGATGATGATGATGAGATGATGATGATGATGATGATGATGATGATGATGATGATGATGATGATGATGATGATGATGATATGAATGATGATGATGACGTCCGACTGGATGACGACGACGACGACGACGACGACGATGACAACAACGACGATGATGATGCATGATGATGATGAAGATGATGATGATGATGATGATGATGATGATGATGATTTATGATGATGATGATGATGATGATGATGATGATGATGATGATGATGATGATGATGATGATGATAATGATGAGCAAAAACATAAATGAATCTTTTTCGTTTACTACATAAACGATCATTTATCTATTACTAAATAAACACTTGTAGGCGTAAGTAAAAAATAAATATGTCTATCTGTATTCCTTTTATTTGTGAGTTTCAGTTGATCAACACATTAATATGCAATTCATTATTTTTTCATTTATCGATCAATTATAGGCATCTATAACGAGAGTAACTGTGGCGAAACCCTGGACCACGCTGTCCTTATTGTTGGCTACGGAACATTAAATGGCGTTGATTATTGGCTTGTCAAAAATAGGTAGGTATTAATATATTAACATAGCCCTAAGTTCTTTAGTTTATCAACGAATTGATAATTATTAATTAGGATTAATGAGTGTGTGTGTTTGTGTATTAAATATGACTCATTTTTCATATAGGCTAAGTTATGCTGCTATAGTGCATAGTCACAAATTCGATATAATATATTCGGCCCCTAATAAATGAATGAATTGATTATTGGTGATCATGTGATGGGTGAATGTTAATTAAAATGAGGTGACATACCAGCGGTCAAATTTACTGGTTCCCATTCTTGAATTAGAAGACTATATAATTTATTTGAAGACTATATACGACACGTCGACACCCACCTTAGCAGCTACTCTGACCCCTCTGATCCTCTGGAAACCGGACTCGGACCTCCTTCGGACTACTCTCTCGGATAACCATTTTGACTAGACGCAGCGCTCGTGAATAAGCTGGTGCTTTGCGCTTGGCTTTCGAGTGGCGCTTTAGAAGCTTGGAGATTACGATTACGATTACTTGCAGAAACAGACTGCTTAATAGACCCTGGTCTGTTGCTGTACATATTCATTCATTCATTACGAAGTTTTATATAGCGCCCCTTCAAGGTTACTACTCAGGAGCGCTCCCGACCCCAGCACGGCTGAAAAGGACAGTTTTGAGGCAAGTATAGAAAGATTCAGACTGGATATAAATGATAGGTGTTTAACAAATCTGCTTGGCGAGGTGGCTCGGTCGCAATATAAACGTGGAGTACGAGGTTTCTTTCTGCCTCCGACACTAATCATTTTCGATATGAAAAAGTGTCGTTAAGCCGAAGTACATACAAATCTGCTTTGTTCTTTGTTACTACAAAATTCTTTCTCGTTTCAGTTGGGGAACTTCGTGGGGCGAAAACGGATACGCGTACATGTCACGAAACCTCAACAACCAGTGTGGCATTGCCAGCTACAGCACCTATCCCACGCTCTAAGGATATGAGCCAATCATATGCGCTCTACCTGCTGATGCTTCACAATGACAAACTATTAATTCGCTCATCGTAAATGGTTTACAGAATTTATTCAAAAGAATAAATTATAAGCAGCATTCTGTTCAATTCGTTATTAGATTATTAGAAATATTCAGGTTGACACAGCCGCAACTTAATAACAAAAAGTGGGACAGTTTACGGTACTATTCAGGGCGGCGGGCCATCAGGGATCCGACGGTCAGCCCCCAGGCCAGCTCATTAATGTTATTAGGGCCTACGTATTCCTATAGAGGAGCCGTGATATAAAATTTCTGGCGTCCTTCGGTTGCAGAGTGAACGCATGTGCGACGAGGCTCTAGAAGGTATCTTCTAAGTACGTGGATTTGGTTAGAAATGATAAGCCCTCAATAGGGATGCATCTGCCACCAGAAAACCGCATTGCTCTTGCGGGAGCGGAGGGAGGGAGGGAGGGAGGGGAGCCGCTTCGATTCACCCTCTGCAATAGTTGAGGAAACCGCTTCGATTCACCCTCTGCAATAGTTGCTACATATTATAGAATAAGGAACTTTTAAAGTATAGGGTCGACATCAGAACGTGCCCTTACCCGTATATTCATAAATAGGCTGGCTGGCCCATTTTCTTTTCTTTTGAAACTAACTTCCATATTATATTGTGCTGCAGTCAAGTGGGCCTAACGTGAAAGTCTCTAGCAACGGCCATGTAGCTTGTCATTTCACTCTGAAAATTAATTTAACATAATCGTTTTACATAGAACCTACGCTCTTCTTTGTTAGTGTCATTCTGTTATTTTGTCCTGTGGAAGGACAGTGAACACTCATATCATGATGCAGACTCCAGCTTGCCTTTTACCCGTACCAACCTGTAGAAGTAGAAGTAGAGACTTGTATCTTTAGGCAGTGATATTAAACACGAAATTAGGCTGTTTTTTGACTGAGAGCCCGAAAAGTAGTTTATATGCTGCTGAAGTAATCTCGGGATTGCGAGCTAGTTCTATTAACTTTGTTCATCATACGAATTCTTTATAAGCAAAGTTCCGGAAAGTTAAACACAAGAACGAAATGACCTTCACTCAACACGTAATAGCCTATGTTTACACGAAGGGGAAGGGAATGACCAAAGATGGCGTCTTGAATTTTCAATCAATCAAAACGCGTCTTTTGCTTTCCCATTAATTACCGAACTCTCGGTATACACTGTATATGGTTTAACATTAGTCCACCCTCCTGAACCCACCCCATTTTTTGAAAAAATTTTTTGGAAAAAAAACTGGTTTCTCTGAGCGAGCAAAACCTTCTCGACTGTGCCACGCCTCAAGGACACAATGGCTGCGATGGACTCGCGCAGCCTACCGCGTATGACTACATCAGGTCCAACGGGGGAATTGACACCGAGGAATCCTACCCATACACAGCAGTGGTATGTAAAGCAATGGGCACTTTTACACTATCGACACATTTCAGAACACTACTGCACGAGTCTAGAGATTGATTCTGTCAATAGGCTGTTTATGAAGGCGCTGTAAATCTATTGGCCCCTAATATAGGATAAAGTATGTTGTTGTGTGAGTGGTCGTTTGTAATACTTATAACTTATTGGCTGGCAAAGTATGGCTCTGGGGTTCGACGTCTCAGTATGCACGGATCCGTATTTAAAACATGTTTACACTACGGTCCTCCACCAAACTCGGCTATAATTATGGATATGTACTCGATTGGTGTAGACTGGACTGTCGTCCTAGTAGGCCTACAGTAACTCTAGGCTATATACTTGTTGTCGTTCTTGTTCCTACTCCTGATCCAGTTCTTGCATTATCCCTACTATGCTGCTTCATTATAGTTTGTTTCCCTTCTTTCTCCGTCTTATTTACTTTCTTGCCAGGCATTATATCGTT